>JANHGO010000053.1:62718387-62762076 GCA_024606505.1 Aquila spilogaster
GCCTCTGAGACCACCTCATTTGACGGCTCGGAGTCCTGAGGGCAACAGAGACAAATAGACCCCTCAGCAGCGTGTTGGTGTGGTACCCCAAAAGGGAGAGACTTCTCAGAGGAAGCGTGCTCTAAGCACAGAAAAACAAAGAATACTTGAAGTCCAAAACCTTGTTTTACTCTGGGCCAACTCCTTTACCCCCGAGGCAAAAACATCTGTCGTTTACTTTCTTAAAATGCTAATACTTTCTTCACAAGAGCATTTTAAGACTTAGCAAATAGCTATATAGAGTTTCAGAATTGTCAAGTTCTGAATAAGCATGGTTGTTTTGCCCATACCTACCCCTGTGTTTCATCCCCTTATTTATGATGGTTTCTGCAAAACAGCTGGGACTATGTTAGAACAACTCAACACAAATATATTTTATCAATTGCTGTAAACTGATATAGTGCATAAAAATATTAAAGCTACAAAAGGTCGTAGTTGATTGTCAATGTTAACGCTACCGTCAAATAAGTAAAATAAAAACAGTAGTTTATATTCTATTTTCTGAATTACCTTTACAGTGAATTTGTGATTCAATGCTAATAAAATAGATCAGTCAAAACAAAAACCACTTTAATACCTCCACTGCTTCACACAGTTGTTTTGATATCTGCATAGATTGAGATATTTTGCTATGGAGGAAAAAATCCATTAACCGGTACTATCTCTACTGTGCTTGTAATGCTCATTATGGAATAAGATTTTTTAGATGTCATCGCTTAGCAAGCAGAATACACACTTTTGATGTACCACTTTCTCCCTATAGTCATTAATTGCAAGGAAATCAAGATTGCACTTTCGGAAACTGCAAGCTGCAAAGCTCATTATTAAGTTCTTTTGACATAACAACTTCTAAAATGTAAATTCAAACTTCATACTAATAATATTCAGCATTTGCAGTTTAGCCCAATGAATACGTCTGGACTGCTGGAAGAGGAAAAATGAATGCTGTAGTCCGACACTCATTACTGAAAACCACACTGAGAATCAGAGGGCAGATGTGAAATACATGGATGAGGTTGCTGGAGACTAGAAAGTGGGGAAAATCTCCTTGGGCCTGGAGAGGGAGTTATGTAATATCTCTATTTGATATAATTTTTCAGGTTAGTCCCTGCTAAAAAAAAAAGCTTCTAAGCTTGAATGTTTCAAATAAAGCTCTTTAGAACTTTTTTGTTGCACTCTTTGTGACTCAGAATATTCTGGCCCATCCTGTGCTCTACCACCTGAAGTTTAAAGCTGAGTGCCAGGAGGACTTTAAAGGCAAAATCAGCTTTCAATGGTGAATAAAGAATTCCATCCATTAAAATGTTAATAACCAAGTCCCACTGAACACTTTTACAGGCATTAGCAAATGCAAAATGAGACATTTTGGTTGAGCTACCATCCCAACTCTATGACAGGAATAGTAAAACACTACTTTGCTCAGTTTTCTCAATTCCTCACAAGAATATCAACATCATGTCTAAATATGGTGAATTACAAGGAGAAACATCTCAAGCACTCTGACAATAAGCATTTGATTCTTCCCTATCCATCATATGAAAGCCCTGTGCTATCTTTGCCACCTAAACCTTCTGCACTGTGTTCTTGCAGCTCCTGCTTTTGGCTTAGTAGATCTGGACTTGCACAGGCAAACATCCCCACTCTCAATGGCTTCTTCCTCTTGGTTCCTGGATAACTATGATGACAAGACTATCTCTTCCTGCTGTTGGCCCAGCTATCTATGAACTGATTCAGAGTACTGAACCATGCTATTTTGTTTTCTCCTTGAGGACTAGAAAGTTAAATCACTTCTACGTAATTTATCAGCTTGGTATGCTTCCAAGAGGTCTCCTGTGCTGCTTACAAATACAAAAGTAACAACCACATCTGCTTGGAGAAAATGGTATGCTTGTTCAGTGATTTCTCTCCTTGAATTCTGTCTTTTGTGCCTAAGAAAAGTTGTGGTATTACATCTGTGGCCAGATATTGGTGGCAACACTTCTTTCTTACTTACATTTTTTGAAAGTAATAAAAAACAGGTTTCAAAACTCATCAGTGCAGTGGTAGTTTGATAAACTTGTATTCCCATTTCATTCCTTTTTCCTCAACAGGACCAGCATGTCACAGACACTCTCCCCTCATCGAGTCTCAATATCTTTTTCCTCGATCAGCTCAGCCATGCTTCATAGTTGTACGAAGAACAAGCTGGCCAATGTAATAGTCCATTTTTAAGGTGATGGATGGAAATCAAATTTACTTTGTTATTCAAAAAGCAATCGAAGTAAATGCTTCTCCTTGTCGAGTTACATCAGTTTTGCCATCTCTTTTCTGTTGTCACTTCTTAGGAAAAATATTCAGAGCCTAAACATTCGTATGAAAGGCAATCTACGTTGTTCTGAAGTAGTCATGCAACATGGGAAATATAGATTTTGGACATAAATATATTCAGTAAGTGAAGCGTGATCCATTCGTGTAAGGTACAATGACAAAAATGCCACAAGGTGCAAGTGAGAACTTTCATAAAGCTTCTTCTCAGTATGTTACGAGTACGCAGACAAATAAGCAATATTTCTGCTAACCACTTCTACTACTGCAACTTACACTTGGACAGATAAAACCACCTGAAAAAGTATTAGCATTGTTTACTTCTCTAAAGGAAAGGAACATTATCTGTTTCACTGTCCTCAAACAATTATTTCACTGAAAAAGTGCAAAATGGAAAAATGTGCTTAAAAATAAAATTAAGTTTCTTGTCTTCTTCCTATTATTATTTATATCACAATATATAGATTGACTTTGCAAAAATGCCACCTCTTTCTTTTTCCAAGGCCTTGTATGATGAAAAACATATCAATAGAACCTCTCATTTATTTGTAAGCCTCAAATATAGCCATGAATGATGTAACTATTCATGACTGTGTAAACTGTGCAAGAGGAAGCACCGCACATAACAAATTGGATCTTCTAGTCCTGAGATGGAACACGCATGCTGGAGTCACGGCACCAGGTACGTCTGCACCTTCTTGGCAGCAGACACAAAAACACAGCTGTCTCAGTTTGGCACCCTGGACCTTCAGCACTGTATTATTTTTTTTTAGTTCAGGTCAGTAGGGATCACAGGTAGGAGGTGAAAAATCAAAGGTTTATCCAACTCTAATGAAATTTCCTCAATTTTTTTTCTCCTTTTCATCCTGTTTGGAGTTTTTGCTATTTGCATCCACTGCAATGGAAGTAAACATCGTTATCTTAGTTTCTGTCCTTTGCTGTGCAGAATTAGCAGTGATATAATACACTGAAAAATCAATAGTGCATAGAGAACAGATGGGGATTTCATTTGTGAGCTACATAAAAGTGATAGATTTCAGAGGAAAATATTTACATTTTATGCAATGCTGATGTAGTTGGGTTTTTTGTTTTTTCAAGTTCTAGTTCGAGGACTTTTTTTCTTTAACTTCTTTTTCTTTTAAAGAACAGATATGAAATACACAATACACACATATATACACATATGTATTGTATACGTATGTTCCATATATATACATACATATATACAGACAAGTACATTGCCAAGGCTATATTCATTATGAATATTATGGAAAGGAAACACTGTAACTGTTTACCTACTTATGTTAGAGACACAACAGATGTCAGCTCATATGAAACAGAAGCTCTATGCAGCCTCTGATTATGAAGAAAATGAAGAACTGATGTATAAAAAAGCATGCTTGAAAGACTTTGCTAGAAAGCGTGAGAAGCTGCATTTGAAGCAAGATGATGGAAAAACTCCATCTTAAGATGGTATTTACACCAGCTGAGCATCAGTTACTTTGTCTGCTGTTGCTACTTTAAAACAAAACAAGTACAAAAACGAATCCAAAAGAACCAACTCACAGGCCCCCAAACCTTTTATAGATAATTTCAAGCTGTCAGGTTTGAATATATTATGTTAACTCTGCATCAGTTTTCATGTATCATCCTTTACCTTGGTCCAGCTGAAAATTACACAAGCCATAAATTAGCTTTAAACAAGCTTTGAATCAGCCTGGAACCAGTTTTCAAATTAAAGAGCCGTCAGTATATTACATGGTACTGTCATTTTATTACCCCAATCAATTCTGTGTGGCCTGAGGTTGAAAGAAAATGGATGCTGTCTTCATTTGCAAAGGGTTTATCTCTTACACCAGGCTCTGAGAACATGACTGCAGTAATGAATTGGAAGCTAAAGTTGCTAACAAAGACTTTTAACAGTAGCAAAGTAGAAATATTTGCCCCTCTTTAGACTTACAAAAGGAAGAAAAAAGCCCTTTCCAAAACATGAAGCCAGCTTCTTAAGGCTGAAGGACTACGCGAAGAAATCAGTCTATGTTTGCTGAAGTGCCGCAGTGCTGTGGGTCTCAGGGAGCACCATTTTCACCGCGACACAGGAAACGCCTGGCTGGGTCAGAGCGGGGTCCCTGAGAAGCCAAGGATGCAGGACGTGATCCCGGCTGCTCCCACTGTTCCCTGTTCTCTCTTACTCCCCACGCGCTCACGCTGAAGGTCTTTATGATATCTTAGGAAGGATATGGTAAAATCTAGTGAATACAACGTATCTGTAATTCTCCACAGTTCATGAGCAAAGTAAAGCCCCAGCAGGAACACAGCTTATCTCAATCTCCTTACACACGCAAGATCAATCACTTTGTCATCGCCAGCATTCTACCCAGCAATGGTTAATGAGGTAAGAATACGGGCTTTAAAACCCACGCTCCGCATCTATAAAGTTTCCCTTCCTCCTCCTATTGTCCCTTTGACACTTTCCCCGGCGCTGATTTTGTTTCACATCCGACCATTTCCTCTCTTCCTCTGCCCTCTCCAAAGACACGAAATTGCAGCTGCAGCCTTTACGCAGGCTGCTAACCCCCGGTGCACTCTCGTGCTTGTTCTCGGCTGTTCCTTCCCTCTCCTGAGAAGGGACGATGACTCCTTTGTCTGCACGCTGATAACACAACAGGCTGTCAGCAGACGGCTCAGCAACTGCTCAGTTCAGGTAACAAACCTCAATTTGGATCTAGAACCGCTGCCCTCTTTAAAGGCAGAGACAAAAGAGAAATCTTTTGTAATTCTCAATTTTCCAAATGCAGAACCTTCATGACATAGTTTAGCCTCACGCTATTTTTTATCAAACTGCGCAATACAGAACACCTAATAAAGCTACAAGATGTCTGCACTAAATACCAATCTGCTTCCATTTATTATCCTTCTAACTTTCCATAAACTACAGCACTGACAAAAGCAAGCTTGCATCTTCAAAATCTGCCTACATTTCCAGCTGTTAAAGGGCGATTCCCCTTCACAGCTGTTTAAAATAAGGATGTTACTATTACTACAATTTTATTAAAACTGTTTGAACAAAGTATGACAGGAAACAGGGCCATATGTTTGCTCAGGATGCATTCTTCAAATGGAA
Organism: Aquila spilogaster; assembly: GCA_024606505.1. Taxonomy (NCBI): domain Eukaryota; kingdom Metazoa; phylum Chordata; class Aves; order Accipitriformes; family Accipitridae; genus Aquila; species Aquila spilogaster. The sequence continues at coordinate 62,723,855 of JANHGO010000053.1, forward strand.
AAAGAAACCCACCAACAATCTACATATATTTAAAGGTAGAAACAGCACTCTCAAAACGATGTTTTTCATATTTATTCTTCCATCTTTATCTTATGCAAATAGAAACAGCAGAACATTTTTCCATTTGAAGGTATCACCACTCACCTCCGGAATCTGAATTCACATTCCCTTTTTAATCAACACATTTTCCACATCTGCATTAAGTCGGTGTACTAATCCCACCTCTCTGCAGAATGAATCCTTCCCTTCTAAAATCAAACTCTCCCACATTTTTATATTTCCCTTTTACTCTCCCATCAATCGAAAGCTGTCTTTCAACACCTGCTTTTTTTATGACCCTGAAGTCTCTGAACAGTGTCAAAAAAAATCAACTGCTAAAATGCTGCAGCTTTTAAAAATACATAAAAACTAGGATTAACCATTCAAGTATAGGTTTGTGACACTAATCTCATCTCCTCTATATAATGCAAAGGACTACACCTTTCTTGTTACTGTCATGGTCTAAAGCCACTGATCACAGATACACTGGCTCAAACTACTTGCAAAAATAACGATATAAGCATCTTTTTGCATGACCAGAAATTTTAGAATTTCTTCAATAAAAGAAAAAAGCCAATATCTATCTTTCCTATGCTATATCCCCTATGTCTCATACATGGTAATAAGCTGGTGTACCAAAGCAACAGATTTTACATGAATACCTTTTTGCAGGCTATTAATACGCCAGTCAGACTGCTGTACTACACTATTATCATTGCATATAACAGTAACTCAGTACTTCGCCTTTTTACTCAACACCACTTTCCTCCTAGGTATTGTTCTACAATTTTTTCTCATTATGACTTAGGATACAGGCACATACTACTGCCCAACAAGTCATGAGGAACACAGTGCTGTTAGCTGTGCAGTAAGGTACAGCAGCAGTCTCACTCCCACCCCTCGGGCCAAGCTGCCCACCCACACAACTTCTGGCCCAAGCAGTTTGCTTTACCCCACTCTATCAGTTAGAGGGAAAGCAGACATGAAGTTTGCTCACAGTGCTTGGCTAACACTGCTCAAACCACAAGACTGAGCACTTGAGAAGATTTCTGCTCAAAAAACAGCTGCTTTATTCGAACAAAAATAGAACGTAGCTCAGAAAAGACTTTCTTTCAAGCACACAATCTTCAATACTACGCATCAGCATGCAGAGCGTGTCTGTCAGATGTTGGAACAAAGCTTTAAATTGTACCATCTAACTTAATTCTCAAGATAGGGTCAGCACATTCACAGAGCTTTTTTTTTTTTCCTTTGAGATGTCCTTAAAGTAATATTTATTTAGCTTCTTAAATCTTCATCAGCACTGATTCTTGCTTTTCAACTCCTTGAAGTCCAGATTTTCCCAACATCATGCAAAACAGCAACGTTAAAATGCACGATTGACAAAAGCATCACAAAATTGTCAAAGGCTACTTATCAAATCACAATCAGTTCTTATATCTCCCCACTTCCAGATTTTTTTTTTCCCCAGTAATAAGAGGAAATAAAGAAAGAGACTGCACAGTACATCATTTTGCACTCCGACTTTATTACATACATTTTATAGCTCCCTGAACTTCCCTCATATGGCACCAACTTATCTGTCCGTGGTTCAGCGCTTTGTAACTGCTCTATCCTGCTCTGGGGGAAGGCTCTATGTGCCCTCTTCTTTACCACAGCCCAAGTTCTTAATTTGTTCTGCTCTTCCCTGAGAGGCTTTTTGTGTATTCCTCCATGTAGAACTTTCACATTCCTAAGAATGTGTGTATGCTCACATTTCCCCTTCTGTGCCAAGGGCTCCTCTTGTAGTCCCATTAATTTCCCCCATCCTGCTTCTCCCCATCTCTTTCTGGATCCCATCCCAAAAGGTATCATCTTTTACTTCAACTGGTAAGGCAGAGAACAAAAACACTTCCTCAAGGCTATGAAATATTTTAAAAGAAATGAATCCATCTATGTATGAGCATTTATATAAAAATGTTTCTTATGTCCTCCTTTTAAGATCTATTTGTAAAATGTGCCAAGTTAAAATATATATATATATCCCAGATATCCTTTAACGAGCTTCCACCAATTATGTTATGAATCTTATTTTACAAGTGCCCCCGATTTATTCATTCACGCTGGTCAGCAGAGTGCAGTAACTCAAGAATACTTCCAAGTCAGTTTAAGCTACTAATGGAAATACATACTCTTATTAATGCAAAGTAGCCAGCTGAAACATAGGGATGTTTTGTTCTGTCAGACTGAGCCGCACTGACAATAGGCTGTTTACTCAAAGGGAAGGAACAGCCCAGTTGACACAGTTTCAGAGGTGACATTAATCAGCCATCTTCTGCTGAGCCTGCAGGAGCTGAAAGGTCAAACCCATTGCTGCTGCTTGAAGGCATCCTCAAAAAGGCCTGGAAATTCCTCATTCTTTTCCAATTAAGAACACTGAGAATGATATATGGAATGATGAGGCTAAATTAGCTCAAAATATAGATCTTACTCCCGTTTTTTAGGGGGCATGAATATTTTACTTTTTTTTTTCCTCTTTTTAAAACAAAAATGTTTCTAATCTGTATTAAAAAAACACACACCAAGACCCCCTTCAGAATAATTACTTAAATAACGTTGCAGACCAGGTTGTTTTAGTTAAAAACATTATGCACACAGTGCTTATACAAACATGCAAATTATAAAATGTAATAACTGAACAGAATACATCTGTATATTAAATTTCAGACTTTCTACCTTGAGACTACTGATATGCAGTTCCACAAAATCTCTTATTAAGATGGGAAGGGAATAGCTTTTGTAGTCAATGAAACTAAAACACAAATACCTTTGATACAGCAAATGTAAGAGTGATTTTAATAGCCATTTCATGCCTAAATTACTCTCTTTTGATGTTGCTTCTTCACATCTCCACGAAACGTATATATCAAACATAAAAGTATTTACCCTTCTACTCCAATGATAAACATCAGTCAGATCCCAAGCTTTGTGTGAGAGAGAAGAGAATGTTGTAAAATGAAAACGTACTTCCTAAGTGCTGACAGGGCCCCTCCTGAATCGGCTAGGACTCCACAGCCAGCATCAGCATCATCCAGGGAAGGTGGCCCACACCGCCCTGATGAATATGAACAAGACTATGGAAAGCACGTGATGGAACAAATTAAATATGCCAGACATACATTACTGTGGGCAGTGGAGCACGGAGGAAATCCTTGCCTAGAATAATGGAGCTGATGAATTCAAAACAATGTTATGTTTCATGAAATAAATTTTGGGCTTCGTTATAGTCCACTTTCAACAACCAATGAAATGCAATGCAACTGTCAGAAATAATGAACAATAAGCCCTGACTGAATGAAAGAACAGGGCTTTCCCAATCCTCCTTTCCCAATAAATAAGCAAAATAAAGGCACAAACCGGCACTAGAGTATTCAAACAATGCACTTTTAAGTGACATTCTGAAGTAAATAAATTCTGAAGTATCGTTAAGCCTCATCAAAAGATCAAAAAAGACTGAAGACTGAGTTACACAAGCAAGACCCAGTACAACATGCAGGGAGAGCCAAGGTGTGCCGTCACCAGCAGCTACTGTGATGCAGCAGGAACAGTGCTGGTGCTGATATCAGCCAGACGTGTTGTATGTGTTTCAGAACATCACTGGTTTGGCCATACAGACTGCATGCCCATCTCCAGCTTTAGTGTCCCCTGAAAAGAACCCAGTTTGCACGCTCTTGAGACTGCTCTGTAATGCAAATTGAAGTGCTGCAACTGGTGGCAACCGGGTGATTTGCTTCAAAAATGCATTCCTGAACTTAACCAAAATGGTAAGATAAATGCACTCTAAAATACCTCTGATTAATATCCCAAAAATGAGCACACCAGCATGCAGAATCATTTCAGGATCTATTGACTAATAGGAAATGTTCAGAATAATAGTCTATCTTAAATGCCACCTTTAATCTTGTTAACTCTGGATTATCAGGTTTCCTTCCTTCTCCCAAGATTCACTGCACTAAAAGCTCTCTGGGGTCTAAACCCTTCTTTCTTTTTTTTTTTCCAAGTATGAAAAAGAGACAGACACATTTATACCTTTAATACCTTACTTTTAGAAAAGGCTCCATTGCTTCCCTAAATTCACTGGTTGTTCATTCAACAACCATAAGGTGTATCCTGGCTGACATTCCTTTTCTGCTTAAGAGGGTTCAAAACCATATTTATCTAGAGATTACATAACTCATCTGCTGAGGCAGATTGCTTTGCATGGAAAAAGGATTCACTGGGTAAAATGGCTCAGAGTATATTAACTATATGAACTGAGGAAGAAGACAAACTATATTCTGAATACTGTTTTGTATCAAGGAGCTTTCCACAGGTTCTGTCTTTTCTGTACCCTGAAAGCACAAACAACAATAGGTCTATAGGTCACTCTAGTGAGAGATTATGACAGATTGGCAAATCACATCTCCCACATCTCAAACGCTGTTTTTGCTTTGTTTTAATTTCCTCATAATTAGCTTTTAAATGTGGGTGTTTCTGAAGATTTTTATAACACCTTCAAAACGTTCCTTACCACTAAGTATTCAGAATTCCTTTTTGCTCTGAAGTTGCTCTGTTTTTTGCAAAAATGTCATCCTAAGCAAGTAATGGAGACACTGATAATAGGTACTAGAAGAAAACAACAGGACAAATTGAATATTCGCTCAATGCATAACACACTTGCAAACATTAATATCTGATATGTGTCCTTATTTATTGCACAGGACTGGTTACGCATTTAACATCCATTATGTCAATTACTGTATCAATCTGCTGATGCCCTTCTATTTCCAAAAATAAACACGCAATGTGATTAACTCACTGTAAGCACACTTCTGTGCCTTCCATAAATACCGAGTTATCTTGTTATTTCCTTTTCGACACTTCTTTTCTGTGGCTATTTATACCACATTTGAAATGATACCATCTGCCCGTCAGTCTTCACGAGACTAGGAGCTAGAAGAAACCTTGATATCTACAGATTCCAAGGCTTTCCGTACATAATTCTCTTTTCTGGTACAGTTCAATGCAGTTGAAATGCACTTAAGACTTCTCAAACATGCTCAAAGGTGTTTCAAACCACTGAACCAGATAATAATTTTCAACCGTTACCAAAGACACACTCACAAAAATCTGAGATAAACTTAATTGCTGCCGGAATTTATCAATGCAATATGCATTTTAAAGGTTCTGTGAAAATCTTTTGAAAAGCCACCTTAAAATCCCACATAGTATTTGTGCACTTTCTTGGTAGAGCTAATTATAATGCTCTTGCGGTTATATTCCCACACAAGCTATTTGCTGAGCCAATTTTAAGAAGAAGGAACTTTTCTGCTACAGAATGCTAAAATTCAAGTGGTGAGGCACTCCTCTGCACAGAAAGTGGCTGACACAGCACAAATCAGCAATGCCCAGCTGTCTTCTGCAAAATGTGATTAAACGTGGCTGGCACTACAAGAATCTCTATTTGAGAATGGCAACAACCTCACAACCACTATCTAACACTACCACAAAAAGCAAATCTTGACTCTGCTAAAATTCATTACTTGCTTAGCACTTTGTAAAATGGCATTTTTTTTGGTGGTGCTTTTTTTTCCCCCTCCCTCCTGATTCAATATAATTGGATTTTGTATAGGCAGCATTAGTAATTTATACTGATGAGTGACACGTTACTTAAAGTGGCATACACGGCTGCATTTCTTTGAAAGCCTTTAAATAAAATCAGCCTTGAGAGTAAACATGAGTAGGTAATTAGGAAACTACAACGCAATGTTCAGATCCTATCTAACAATTAAAGCACTAACTCTTCCTCTAACGTACAGGATTTGATTACAGGTGCTAAGTTAATTTGCAGGGTAATAAAGTTGGACTAGTTGTGAGGAATCAAGATACATAATTCTTCTTCAATTACAAACTTTCTAGTTCTGTGTAAGACATAAGGCAAGAAATATACATAACAGGCTTTCAGCAGCAACAGAACTCTACTTGGCAAAATTAGAGTGCATGGGGATGTCACCAGAATTTAGATGTACCCCACACTTCTCAGGATTCCTTTTCTTTGTTTTGTAATAATGAAGTGCACACCTCTTGCTACTTTCTGTTGACAGTCTTCAATTCTTGAGTGAATATTCAAATTATAAAAGATTATGTACGCCGCATATGCTTTTACTACTGCTGTCCTGGTGCCTTGTCATCAAAGCCAAAAATTTAATCAAGCCTTGAAAAGTTTAAAAAAATGAAATCAGTTACAGAGCTTTTCATTCATTTTCAGATGCTTTCAGAATCAATGTGAGTTCCACCAATAAGTAAATAACAATCACAATTTCCAACTGGCTTCTTAACAGAAAATAGCTACAGTCAATTACAATTTATTGGGGTAAATCTGTTCATGATGCCATTGTCAGTATGAAGCCCCTAAAAATACTTTAAAGGCTCAGCCATTATTTTTGGAATTCTACAGTAAGGTAACTTACAATACTTTGGCAGATAAATTTGATGACTTCCACATGCTTGCATTTTCCTTTTGCTACTTCTTTTAGAAAGGAATGTAAAACTGAGCAAACCTGAGTTAAAACCGCTATCTCCACATCATTTACATTTCTGTGTATTACCTTCAATGTGTAAAACACAATCACAATGCTACTCAACAGGTGTAGATATCTAGAGATTAATTTTCAAAAGCAAGAATGATAAAATCTCCAGTTACAGGAAGCATTTTTTCTCTCCTTCTCAGACAGTACTCTTCCATCAGCCTTCTCACATACTTTGAAAGTATGCATACCAGGGAGGAGTTATAAAATCTTCCTATGCTGGGGTGTTGCTCAGTGCTGAAAAAGTATTCTCTTTTTCTCATTCTCTTATGATGAGCTAGCATAAAACTAGGTTTAGTGGCTTTATAGACACAATGCTAGCTGCTTTCTGCATTTTACCAATTGCAGATAGGTCCCAGCTGAGACTCCTTGCCACTCAGCACTGTGGTAGTGAGCGACTTAGGCTGTAAATTCATTTTGTCATGGCTTAGGAAGTGTAGAAAAGCTATTTCCCAGATAAATCATAACTGTAAGCAGATTTTGTTGGAAGCATAACCTAAAGAAGGTATGGAGGAGCAGCAGTGTTTCTAACAGCTGTCCAGTAGAGATTTTCTTTCCTTAATCATTACCACATGCTAAGTGATAAGTTATTCTATGAAAACTAAACCACATCTAAACTAGAGTTTTAGATGCTTAAACACTAGATTGTGTTTATTCAGATTAGATGGATTAAAAATGTATCATCACTATACTTTGTGGTTTAAATTACTAGGACTGGCACTTCACTAGTACCAGGTACCTCTTAAATCATCCACTAGAAATTAGACATGGATAAGTATCATAGAAAGGCTTGGGTTGGAAGGGACATCAAAGGTCATCTAATTGCAACTCCCATGCCATGGGTAGGGTTGCAGCCCACCAGATCAGGCTGCCCAGGACCCCTTCCAACCTGGGCTTGAACACCTCCAGGGAAGGGGCACCCACAGCTTCTCTGAGCAGCCTGTTCCAGCACCACACCACCCTTCTCAGTTAAAAATTTCTTCCTAACATGTAACATAAATCTCCCCTCTTTTAGTTTAAAACCATTCCCTCTCGTCCTATCACTATCAGATCACGCAAGAAGTCAGTCTCCCTTCTGTTTATAAGCTCCCTTTAAGTATTGGAAGGCTGCAATGAGGTCTCCCCGGAGCCTTCTTTTCTCCAGGCAGAACTGGTCCAGCTCCCTCAGCCTGTCTTCACAGGAGAGGTGCTCCCAGCCCTTTGATCATCTTTGTGGCCCTCCTCTGGACCTGTTCCAACAGCTCTGTATCCTCCCTGTACTGGAGGCCCCAGGCCTGGTCACAGTATTTAACAAGGGTATTTTAACAACAGTGAAAATTAATGATCAAGCTTGATTCTAATTGCAGCCACCCTTGTTTGTTTAAAGGTAGTATAGGGTGTGTGTTTACTGACATCAAGAAGCACCACTCTTTTCATCACTATTTGAAACATCATTTTTTTCCCGCCTTTGTCATAAAACATTCGACAAAATAGAAGGCATTGGATTATACTATTGATCCCCCATTGAGAAAAAGAAGTTGTAATGGTGTGTGAAGTTTCAGTTTTGGAAAAAGTTCTGAATTGTTGGGTTATGAAAGAATATGAATAAAGCGGAGCAGCACGGGACTTCACTTCTTCAGTCTCCTAGATAAGAAAACCTATGCGGAAAATGAATCTTGGACATGGAACAATTTTTGGACCAAATACTATTAAAGTGGAGCTTCACTGACAAAAATACCTATTTAAAACTGCTGCACAGTTTAAAGCTGGGATAACAGGCTCTTATCAGTCTTATTATAACTGTTTTTCTGTTTGTTTTTCAAAATTTAATGTAAGAATAAATTATATATTTCACTTTCCATTCCTAATTGGTGCCTTATTTTTTTTTAACATTTTAATTATTACTCACTGACCTATCTCAAAGTCATGCTTCAGAAGTAGAAATTTGTTTTGGCATTTGGAACAACTATACTTTATTAATTTCTGGCTGGTATTAGATCTACTGCCCTCTGTGTAACCAGTCAAAAAGAGATTTGTTCAAAGGTTATGAAAAAGAGAACACTGTAGTGTACTGCTCTTTTTTCAGTATACTTTTTGGTTACAGTTAAGCTGAGCCTAGTAGGAAGCGCAAGCACTAGAAGTCCGAGATGAAGATATGGCATCCAGTAACATGGGGTGTTTGGAACTGGTTGAATTGATAAACATCCATTTCAAACATATTTTACAGTGCTTAACCATTTTTGTTCCACTAAAACCTAAGCTTCCTACTTACACTATGGGAATCTTCTGGCAACTGAGTGTATCTGATTATTTGGATTCATTTGTGGATTTAATACCAACTAACTCTATCCTGAGCATATCCCTCTCTGTAAAAATCGAGCTTCATCTTAAGTTAATTTCAAGGTTGATTATTTTTGGAACATTTTATGGTATAAATTATTCAACAGATAGATCTTTTATGTTTATTTGCCAGAAAGTAACAAAGGCTGTGCCAATTCATTTCTCTAAATATGATACCTAGGGAGCGAATGCTAGAACACACTTGGCAGTATTAACTAGCCAACTGATAAGAACTACCCTCCACTGCAATTTTACCCTTGCTTTTCTTTCTTGGACTGTCTGCACAGTCAAAATTCTTCCTCTGACAAGGTCTGGCATTACCAAAGTTCTTAAAACAGCACTGCTAAAGTTTCACACGGTCTTACATATTTGGATACATTTTTCTCGTTTAATTTCAAGAAAATCATTCAATGGTGTCCAAGGTTTGATGGCTCCTCACAGATCTATGAAAACAAGGACTTCAATGTAACTATGCATTTTCCAGCACATACATATGCATATAAATATGTTTGTATAGCTTTTATTGTATGACACAGAACATGTCTCAAGTTGATCTATGTAGTATCATTCAACTCTACTCAGAAAGTTTTAAAATATATGAACAAATACAAAAATGTTTGACTGTGCTGTTCTTGATCAACATACAAAAAATAGGTCAAAATATCCACACTCATTCAAAGTGAAAATAGATTCTACCTTTACAAATGTGGTCACTTACACTATGCAATTCGTTATTCTGTAATACTAAGGTAAGCCTGAAAACTGTTGCATAAAGCATAATGGAAAAAATTCAATTTATGTTCTTCTCCTATCAGCTCGCAGATTTGTTAGCAGTTATCTATTTGTCATTTTCCAGGTGCAGCGATGTTTGCCTCGGTGGCAGAACATTTGCTTGTATGTTGTGTTCTCAAAAGAAGGTGCACTGACAAATTAGGGTCACAGCTTCTTTACAAGCCCTGCAGTCACCCTTTGTCAGAATATGCAATCAAAACAAGTTTCAATTAATACAAAGGAACTTTAATAATACAGATCTTACATGTATTTTTGGAAAGATGCATTTTAAATATAACTACTTCTGCATTTAGTGATACCTACTAAAGTACTACAAAACATATTTAAGACATGACTAAGCACAAATATTACCAGTCTGTGCCAACCTCACGTTTTATATTCAAACAGTGTTTTCTTGTATACATAAACCATTAAAAACTTTTCAACTTTAAAAACATTTCCACTTTCTTGGAAATGTACTGTTCTGAATGTTAGTAAACGCCTGGATAAAGTCTGTCCACGTAACACTGATTCCATCATCGTCTACTAGTACTCAAGCAAACAGAATGCCACTCAGACTAATCCCTTTGCTAATCTAAATTGTTCAGCCCCTGTAGTCCACGGACAGGAAAAGGAAGTTCCAGAGAACAGTTCATCCAAATTTAAGGAAAATGTCTAAAATAAGGGCACAGTAATGGCATTCTACAAACAGGAAGTTAAGACACAGGGAGAATAAGAACTAAAAATTCCAATAAATTTGTTACTCGGTTGCAATAATCCAGACCACGTCACTGTGATGACTTTCAGAACCCAGCTCACACCATCATCAGCTGCAGCTCTTAGAATTCAGCATTTTCACATGTTAGGCCAAAGGATCCAAGACGGGCAGCAGCAAATGAGGAGAAAAAAATACTAAACATCTAAAAATGCTTATTTTGTCTAGCATACACAGGAGCTCGGGGTGAGAGAAGGGTAAAATTCAATCTTCCAGTCACAACTCAACTACTTCAAACACAAGGGCAATCTTTCCCTTTTCTGTTCCTGAAATGGTCGTTTTTGTTTCCATGTCTTGCTGAACCTAAAGACAGTATTTTCTTCTAACACTCAACCCAAATCATTCTCTTTCAGTGACCTCCAACAGCTAAATGGGAGAAGGCAGGAGTCCTAAAGAAAAAAAACAGCAGTGTAAACTTATTAAAGACTATAAATTCATGCACAGCCACAGAAAGAATACAGTGCTGCATGCAATCTTAATTTGGGAGCTTCCTATGTTTTGAGAGCTTGACATTGGGATTTCTTGGTTCTGTTGTTACTTTTATTTATGAACACGGTTGTATGAAAGTATGCAAGTGTGAGAAAATACTCCCTGAGATAAAGGAATAACTAAAAAAAAGAAATAAATAAAGATATCATGAAATTGACACCTACACAACCCAAGAATAGATGAGAAACTTCTACACTCCTCAGAGAACTTCTTAAAAGACATTCACATCATTTTAATAGCATAAAATTCCATAGACTAAAAGAATTTAGTTCTTTTTTTTCTGACCAAATTAAGAGATTTGAAAGCCAGATACACCAAAAGAAGTGATGCCGCTTTGCTACTAAGTAAAAGCATCCACAATTGCTTTCCAACATGAAAGGTGTACAAAAAAATACTACTTGCCAGGGCTGGTGTGTCATGGATTTGTAGATCCAGAAAATATTTACTGAGGGGTTTAGATGAGAATTCTATGCACATACTCTGACAATTTATTTCCACTGAAAAAAACGCGATACTGTAAGAAGATGAAATAAAAGCAAACTAAACAGAAGTCTGCAGGCAAGGCAGCTGATCGTGCAGCACTCAAATAATGACCTGACATGTACACTCTGCAGCCTTTTGCAAAATTGATTGTACACAAAAACGAACAGATAGAAACCAAAGAAGTCAATGACTACGGTCATTGTAATCAGCGTGATATATTTTTAAAGTTTTTGCTGCCTTGGTACTTTGCAAAATTTTGAAATTGGAAGAGATACTAAAACAGTACTTTTTAGAAGGAAGGCAACAGATTCCTGCATTGCCACATCTAGTAACAATGAGAGCCCACAAATGAGGCCCTTATATCACATCATAAACACATGGGCAGTCCACATTAATTCTTAATGAATGTTACGTCGTAGTAATAAGTAATTAAATTTGCGCTGTTTGTTTTTATTAAATTCAACTTTTAAGTGTTCTATATTCCTTCTGAATATCACTATTTGAAACTAGCATGAAATCTAGGATGTAGAGTGCTGTTTGACAATACTTAAAATACACCATAATTGTTTTGCCAGGCAGATGGATGATGTAAGAGAAATAGAGAGCTTATAGATTCACTTCAGCTTTCATGTGATGCAACAAAATCTACAACGTTTCTGAGAGGAGAGAGCTTGTCAGACAGTCAGCAGTAAGCTTCACCCATTTCATAAAGTGACAGTGAGTATTACCAGCAGAGAAGCCATTGCCTCATGCCCTACAGCAGTCTCTTCCTGTCTGTTGTTTGACAGGCAGGGTAATACGGGAATTCTTCCTCCATGCTGGTGGAAGAACTGACACAACTGTTGGAAGGTCCTGTGACTAGTACGACCAAAATAGAAGGAGCACGTCCACACTTGTGATAGATGGCAATACAAAGCATATGTTTATTATCACTACATTACATCACTTACACCACAGACATCTACAAGTGTTTAGTAAAATCTGAAAAAAAAAACCACATTATTTATCATAGCGCTGTCAGCGCTACGTAGATCTTCCCAAACATGTAAAATTGAAAATTGTAATTAGAAGTAAAAACCCATTAAACTATTACATGCTATGCACTATCGCCTCTCTTCATTGAATTAGTGTAACTTACTTACCAATTGTTTCCAAGGGCCAAGACTGCTGCAGAAGACATCACTGCAGAATTTTAAAACATATACACTAACACTGATTTAAATTGGATCATAACAGATGAAAAACATTGAAGGAATGAAAACTAAACAATAGTCTCCTTGGCAAAAGCTGGAAATTCAATCCTATTTTGCTGCTATAATCCGTACTAGAAACTTCACTGTGACATACCAAAAATTGGATTTAGTAAGTGACTGAGAGATTGAAATTGCTGGGAGCTCAAGCTTGCAATTCATCCATAGGTCAGGCAGAGTGCAGCAAACAAGCAACTTTCTCTACAGCTTTCCTTTCTCTATCTCTAAGTACACAGCTGAGGGACTACTCCCTCTAGCAAGGGGCAGAAAAAGCCTCGTCAAATTGTGATAGATAACCCATTTGTAAAACCACATCGAAAACTGAATGCAAAAATGATTGAGTACATAAAGAAAGCCCTAGCCTTCTAAAACTGTGTTCACATTAAGGAAGGTTTGCAATGAGCATAACTCAACATTAAATTGTTTGAATTTGTAACACATTATAGAGTAAAACCAAGCAAATGCTCTAGAAAAAGACTTTAAAACACAGAGAAAAAAGGCAGCTTTTTCAGAGAATTTCTTTGCTTCGTGAAAAAGCGATGTGAAAGTGGCTACCCAAAACCACAAGGAGTCCTCATAAGACAATTTTTCAGCACCTTTCATATACATTTTCACTCAAATACCATTCAATTTGCTTAAATGTGAAAGTGTAAATGACTTTATTATTTAAATATACTCATTTAGAAGTCTCTATGGAATGAAAAAGAAAATCAGATACAATAACAAGCATTTTTTTTTTAATTTGTATCACTAACATAATACAAAATACATTGTCAATCTAACAATAAACTTCATTTACTCTTCAGAACACTGTGGTTTTCAATTTAGAATTAACACAAGCCCTGCACTAAAGTGACGTCAATCATACTTAATTTACACAATAAAGTATTTTCTATTTTTTATCTGGTACATAGTGTTCTAATCTCCTGAAAAAGAAAAAAAACATTTAGAAGTTACAAGCTCTGCTTTTTTGAGTTTGTTTACTCAGAAGAAGTCAAGGAAACTGGAGACGGAAATTCTAACTAACGTTATTAAGGACCCGTTCTAGTTTAAGCAGGTGATAAAAATTCAATAATTGAAACAATTCACTCTTGGAATATCCATTCCATGTAAGCGGTATTCAAGAAAGACTGCTTGATGACCAAAATGTTGTGGACAGCTAATTTCCGATGGCTGTCTTCATATTTCCTTACAGAAGAATTTAAACAACTCCCCCACCACGTGAAACTGAGAACCACTTCTTCCCAGTCGCAAGTCAAAAACTATATTTGTACATTTGATATCTGCTTCTTTAGAGCAACATCCACATATCCCAACACATAACATATGACAGCACCTCTGCAGAGCTGTGTCCTTTTTAGTTGAAAATATTCTGCAAACACCAAGAAATAGCAGAACAAACTAAAATTCTAGACTTTTAAAATGTTTTTTTAAACAAAAAAACAAACAAACAAAAAAAAACCAACAAAACATTGATGTACCAGATGAATTTGTAAATCCACTTTTAAAAATTAAGTATAAAGTGTCTCTTCCCAGGTTAAGGTGACGACAGAAGAGAATGCCAGTACTAAGGAAACTTCTGCACAGAAAAGCAAAGAAGCACATCTTTATTTTTTAGGAAGTTTGTACTACGGAAGCGTACTATTTCTGTCTATCATACTGAAGTGTAAAATCTAAATCTACGTCAGAAATTTAATTCTGACTTTAAAATGCTGAACATTTGATCAAGGCATACTCATCAATATAAACTATTAACAACTTCCACAATTTTTCCCAGTAGCGGAAAAAATAAACAAACAAACAAACCCCACTAAAGTCAACAGATTTATTCAATTAAACCATCTTCATTTATTTTGAAAAAGATATATTTTCTGCCTCTGTCCTTAGAGGTTTTTGTTCTGCACTAATCCAAAAATTCTTTCACTTATCTGTAATATTACCAATCCTGATACGGTACTCTTATTCACTCCTTTCTCAGAGAGAACACTATAATACGAAGAGAAAACATGTAGCTCGGATAATAAAATTCTCTTTATTGATTATTTTCATTTTGCATACATTCTGCTTTTTAATCTGTTTTACAGAGAATCTGAAATCGTTATTTTATGACCTTCTGCTTTTCAGAGCAGATCAACTCATAGCATTTCAACAAAAGCTGTAAGATGGCTAAAACTCCAACTACTTCACAGGATGAATTAACTTACTTTGGAAGATGTGGAGTCACATTCCTGACAAATCCATCCGTAGCCAGTCTGCTTCGGAGACTTTTTCAAGGGAGGGTCTAGACAGCCAAAATGGTAACAGAGTCTGCATTCATCACATCTGTGAAAGAAAAAAATAAATATTTGTATATACAAATTGTATTTCTGTATTATTTTACATTGAGTTTCTCTGCAATTCTCAGCGCAAGATTCTTTGATCCGCTATCACGATACAGGAAGTACATTTTCTACAAGTGTATTTTCAAACGCCAAGTATCTTCTGTCAAATCTGGAATATTCCAATGCAGACCTTCATGCATCACCTTCATCACTATCTCATATAAAGAATATTATTTAAGAGAGTTGCTAATTAAAGAATATAGCCAGTTCATTTTTTGTCATTTATTCAGATATATTTTTTATTAAACAGTGGCAATATTGATTTTTCATAGATATTTCACATCTATTTTTACAAGGCAAACAGTGAAACACATTCAATAATTCAAGTATAATTTACAGCTATAGATTAGGTATTTTAAATTGTAACTATGCAGTTCATAAATAAAAGCACAACACGTTTTTTGATTCTCTTTCAATATGCTGGAAAGGGAGGACTGTTTAAATGGATTTCACTGTGATCTTTCATTTATAAAACTGCCCTACGTACAGATAACATTTTTTCTTTTAATAAATCTTTTTGTTACTATTTTTACTATGTTTAGTCCACATGTGGAGCTCCAAACGAATATCGCAATTTCCTTGCTCACCTATTCTTAATGTACCAGAACTGAAGAAATGCTATAGTATAACAAGTCCTTTATGAAAGGATCTTCGCTCAAAAGGAGAAAAATACTTTAAAAGCAGATAGTATTTTCATACATCTTAAAGAACTTCACTTTATTTGCATATCCCCTACGGCCTTTTGTTTGAAAAATAAAGTTTTTTTTTTCAAATTTACTTTGCAATATCCTCTTTCTGAAATAGACTCTGAATGAGAGTCACTGTAAATAATAAAAAATAAGAAATAAAGATTTAAGAATTAAAATCTCTAGGAATTCCCTTGCGCTTTCTTTCTCTGCTTCCCTTGCTACCCATTTCTCCACTACAAAACATGCAAGCACGAAAATTTCTGAAAACTGCAATAAGAGTATGGCATGGTCATAATCAGATAGAAGACAAAGGTGTTATAATTGTCAACAAAGAGAACACGCACTGCATCACAGAAGAAGGACTCAAGTAACAGAACATCTTGCTGTATTAACAGAAGAATATACACAAATGACTTTTCTCCAGGGATTATTCTCCACAGAAAAGAGAAGTAACTATTATATGACGACGATTACTTTATCTAACTAGTTACATTTGTCCTTGTTGTCAAATCTGTGTTTGCTTGAGAAGCCCTCTGTTTTTACAAGTTATACATAAGACACGAGCACTGGTAAAGGCCCTGTTTGCACTGGTTTTGCTAGTAGGAATCTGAAGCAAACCTGTCGACTTTGTACAAGGTTGCAATCACACTGTTTAGGTATATTTAAAGATGGGAAATAACACACTGAAAAGTATAACCTTTGGATTATTTAGTAATAACTGAATGTAATTCTAATTCCGGAACAAACAACACACTGAAAACTTAAGGAAATCATTTTGTTCAGTTCTAATGTAGAAATATACTATTTAAATATATAAGTAGTTTTATTTCTTGTTAAAGTAACAAAAAAGTTGAACTGGAGATGAGATTATACTCCTATATCTTAATGGCATATGTGACCTTCAACAAGAGATCAAACTTCCTTTCAGCCTCAATGTTCTCTCTCATTTGTAAGGAAATACATTTCAACTAACCTATTTCTATATCCAGAATCTTGTTCACAGAAGTGCTTGCATTTGAGCAGCGCTCATCAGAGCTCTGAAGTTTCTCTTCTTGTAAACTGTTTGGGATCCTCTTAAGTAACACAAAATAAAAAATCACGCTATTTTTAATGAGCATGGAGTATTTTAGAATTTAATCCTAAAAAACTACATCTGGCTTCAAACAGCAATCATTCAGGTTGCACTTTTTCTCAAGCAATTGCCTATACACAGAACTGTTTACGTATTCTGTTCAACAGAAACTGTTTCCTCTTCGGAATTACACTCTGCCCTTTCTCCTCACCTTTTTAAAATTTGGTACCTAGAATGTGGTATTTCCTAACTTCACCTTCAGCCACATTTCAGAAGTACGCTGAAGAAGGCCGCAAAGGCTAAGGCTGAAATAACCAGAACATGGTAAATGCAAAAGCTCCATTCTAAAACTGAGTGTTTTTAATTTATATCATTACTTTCATTACTTCAAGGCTGGTTAATTTGCAGGACAAAAATTGCATTTTCCTAGAATGAGTTAACACTTACAAAAATACCCGGGTACTAAATAGCTTTCAGATACTAGATAGCTTCTATCTTCATTTGCACAGCTGAGAAAATGCAAACAGCAAAGCATTCTCAAAATATAAAAAGTTGCACGGCTAAAAATGAGACTATGTCAAATATTTTGAAACAGTTTATATTGCTTTTTATTGGAATATCAATTCTGTATTGAAGAATACAACTTCACATAACTTCAGGTTATGATGCTGGGAAAACCGGATGAATACAGACTGCACCATGGTTAAAGATGATGTGGTAGCTGTCTGCCAAGCCTGTTGTCTGCTGGCACTGAATTGGGACAAGAAGTGAAGCTTACACACATCTTTGTACAAAGAACAAGAGTGGTATTCATAATTCCTAATTGCAGAAGAAAACCTTATACCTATGTTAAAAAATGGCAGTAGTAAACTGAGACTAAGCCTTGAAGAAAATACTACTGTGTTCCTTTGTCTGGAAATACCAAATGACAGAAAATCCACTGTCAGACTCAGAAAAATAAGAAACAGACACAAAAGAAGGAACACTTTCCAACTAAATTTAGAGATTAAAATTGCTGGGTCACAAAAAGCATCACACTGAGCCTCACAGTCTTTCAGTAGATGCACTCATAGATCAGTCACAACTTGGACACTCACAGAGCAAAAGAGCTACACTGCATTGTCATTTACAAATACCACCCACTTCCATCCTGAGTTTAACAGAATTTAACAGAGCCAGCTTTAAACTATCAGGCTGAGGGGAAAAAAAAACCACAAAACAAAGAAACTCTTCAGCTTCTTCCGCTTCAAGAAAATCAAGCTAAAATTGTCACCTTTGAAGATTCAAGGTCACATTTTCAAAACTGCCCTTAAACTGGCAAATGTTATTTGTGGATATTTTTTTGTCATTGTTAAGTATATAATCCATAACTGCAATTAAGTGCCCAGCCATTGTCAGTGGTCTTGGCTAGCAAATGGACCTAAAACTTTACAAAAATCAGAGCACCGCACAAATATAAGCTAAACTAACCTTCTAAATTATCTTTAACTGACAGATAATTGCTTACTATCAATGTTTTAACAAGCTTGAAATCACGTTATGTATCAAAATTTGAAATTGCTGTGTTCCTCATTCCAGCAATTAATGAGGATAGATATATGCCCACTACATACCAAGAAAATGGAGTGTGAAGAAGAAAGGTGAATACTGATGCACTAAGTTAATAAATTAAATAATAATAAAAGAAAATATTTTTCACTTAGAAAACACAAAATGCAGGTCAGCTACATCTTCACAGCAAGAAGGTCTGATTAGGCATTTCTATACCTGAAATATGTCTGCTTTGTTCTTTAATAAAGTGATCTCCATCTGTTCATGCCCTTGGATTTTTTTTTTATTATTTTAGGCAGTACAGCTGGCTGTGCTCAAGCCCAACATAACTCTGTTTTCCTGTTCATAATTAACTAATTATCCTCTAATCAATACTGTAGATACTGATTTTACAATGTAAATGAGATAGATGAGATAATGGCTGGAGTCAATCTCATTTTATTTACAAAGCTCAACACACACATCCAATTTCATTAAATTCCATCTACCTACACAGGAGCGAGTCTTATCAGTTGGCCTGCAGAAATCTTCATGGGAGCACTGTGCTTTTACAGAGCAACAGCAAATGGAAAACCTGCCTATCACTGGCATGCTTGCAAGTCACTGGTTAAGATATAAAACCACAAAGAGCTGACTCAGCTAGAGTGAAGAAACTTATTTTGCATTCACAAGACAGCATCACCCATCTATAGCTGTAAAAGTAATTACCTACATGTCCCTGAAACACAACATTAACAAGCTAATCTTTAAATACAACTTTACAAATATGCTTCAGAGACTACAGAAAATCTTTCATGTATGTACACATCACTGCACACTGTCTGCAGTGTCACGCCAAAAGGTACTATACTGATCAAAACACAAAATAGATAAACTAACTCCTATTCATCACAACAGCTTAGAAAGATACATTACTGACAAACCATCGTCAGCATTAAAATTAGAGAACTTGTCATTTAAGAGTTACTCCGGCAAACTGAGAAATAATTAGATCAAAATTAGAAGTCATCTCATCCAGAATTTTTATCCTCCCAGAACTACAGTGGGGTAGGTGTGCATTAAACCTCCCATTAGCAGGGCAGATGCAACACAATGGCTAATCCAGCATATGGCTGCATTTGACACAACTACTGCTATGCGTGTTTCCCTGTTGGCTTGTGTTTGACCTCATTTCCGACTGAAGGCTCTGAAGACCTGAGGAGCAGATGCTCCCTCCCTCTCAGGCACTGGTCTTTTGTCGCCTTTAATTCCTCAGTGCCCAAGTGTTGGGCCATTCAGACTGCAAACAGCTGGAGACATGAACAAAGAGTTCACTTCAGATTGTAGCACATTCTTGTGCTCAGACAAACATTTTAAATACACCTATGACAGTCTAAGGCACTGTTTCTTTTTAGTGGCTGTATGATAAACCTGATGGAAAGGAGGTCCCTTCCAACCTAAAACATTCTGTTATTCTGAGCATGTAAGCATTATAAAAAAAAAAACAAAGTAAGCTCAAGTGAATTGCAACCACTGAACCCAAGATGAGCGACTTCAGGCTGAAGCAGGGGAGCAGTGATCCCATTAGACCTTAATTGTAATGGGAACAACAGACAAATTCTGGGTGACAGGAGTGAGTACTAATGAAGAGGTTATAACAGCAAATCCTACATGTGATGTCAAAGAAGTCACTTTCCAGTGCCCTTAGTTAAAGAAGAAAACTAATCAAAGATCTAATGGTAATATAACTACAACTGTACATTTATTGCAGCTATTAACGCTGTCTGAAAAGTACATTCTTTGACTCCCTCATTGAGGGAAGGCCCTCAAAACATTCCTGTATTATGAAATATGTGAAAAGCATTCTTCTTTTTAGCTTTCTCTTCTGACATCTCTTAAAACAAAGAGAAGCTATTTCAAGTCTTCATATCTTACTCTGCCATTCTATTCCAAAACTCTTCAATTCAGCTTCATGGATTCTGACAGAAATTGCTTTCACTTTGCTGTGACACGATATAGGTCAAACATGAAGGAAAAGAGATGCTGTGCTCTCATTCATACTCAGTTCAAATAGAAGGTCTAGATCCTCAGCAACTCTTGCTTTCAGACTGAACAGGCAAGTCAAGTTTAGCAAAAGAGAAAAACAAGAAAAAAAAAATCTCTTGCCTACCAATGGTATAAAAGCTTAAAATGGATGGTCAAGTCATCTTGCAGTTTCTGGCCTACAGTTTTAAGAAATAATTAGCACCAGAGTAATTCTGAAGAGTCTTCTCACATAGACCTATAAAGCTTTAGGTGACTTTAGCATCTGGCATGTGGAAGATTCCAGCACTGAAATAAACGCACATGCACTGAATGCTGATCATAAAACAGGACATAGCCCAGTGATACAGCCACTTTCAACACAGGAACTGGTTATCTCAAACAGCTGCCTGCTGCAAATTCAACTGGATATAATTCTGAGGACTGACCTCCGTAGTCAGTCTTGCTTTGAGTGGGCAGTCAGGTCAGATGCCCTAAGTCTATCTAGGATTCTATTATTTTCATAATTTTGACTTAAAGTAAACAAAATACTCCTTCTGGGAAAGATAATGATTATAGTATTATATAAAGTGATTAAAAGCCATTTTTGAATTTCTACTATGTTAGGAACAATGCAGTCATATTAAGTCCCTAAATTCCACAGATTATAACAGTAGATGAGACAGCAGACTGTTACCGACTAGTGAGAGGAGGCATGTCTACTGGAGACATGTGAGAGAATATACCTGAAGCAGGATGATTATTACATTCTATGTCTTATATATATTTAAGACATAGAATATAATATATATCTCCTAATGAAGACAGTATTTGGACAAAATATCTTCACAGAGCAGGACATGTTTTCTGATCCTCAGCTGATAGCAATTTCAGGATAAAGTACCTAGATGGTTTTGGATGTGGGAAACTACACGCTACTCTTTAGCTTACTCAATTTTTTGTCCAAACTCTCAAGGGCATTAATAAAATGACTATTTTTTCTCTTTAACATACAGTAATCTTGCTGGAGAACCTTCATACACTTAGAGGACCAGTGCTATACTTTTCAGCATCTCCTACGTTAAATTTTTAAGTAAATCCTGCATTTAGCTCTAGTTATAACATGTAACAGCATGAATTTCTATGGCTCTGAAAGTTAGGAGAAAGTTCTACTTTAAGGCAAAAAGCAAAATGAAAGCAAAAAGCTAAATAAAGATGGAACACTCTATCTATGAACTCAGAAGGAAAAAAAAAAAAACACTTCAGGTCGCTTCTATTCCCCCCACTGGCCAAGCTGCTTATGATTAGGCAACCTAAGCATTGATTATTTCACTTTAACAGTACTGATGAATAGTGACAATTATTTATAAATGAGTGAAAGAAAATAAGCACTGCCTGGCACATATTTCTGTAGCTAAATTTATTACACTAAACCCAGAACTGCCACCACTCCTACTTGCTTTTTAATATTAAAATAAACAGAAACAAACGAAAGCAAACCAAAATAACACAAAATCCCAAAACAATGACTATTTATGGATAAGGACAGACTCTGAACTAACTGCCTTTAATGAGACACTTCTATGTAATCCAGATTTTTTCTGAATTGTCAGCAATTCATCTGTTTCATGAAACTTAGTTTGCAGATAAACAATGTTATATATGAATGCTATAAAGAAACTTTATTTACTATACCTGTAAGTGAACAGCTTCCTTTCAGCATGAAGTGTTCACTTCTCTCTCTCTCATAGTACTTCAATACTACAAAACACAAGGCTTCATTACATTATTTTGCAAAATTCACTAATGGCTCACTTAAACTCTATGTTTGATGTGTTTTTATTTTTGTTAATATTGTACAACTACTGTATAGAGCTTTTATTTACAGTATTTTTAAGTTCTGAGTATTTCTGTGAAGACAATTCCTCCGACACACATTAAGATAATGTTAGTCAAATTACAGCCCCCCAAAAAGTGCAAAATACTTTCTTCCTTGGAAAGAACAAGAAATTCTGATAGGACCAGAATTACCTCCACCTATAAATACTACAGGACTGCATCTGTGGTGCCATTCTCGTGTTCAGACTACACTTAGTTAAACTGAATGGTGCACTGTTTGTGAACTGCAACAGAAACCTCAGATATAAAGACTGCAAACACATCTTTCAAAAGGTGAAATACTGCGTGTTAACATCTGGTTTTCCAGAAAAAGAGAGGCAAATGATGTAATGAATCATACGATTATAGAAAGATTAAAAACTAACCTAGTTAATGTCAGAAGAAAGTGCCAAAGAAAGAAAGCAATCCCATACAGATGCTCTACTGGAGGACAAACATATAAAATACAGCTGGAAATCCCCTTGGGGTTAACAAGCATGCCCAAGAGTAACAACAATTTCGAAACTGTTAGCATACATAAGTCTGGCCTTAAAAACGTTCAATAGCAGAATTTAACTTCCCTTACTTCTCTAATGCAATTAACGCAAATCCTTTCTATTGCTTTTCTAAGTCATCTTGCTAAAACATCTAACCAGACTTGAAGAACAACTTTATTTTCTCCTTCTTTGCAGCAACTTCTGTCTTCATCTCTCTAAGAATTTAGACTTTTGAAGACATGGACTCCCCAGTCTTCCCCAAATTAAAGAAATCCAAACATTTTAAACTTTCTTCTTCATTTAGGTCTCTTGTAGTCTGTTCATCATTCACTCTGTTTTCCTTGGACATTCTGTATCTCTTGCTGAGGTGGACAGCACATGCTAGCTGAGGCTTTTTCAAGGCTGTGATATCAATCTGAGCAATTGGGAGTATTTCCATGTGTTAAACTTGTTAAAACATCACTCTTCATACTCAAGTACAATCAAACTGATTCACAGAATCAGTCTGTGATCAAAAACCATCCATTCCTTCTTCTTTGGAGGCCCACCTCCTAATTAATCTTTGTAAGATAACTATGCACTAAAAAGTGATTTGCCCTTTCCTTTTCTCCACAGTATATTTTTCTAGATGGTTTCTTAAAGCTTCATTTTAAATTCTAGCGTCATAGTTCCTTACATCATAGTGGCATCACTTGCAAATGTAACCAAACTCTTTATTTCAACACCTAACACATTAAAGCAAAACCTATTAAAAATATAATAACACTGAATTTGGGACAGGACTTAGTGGAATTCAATGAATGGAACACAGTTCTAATTTGACAGTGAGTCCACAATAACTAGTCTGCTTTCCTGATAAGCTACATATTTCACTGTAGCTTAATTAACAGAATATTTCCCTTGCTTACTTACCAGATCACACAGAAAGTATTTTCAAAGTCTTACTAAAGCCAAGCTATACTGCATTTATCATTCTCTCCTTTCACAATGTCTGTAATTATGTTACTTTAATAACTGGCCATAAATCACACTATATACTTTAATTTTTTTTTTTCCCCAAACAGTAAATGGAACAGGCAAACACCTTTATTCCTCCCCACCTTGTTAGCACAGTGTTGGGATGAAACTTTTTACTGTGCTTCAAAATTCTGGACAAGCAGTCACTAAACTTAGTCTGTTCTTTCTGCAAAGGACTCAAAAAATCAAATTTTCTGAATGAATCTCTATTTCTTAATGCCAATTTCTTTACTTTAAAGGTGTCTTCGTGTATCTTGCCAATACAAAATGGTAAGCATAGGTTAGGCAAAAGTCTTACTCTGACATCATCCCTCCCCTTTTAAAACAAAACGACGTGTTAGACATCAGGTTAATTTTATTCAATATAATATTCAAACATGAAATGCCCTAGTAAGAGATGACTTTAAGTATACACAAGTTTGTATATTTCTCCTATTACTCATTACAGCATTTAATTTCTTTCTTATGTTTAAAAAATATTTTCAGATGGAAATATGCCTTCATAGATGACAAAATTCACCATATCTCAAGAAATTCAAAGATTATATGCCATCAAGTTACAAGTTTGATTGCATTTGAGCAGAACTTTCCCAAGCAAGTTCAAGATGAAATCGATGAGGCTGTCAATACATTGCTACTGTAGATTTTAAAACTCGATCAGTACCATTTGAAGATGAAAATACTATGTCTGCATCTAGCAGGATAGATATGGACGAAGACGAAGATCTCAGCAGTCACGCTGTGTGATCAGTTCTTCATTCCTTCCCCAACTTACACAACCATTTCAGATTTGGATTTTGAGGAAATAAGCTTGTTCTGAACACTGCCAGGGAAGTAAGCCAAATAAAACAATGTCTGTGTATCCTTAATATTTTCTCTTTCTTAAAAATGTTCCATAATGCAATATAGGTATAGTTAAATTCACTTAAGTGTCTGAAGTCAGAAACAATTAGTCCATTTTTCCGTGGTAAATCTATTCCTTGAGAATAGTAAGTCTCAAGTGTTTTACGGGTCTTGTTATCACTGAACATTTTTTTCTTTTTTTAGGAAACAATCCTTTTTACAGTAGGGTCTATGTACAACACAATGTTCTATATAGAAATGTTCTCTTTAAACTGTATATAAGTAGAGCAGCAGGCTGATGGCGAACCTTGTTTCGTTCAGTATCACCACAAAGGAACACACAATACTTAAGTCCCACAGGCTTCTGTCACTCTTCAGTGAATTCAAGCATTGTATAACATCATTTACCAAGGAAGCACAGGGGAAAAAGACATTATTTAATAGGACAATTCTGACAAGACATTTATCCGTGATCTTTTAACAATGCACATACGAAATGTTCCTGATTAGTGCAAAAAAAAAATGCAGGCAAATTAACTACCTTGTCAGTCCAAATAACAAACCAATCAATTACATTCTGTCCAAGCCTGACAAGCAAACTCAACTTTTTGTCATAATAAGCTTATAGTAGAGACAAGGTAGCTGTTCTCCTTTACTTTAGGTACTCTATTGACTGCTTAATCCACATTTAAAACTCATATTTATAAAAGAGGTTTCCAGGATTGCCTCCGAGGATGAGCTGTGGCAGTTGTGTCTCATGAAGGGTATCTACACAGTAAAGTGATAAGAAAAAAATATTAACATTTAAAGATCATAGCAGCTCTGCTCTGTCTTATGAAACATTTTAACTTCACACTAGATTAAAGTAATGCGTATGCTCAGATCTAAATAGTATACGACTCTCATAACAAACTACCAGGAGTTTGTAAGAGTCAGAACATTAAGTATAACATTGTTTTCATTTTTGCTCAATACAGCTCAAAGAATAAATGCAGTCCAATGCAAGACATTTTTCTTTTTAATTATAATAGCAACAAATTAATAGAAGTAGGACCCATTGTGTAAACGAGCATTTTCCTCATATTTGAAAGCCACGCAAAAGTAGATTTGGGAATGACTACATGACAGGCACAAACAGCACTGGTACTATGTTAGAACTTCCAACAAACAAACAAAAATACCCCTTATTACATAGAAACGCTTTTGAAAGAAAATAAAGACTTATGAAGTTTCTTTCAAAATTCAACTTACTAATTCAGTACACAGAATACTTCTATCATTACTGAAACAATGCTTCTGAGGCAATAATTTGAAAACCTCCAGAGGTTTTTCTCCTGCTTGTACTCCTGGCCTTTTGACACACATGACATGCATTTTTTTAAGGATGCACGGTTTTTCCGCTTAGTTTTATTTTTTAAGTAATTTCAATTTTGAAGTGATATTTTACATTTAAGCTTTGTAAAACTATTAGCAATATAAGAAATGAATATGACTGATAACACTAAGATTTTCAGAAAAGTCAATGTTGTCTTTGAGCTGTGCTGGCACATCAAATACACGGGTTTTCAAAGAACGATCTATATATGAAGTTTCCTCTGCATGTTTTCCCCTACTTAGAAATGAATTAGAATAGAATTGTAAGTTAAAATAATTTTGAAGAACTGTCATACTGTTACAAAACAAAAAAAAGGAATGATCTACAGAACAGTAGGTATAGAGTTGCCACACATTCCAACAGCAGTTCTCTGCAAAATACATCTGAGTGTATGGATTTTCAGAAGAATTAAAGGAACAGCAAGTAAGTAGCGTATGTAAATTCATTCCAGTTCTTACTTCATTTCTTACTGGAGTCATGATCAGTTTTTTTTAAATCAGGTGTACTGAGCTGCACTGCTGCATATATTCCAACTTTTTAAAAAGCTGAGCTGCAAAAAAGAAATACTTTTAAAAGTAAGAAAAGAAATCATTTTATTGCAATTCCCCTTCCTTAGCTAGTGCTAAGACCATCTTTAGACCATCTTTAGTCCGAATCATCTCAGAGCAAATGAGATTGATGGGAGTAGGCATACAGCGGTTGAAAAATGAAGGGCAGTCTAAGTACACAATTCAAGATAAGCATAACGTCTTTGTACTTAGGAAGCATAAACAGACTGTGTACCTACACTAGTGATTCCTATATTATTACTTTGTTTCATTTTTATTGAGAGAAACATAGAATCACAGAACCCTTTGAGTTGGAAGGGCTAGATGACCTTTAAGGGTCCCAACTCCCTCACAGGGTGCTCAGAGCCCAGTGTGTTGAGATATTTTAATGGATGTTAGAATATTAGAAGGAGTTTTCCTTTTTAACTATTCTACGCTTTTAAAATTACACAACATTATTTATTGTGTGTGATTTAGGGTTTTCTTCATCCCTCTCACTGCTGAAGCATTATTTAGGTAGGGAAACAATACCAACTACATTTTTTCTGGGTTTCAAGCCAGCAACAGATTAGTAAAAGACAAAGTAATATAAATGGATAAATACAATAGTTTTCTTTTGTTTGTAACCCAAAAGCTCAGCTGATAAAACTACTAATTTAGTAAAACTACTTACTAAAACTTTTTCCTGGGACTTCTCACATTTCACTTCTCTTCCATTCTCATCTTTTGCTTTTTTCTTGTCCCTACATTCCACTTTCTGACTCCCTCAGATGCAAAGAACTGATCTTATTCCTATATTCTTAACAAACTGCCAGCACTCAATTATGATTAAATGCACTGTATAGGCTTTACACTGAATTAAGCTTTTTACACATCCCTTCTCACTTCTACTGATGGCAGCACACAGAGGTGCTTGCATTTTTACACTTAGTTGAGAAAAGGATTTATGAACATAAAAATCTAAAATGAAAACAGTGTGCAAAACTGAACACCTTTCCTATCTTTCTGAACAGTAGATGCGACAAATATCTGATAGGAAAAAGCACCCCACGTAACAGTAACGCCTGTTTTCAACAAGGAGGTTCTCAATTGTGTTGTCTGGTCTCTTAGAAGATTTGTTATTTACCAGCTGTCCTTCGCTCCAGGACAAAGAGAACTAAGGGAACACTTTCCATCAAGTTCTAGAGAGAGTAAACCACATCAACAACTCTCAATCTTCTCCTAAACTACACACAGCCAGATCTCCTCCCTTTTTCTCAATTAAGCAAACATTATGTATTAGGGAGTCTATGCATATGTGCAGATTTCCTTTTTAAAGAAATTTAAAGCATAAGAAACACAAGAAATTATTTCAGTACTTTTCAATAGAGTTCCCAAAGGCTGTTGTTGGCTTGTGTCAAAGTTACTGAAAAGTGTAAGTTGCAAACAAATGCTTATGCAAGTAAGATTTCATGATCCTTGTTGTTTTGTTTTTCTCTTTTAGCCTTCTTCATACTTCCTTTCATCAGTTTAAATGACTGCTCTGAGAACAGTGTTTTTCACTCTTAAGTGGGCACAAGTATAACATATTTGCAACCACAACGCATGTTCAATCTATCTTCAGTTATTTTCAAAGATTTGGACGTAAGAAACTGTTTCTGCATACTATATGAATTCCGAACCATTAAAGATGTTCCCACCTTGAAATTCTATCAAGCTTAAAGAGGTACTGGGGACAGTAGTCCTGGTACAGATGAAAGTTTTTCTCTAATGAATTACAATGGCAATGAAAGAGGTAGAAAAAGGTAGAAAAGTGGAGCTATTTACCTACAGGAAATGCTGACAAAGACTAATTTTATAAAATAAGGAACCGTGTCTGCAGTAAACATCAAACCACCTGAAGGTGATAAAAGTAGTTTGCGTTCTTAGAACTGGTCTGCTCAGAGTACATCTCTTGATCTCAGGTATTAATGTGAACCCACACTCCATTAAGTACATGAGAGTTACAGAGCTCTTTATTGAGGGGAATGGAAAACAAAGACGAGAAGGACTCCCAAAAAATAATATGCAAAGTGTCTTCTAGACAATACTAATTACTTAGATTCTTCTCAGTACTGATCAAGTTATAAACGCTAATGTTTCACAAATGTTTACACATTTCTACTTGCTATAATACCCAGTCATTAACCTGCAAAAAAGTTATCTGCAGGGCAAAACACCACAGCATCTGGAACAGAAAAGCTTTGCTTCATTCTCATAACTGGCACACTGGAGTATAAACAGTGACATTTAGAAGTGGTCACTATATAAACACGCTGACCGAGGTAAACAAGAGTAGCACTAGTCACTACCTCCACTTGAAAACAAGTGAAGCACACAATTTCAATTTATTTCAGAGCACATATCCTATTCAAAAGATTAAGTATCAGTATCACATATCTGAAATTATTTCATTTGGTAAGAAAAGTGTCATTTTCCTTCGTTCTGCAATGCCTTTGTGAATACAGGCTTGTAAGAATCCATGAAAAAAACTTCAGTCAATACACACAATACTCTACATGAAACCCAGCTTTCTCTTTTAAGAGACGGCATTTACAGACCTTGTCACAACAAGGTCCTTGATGTTATCGAAGTAATTTTCAAGATACTTTAATCATTGACAAAATTCAGTAACCTGACAAGAGAAATTTGGGCCAGGAAGACTTCAGTAACTTGAAAGGAAGGTTATTGACTGATGTAATTTCATGTGGATGTGACTGAATCCAATTGATTTGGGTTTTTTTGCAATGCATATCTTCCCTCTGCAGCTGTCTCTATCTGATTTAGTGTGCAAGTGCAAGGAGTGACTACCTCTTTCCACTTCAAGCAAAACTCTTCCTTCCTCCTGCTATTATTTAGAATGAGCACACAAGGAAAGCATTTTCAAGCTTAATCTCTGTACACTCTATACGAAAAAAAATCATTTGAATGCTAGGCCATGAATTTAACTGAGTCTTCTGACTGCCAGCATATTCAAGTAGTTAGAAAAACAAACTTATTTTTTATTTACTAAAATACTGAGTTAAGGCTTGTAAAACACAAAGTCATATCATAGAACCATATTAATTCTCAGTCTCAACGTACAGTATCACATAGTCTAAAATCTTTAACAGATTGTGCATATTTTCAGTTCAGATGCTTTTCAAAGAAAAAAACACTTTGTGTGCGATGAGCATAAATCTATAAACACAGATATGCATGAAATCGCATTGTTCCAAGTTTGATTTACAACATTTCTAATAAAAAGGAGGCATATTAGGAGAAACTTCACAACTAAAGTTACGTTTAAAGAGAATAAACCATAGGGGGAAAAATGTGGCATAAATGCAGAGTAGGCTGTAGGATAAATGCGTGAGTCACTGTAGATCCTGTGTATATAGCATGGTGTGCTGTGAAACATCAGACAGCTTGGAAATATTTCGTCAGAATTAAAGGGAAAATAGATTGACACTAATATGAACCTCAGAGTGCTTTGAAAGTATACGGTATGCGTATTCTCTAACGACAGCATTTTCTCTAAAATTGAGTACAATTTCTTCAATTTTTTTATTTTTATTTTTTTTAAGTTGAGTATGTTCACTTTCTTATGCACTACAAAAATTTAAGAATACTGGTAAGGAAAAAAGTATTAGATCTAGAAGACAGAACACCGTTACTTTCAAGCTATACTGCAAATGCTCATAGCAATCCGAAAGAACCCTTGACTAAACTCCTAACATGTACTGGTTACAATCTTCTGCTTGTTTCCAAATATTCAACGAGTGAGATAATGTCTCTATTAAATAGAGTTCCCATAGTAATAATAAAATATTTAAAGGCTTGCATAATTTGACCCTCCAGTGTTACTCTATAGCATCAAAATGTTCTTCCAACACTATAAACTCTTTCAAATCAGGATATAACTTCAGTCATCCTGTCCCTCAGTCACAAAGTGATCTTTTTCAGAATAACTTGAATAACTGAATTTTGATGAATAACATAATCATTACATGATAATGAAAGTAAATGTCAGACTTAAATTTTGCTTTGTTTTAATATAAACAATGTTATATTTAAGAATATTTGTATATTCTAAAACGCTTTTCTATCTCCTGCTTAAATAACTAATATTAGTCTTCCGCATTATAATGTGATACAAGACACATTTGTCAACAGAAGAGTAGTACAAATAAGTAAAATGTAACCATGCTATAAAGTCAGTGAGACACAATTAAAATTCTCCTCAAACAGTACCTTCTCCGAAGTACCTTCTTTACCCAATGCTCAATTTTCTCAGTTTGTATGCTGTCTTGATTGAAAGTGAACAGATGCAAAGTTTTATTAAATGCGTATCCATCCTGACAGTAAAGTTACCCATTATGTTCAATTATTTCAACCAACTAAATAGATTAAATATGCAAAACTGTCACATCAACAAAAGAAAAGCACACAAATTCAAAAAGCTATTTCATCTAAGGAAGTACACATCAGTTTGATTTAAGTACAGAATGTTTTAATTCTGACTGTATAAAAATTGCTCTTTTCAAAACTGTGTACTTCTTAAATGATCAAAATATATGTTTCAAGGTAATTCTGACCCCCCACATATGTAAACAAGTAAAATTTTGCCTTACAAGGAAGCCCTTTGGTATTTCTTCTCACAGATTTGCTACTGATTTTCCCCTTGCTTCTGTTTCTACTTCAGGAAGATGGGAGGAAATGAAACAAACAATTACGAAAACATTTTCACTGAAGACTTACTTGATTTCTTTGACTGTCTGCGCACACAAAACATGCTTCATCAATTAAACATGACTAGCTGGCCTAAAGACAAAATTTGTGAGTTTCCCTCTGATAATCTGACAATGAAAATGGAGCTAAAAACCAACTTCTGACAGTCCTTCCATGCCTTTCCAATTTTTGTGTCTCGGAAAACAAGTTCTGTTGCAATTCAGTTTTTATACTTAATCCATGTACTTCAAAGTTCTAAGAATTTAAAGGATCTACAGTGGTGGGAACATTCAGGCTGTCCCGAAGCAGAACGCTCCCAATGCATCTGTAGAAACGTTTTCACAGAAAACCTACAATACAACACTCAGCATCAACCACTTTGTCTGCTTGATCCCAAAGAAGGCTAAACCATCTTCAGTTTCTGCTGATAATAATAACAGAAGGGTATCTTCTAAACAAAATTATGTCTTGCATAAATACTGTGAAATTAAGACTTTATCAGCAAAGCAAGTTAACAGCGTAGCCTAAAAATATTTACTATACAGAATGAACAGAGGAGTCTTTTTTTTTTAATTCAAAAATAGACTGAAAGAGAAAAAAGGTGAAAAGTATACTTTTTTCCAATTCAGTACATTAAATGAAGTCTAAAGATTTCTTCTGTTGGTTTTAATGGGAAAGCAGATAAAGAGATAAAGTCATTTTTGTGGGTTGCCATTTTATTAGTGGGTAGAGATGAATTCAGACTGCAAAAATCTAAATTTTGTTGCAACATTTAAATTTTAACAATGAACAGTCACTACCATGGTCTAAAGGAGTTGCAGAGCCACTGGGTTATAGGGTTTTAACACCACTGTTAATGAACATGCAGGCTTAAACTACTAAGCTAGACATCAGTTGTCAATGGTTATTGGTACCAGTGAAGCATTTAGATCCTCATCTATGACTTCAAAATACTAAGATCCAAACATGACTATCAGAGTGCCATAAGATAAGCCAAAGCTGGATTCTGGTTTCCAGCTCAACCGCTCTACCAAAGAGAGCTGTCCCACTGTACGCAACAGGTGCCATGCAACCTCTAGTCTCTAAAGTATCACCTTTTTACCAAGCTCCTGTACAGTATAGCACAGTTCCAAATCCATCCTACACTTATTGCAGTGACTGTGAAAAGCAGAAATCAAGACCAGGTTTTACTTATAGTTTAGCTTGAGAAGGTTAACAACACTACTGAGACTTTATTGGAACATTGCATCCAGAGAACAAAGAAAGTGTAGTACAGTCTCTTATCACTGTTACAGTTTAAAAATTTCAGAAGATTTATTATTTCACCATAAACACTATAAAAAGCTGCATCATGGTTTTGGAAGATGAAAGTTTGGCTTTTTAAAGGAAGTGTGAGGCAGAATTCTGTAGGCGGCTCTTACCAGATGACAGAGGGTTGATTTTTAAAATAAAATCTACTTGGAGCTCAGGAACGCCCATTCCACTCTGCAGGAGATGAGGAAATCCAGCAGAAGGTCTGCTTGGATAAGCAAGAAGCTTTTTACTGAACTAAATATGCAAAATGAGTGATGGTAACACATAAGAAATGGAAATAAATGCAAATTACATAGGAGGAGTATTAAGAGGTTTTTTGAGTACTTAAGAGACAGAATTCAGAAGGCACAATCTCAGATGAACTCAATGAGAAACAAAAAAGAATTCTACAACAAAGTTAGCAATGAAAGAAGTTCAGAGAAAATACGGATTGCATTTCAGTCGATAACACAGAAGGACCTGATGTACTTTGATGTTTGGGAGCTCAAAGCTTCAGTTTGCTCAGTGAAAATCTCCTCCCAGACTTCGCCGTACACCAGCAAGATACAGGAAAGAGAAGGACAGCAAATTGCAAGAAAATAAGTCAGGCTTAGGTTGAATATATTCCAATCCACGGGGATTTCAATATAGTGATTCTGAAAGGGGTGCTTGATATCTCTGTCAGGCTCCTGTGTAAAATCTAAACAACATCATGACAAGCAATACAAAAAATGCTAAGACAAGCCCATCTTAAAGAGGTAAGACATGCTCTTTAAAAAAAAAGAAAGGTATCAAATAGGACTGAGAAAGTACTAGGCTCGTCAGCTTCACCTCTGCATCAAGAAAGACCAAGGAGAATGTTCTCTCATGATCCATTTTTAAACACATGAAGGACAAGAAATTAACCCAGAGCAGTTAGAAAAGAACAAGCGTAGATGTGTTAGTCATGTTCAATTAACCTTATTTTTACTGCTTTCAATTATGAAATGACTGGCCACATGAATGAGGAAAGAGAAGTGGTGATGACACAGTGAAATGTGTACAGCTAAGGCATTTTAACCTCCTGTGCATCTGCAATACTAAGTTAAGTACAAGAATGGATGCACAGGCTGAAAGCCAGCTAGACTACTGGGCTCAAAGAGCAGCAGACAATAGCTCTGGATCTGGATGGTGTCAATTAACAGACAAAGAACCACAGAGGTTGATTTGGAGGCTCATACAGATCACTGTCTTCAAAGATCATCATAAATTCACCCTCTGCAAATTTGTGAAAGGCACTAACTTCGGAAGTGTTTTTGACACATTGAATGGTAAAGCTTCAATCTAAAATCTTCTTGAGAAATTTGAGGACTAGACCAGCAGAAAACTGTGAAGTTCATACAGAACTGTGAAATTCTACATCATGGAAGATTAACTTTGCGCATCATACAGACTGAGAACCAACTGGCTAAGAAGCAGCTCTGTGAAAAGGAACAGGAAGTTTAAGTAAATACCAAACTCCACACAATTCAACAGAAGTGGAACCAGCAAATCAAGGGAGGCTATTACTTCTATCTTCCCAATGCTAATGAAAGATAGCTTAAAATACCATAACAAGTTTCAGACAACCCAGTTCAAGACAGATCATGAGAAGACAGAGTCCACTTAAAACTTATCAAGATGGCATCAAAGGCTGCAGGATCTGGCCTTACTTAGTCCTGGAAAGAGAGCACTATAGTGTGAGGCAAGGGAAATCCAATTACAGTCCATAGACACCTGAAGAGCAGTTACAATGACAGTATAGTCAAACTTCTCCCATCATTACTGATGACATGACAGACACAAGTTTGGAAAGTTCAAAGAGGACATTAGAAAAAGCTTCATATACTTCATTATTAGTGCAGCACTGGGACAGCTTATGCAGAGCTTTGGGGTTATTCAAGACAGCTTATCACAACCACAAACTCCCTCTTCAACACTGAAAGAGAGAAAGCTCTATGACCACCAGAGGTTCTTTTCAAACAACTGTTATACAGCTACCTTTCCCCTCTTGTGAAGTTAAATTCTGAATTATGTAACAGTTTTGATAATAATTATGCAATGTAGATCTAGTTTTCACATGCTCAGTTTGAGACGTTAGGTCAACACTTTTCATAGGAAACTCATCATCAATCCCCTGAAATGCTAAACTCAGGAACTGGCCAGTACTGTAGTGACCTCAGCTTTACAACAACAGCTAGGGGTCACAAAAGAGCCTGCGGATCAGCAAGCTACTATATAGGAAGTAGTCAAGCAAGAAATTATGATAATTTGTGCTCTATATTCTGAGTGCTTTCATTTCAGGTGTTAGCAGACTAATCTCTACATCAGCCATTACTTCCAACTATTGCTGACTCCTGCGAGATCAGGATGGTAAGCAGCTACATTGAAAAAAAAAAACCTGTAATGCTCAGTATGTGGATTTCTGTCAGTTGCAACAAATAGTGTGAAATCTTTTTTTACAGTCCTCCAGAAAGCATCTGACTGTCCACATGCCAATACTTGATTTTTAAGAGGTGTCCAGGAGTGATATATAATCAGTCTCAGTTTGCAAAAGTAGTAAAATGACGTCTTAAAATGGAAAGGTACTTGTAAATCAAAGCCCTTCCCTTTGACTGAAAAGCAATTTTATATTCTATTGAAAGCTAGAAACTATAAACATTTTCCCTACTAAAAGCCAAAAAAAGATTGTGTGTTAAAACTTTAAAAATGTGTTTTATAACTGTGACTGAACATACTGCATATTTGTAGCCATCCAAAACCAAACACTCCAAGCCTCAGAAAACTGCTATTTATCCAAGAATATTTACAAATCTAGAATAAAACACTTTACCTTTGAAAGGGCCTAAACAGAAAGTTCCTAGATGTATTTATAAACAAAATACAGAGTGAAAACTATGGAGAAAGCAGTGTATTCACTTGTACAACACACACACACATTTAAAGCTGGGACTTTTTTTCCCCCAAAAGGCCAGAATGTTTTTTTTTTGTACTGCTCAGACTGATAAAGAATTGGCTTATTAACTGATATAGAAAGGCTGAGAAGTGCTTCAAAGCATATTTGCATAACTTACAATGCAAGCATTTCATATATTTCACTATAACTTGTTAATTCATTTTCAGCCTTCAGTTTAAAACTTTCTAAAAAACAAGTGAAATACACAAAAATTAAATGCACAAAAGCCACAAGAATTACAGTTCTGTTTCAAGCCATTTCTGAGCATCCAATAATAAGCGATAGTTGTTCAAATTAAGTCACAAGTTAACAAATAATTATACATTTACATCAGAATACAGTTATGTCCAAAAATCATACATCACTTATGAGAATAACTATTTAGACAAAGTATTTAGAACAGCAATTGTTCAAATATGTCATATGATGTTCTGTGTCATGGCTAAAAGAGTGCATGAAAATAAGACTCAGATGTCATCCATAAACCTTAAAAGCAATGAAGACTATTTAAGATAATTGACAAAAGTGTACTAAGAAAATGCTCTATTAGTGCAACTGTATGCTCAGTATTATAAAATCACTCATAAGAAAATTTACAATCAGTGAAATAATACCATGATGTACACTATAACACATTTACCACCATTTTTTTCCTCAAACAATATAAAATGGGACCTTTGAAAAAAATTGTTAGCAATGTTCTTTGCAACTGAATATTACTTATAGTAAGCGCATCAACAACATAGTGTAGCTGAAGCATGAAGTGTGGTTCATTTCAATCAAATCAAAATGTGGTAACTTCTTCACATAGAAGAAATATTTTTAATATATATTTTCATTATATTACCTTTTGGCAGCAAAGTCTGTATGAAACAAACCTAAAGCAAAACTAACCAGTAGAGTGAACTGATGGCTCACTGTATGCCATGCTGAGTGCAAAGCGAGTCAAATTATTTTTTCATTTCAGCAGTTCCCTAAGCTTTTGTTACCTCTGTGGTTGGGCAACTTCAGCCAGATCTCTTTTACATTACAGTTCCCTTTGAAATATGAAAAAAAAACAACAAAACAAAACCCCCAAAAATCCCTCAATATTCACTTAAGGTAGAAATGAAACTGCTTTTTAAAGTAAGTAGTAAAATGCTTAAATATCTTTCTAATGATACATCTATACAAAATACTGTCTTCAAAGCATGAGTATGGGGACAAAAGTAATAAATAAGAGAAGACTGGATGTCATTCTGCATGACATCAGAACTACAAAGAGAAAATTTAGCTTTTTTCCTTATTAATGGCCATCCTTATTCTATAATGCTTCTGTACCCCTCTCTTCCTTAACACTGGTTTAGTTTCTTCTCAAGGAACGACCAACATAGACATCAAATGCTGCACCGGAATGGCACATATACAGAAGGTTAAAAAAAAAAAAGTGGGGGATACAAAGAAGTTAAAGAATTTATCTCCAGAAAACTGCCAAGTGCTGGAATCTGTAAAATCTCTGGTTGTGATAAACTGATTTATGAAATCTCTCCAGTAAAAAAGAAAAATGAAAACACTCCAAATGAGGCCTAGACTATTTTCAAATTAGTTGGTCAAGACAGATGAAAGGTTCCACATAACATCAAAGAAAATATGTAAAAACACGGAAACTACAAGTTCAGCCAAAAAGCTAATTTCTTATCTCCAAGTAACGTCAGTATTTTCAAAATAAAGTACCAGTATCAAAGAGAAATTTTATGAGCATACTGCATATCCTCCGCAACACGTAAAGTAGCTAAAAATTTAATATGATGCAATTTTCTAGTCACTCACTGGAAAACTCAGAGACTCTCGTCTCAGCTCTAGTGACTCTAACACAGCAAACTACTCTTTTCAGCACAGGTTCCTCTCCACAACTCTGGCTCGCTGAGCCTTTAAAAAGTCTCAGTATCTCTTTCTCTTCCAACCACCATCCACAGTTTTCTTTCTCTAAGCAGCCTGACTTCTCACAAGTTCCGAAGTTTGAAAAAATTAGCATTTTGCTACCTTTCCACAACTCTGTCTTGATTCCATTTTTCCACACTTACCATCCAAACTCAGATCTTTCTCCAGCCCACTCATCACATTTCCACTACAATCTCTGGGTTTGGCAATGAGTACCAGTCTTTTTACCTGTACAACCACAGCTCAAGGATGCACCTGGGACTCAAGCCATGTTTCACGCAGCACACCTGCATGAGCTTGGCTTGGCTTTACTGAGTAAATATGGTTAAGATGCAAGAATTCAAACTGCTAGGTAATTAAAGCATTTAACTGCATCTGTTGATTTGAAATAGTAAAAGGTATTGACAAGAAAAATAAATAAAAACAGCAATTTGCTAAGAACAGGATCACCTTGTTCCAAGGAGCAACAGGGCTTGAAACATCTTCACCTTACTAATGACTGCTTGTATTCGACGATTCATCAGATGTCTGCATTGGCTCTGATACTCAAACCAAGGTTAGTCCAGCCATGTGCTACTCTTCATCATATGTAATCACCTATGTCATGTGTATCATGCTTGCATCTCTCAGTGACAAGATACCCAAAACAATGAAGAAGGTAGAGAGAAAGACACTGGTCAAGTTCACTGTCCCCTCTTATTCTTCTCATCTCCTGTACACATGT
>JANHGO010000053.1:62762176-62785291 GCA_024606505.1 Aquila spilogaster
CAGCTGTGCTAGAAAGAAGGGATAGCACCTTAAATGCAGGGAATAACAGGAATAAAGCTGAAGTGAAGGGTGAGAAACAAGGAATTTACAGCACAAGAAACCCCACAAATTATTTCAATACTTTCTACTGCAATTGCCAAAGGCCCTCTTCATTTGTGTAACAGTTACTGAAAAGTGCAAATTGCAGACAAGTGTAATGCTTATATGGTAGTTGTTTTGATCCTTGTTCTTATTTAGCCATTTTAATACTTGCTTTCATCAGATTAAATACCTCTTGTGAGAACAATGTTTTTGGCTGCTAACCAGGCACAAGTAAAATACATTTGCAACCATAATGTAAGCTCAGTTTATCTTCAAAGGTCTGAAGGTAGGAAGCTGCTTCAGCATACCTTACCAATTCTGGAACATTAGGACTCTCCCACCAGGTAAAGTCTGTCAAGCCTCAAGAGGTATTTGGGGTATTTGAGAAAAACTTTAATGGGTAAGATGGTAATGAACAAGAGGGAAAATGGAGCTATTTAATTATAGAGGAAGTGCTGACAAAGACCAATTTTAGAAGGCAAGGAACCGTATCTGCAGTAAACACCAAACCATCTGAAGGTGATAGAAGTAATATGCATTTTTAAAATTCAGGCTGCTCAAGGTACATCTCTTGATCCCAGGAATTAATGTGTACCCACAGCTCCATTCAGTAGATGAGAGTTACAGAGCTCTTCAGTGGAAAAAAAACCCCAACAGACCCAAAAACAATGATGAGCAATGTGCTTTCTAGACACTGTTAATTACTTCAATTCTTGTCAGTATTGATCAAGTTATAAATATTAATAAATGCTTCCTGAATGGTTACAGATTTCTATTTGCTTATATACACACTGATTAGACTGTAAAAAAGTTATCTGCAGGACAAAACATCACAGCACCTGAGGTACCACTGGAATAGAAAAGTTCTGCTTCATTTTAATAACTGGCACACTGGAGCATACATAGTGACATTTAGAGCTGGTCACTGCACAAACATGTTGACTGAGGTAAACGTGTAAGACTAACAGTAGTCTTGATTTACAGAATTCTGTTCTCCAAGTACTACTATGCCCACTTCAAAACAAGAACACATTTTCAAACTATTTCAAAGCCTAGAAGAAATGACATATCCTATACAAAAGAATACATAAAATATTGATATCACATATATGAAATGGTTTCATTCGTTAATAAAAGTGTCATTTTCCTTCATTCTGCACTGTCTTTGTGAATACAGGCTTCTGAGAACCCATGAAAAAAATTTCAGTCAATACACTCAATACTCTACATGAAACCCAGCTTTCTCTTTTAAGAGACTGCATTTACAGACCTTGTCACAACAAGGTCCTTGATGTTATCGAAGCAATTTCAAGATACTTTAATCATTGGCAAAACCCAGTAACTTGACAAGAGAAATTTGGGCCAGGAAGATTTCAGTAACTTGAAAGGAAGGTTATTGACTCATGTAATTTCATTTGGAAGTGGCTGAATCCAATTGATCTGGTTTTTGCAATGCATATCTTCCCTCTGCAGCTGTCTCTATCTGATTCAGCGTGCAAGTGCAAGCGCAAGGACTGACTATCCCTTTCCACTTAAAGCGAAACTCTTCCTTCCTCCCGCTATTATTTTGAATGAGCACACAAGGAGAGCATTTTCAAGTTTAATCTCTGTACTCACTGTAAGAAAAAATACACTCAACTGAATGCCAACCCATGAATTCAACCAAATCTTGTGACTGCTAGTATATTCATTATGTAGTTAGAAAAACAGGTCGTAGAATATAATTTTTTATTATTAACAGAAATGCTGAGTCAGGGCTTGTATAACACAAGGTCATGTGACAGTACAAAACTAATTCTCAATCCCAACTGCACAATATCATGTAATCTACACTGTAACAGGTTGTACTTATTTTCAGTTGAGTACTTAGATGCGTTCAAAAGAAAAAAACCTGCTTCGTACGCAATGAGCATAATAATTTATAAACATGGTCATGATATGTATGAAATCATATCTTGACATACAAGTTTGGTTTACAACAGTTTTAACAGTAAAGAGGTGTATCAGTAGGAACTTCACAATTAAAGTAAATTTTAAGCAGCATAAATCTTAAAAGAAAAAAAAAATTGTGGTATAGATGAGGAGCTAACAAAGCCTTGAGGGGAAATGAGTGGACCAGTATCCATGGATCCTGTTCATGTAGGTTGCTGCACTGCTAAACATCGGACACCTTGTTTACATTTCATCAGAATTAAGGGGAACACTGACACTGATGTGCAGCTCAGACTGCAAGTGATTTACATGTATCAGTGTATTCTTTAGCAAAGATATTTTCTCCAAAATTCAGTACAACTTTTTCAACTTGAGTCATTTTGTCTCTCATTCAGGAAGTGATCTTTTTCAGATACTACATGCTTAGTTTTTCTCAGTTGGTATGCTGTTTTGGTTTTAAAAGCAAACAGATGGGAAGTCTTATTAAATGCCTATCTATCCTGACAGTGAAGTTACACATTATGTTCAATTATTTCACCCAACAAAATAGATTTAACATGCAAAAATGTCAAAGCAACAAAAGAAAAAGGGAAAGGCAATATAAGCACAAAATTAAAAAAGCTATTTTATCTACAGAAATACACACTAATTTCAGGACACAATGTTTTAATTTTGAATTATGTGAAAGCTGGTCTTTTAAAGCGAAACTTTGTGCTTCTTAAACAACTGAAATATCATTTTCAAAATACTTCTGATCCCCTACATAAGGATACATATGATTTGAGAAGTAAAACTTTGCCTTACAAGAAAGCCATTTGGTAATTCCTCACACAGACTGGGGTTTATTTTCCCCTTGTTTTTATTTCATGAAGGTGGAATGAAGTGAAACAAAAAATTAGGAAAACTTTGTCACTGCAGAACTAAGTTGGCCTTTACTCACCCTGACTTAGTCTTAGGCTGTCTGCGCACACAAAACATGCTTGACCAACTAAACATGACTAGCTGGCTTAAAGACAAAACTGTGAAATTTCCTCTTATAAGCTAACTAGCAATGAAAATGCAGCTAAAAATCAACTGCCAGTCCATCACTGCCTTCCCAACTTTTTGTATCACAGAAGATGATAGGAGTTCTGCTGTAATTGAGTTTTTTATGTCTGATCTATTTACTTCAAAGTTTGAGTTTTGCGGTATCTATAGCAGCAGGAACATTCAGGCTGCTCTGAAGCAGCATGCACCCCAGACATGCCCATAGAAACATTTGCGGAGAAACCACAACCCGACCCTCAGCATCAACACTTCGCCTGCCTGATCCCAAAGCAGGCTAAAAGGGCTTTGGATTCTGTTGACGGTAATAGTTACAGAGTATCTTCCCAGTAAAATTCTCTCTTGCATAAACTGTGTGTAATTAAGACTTAATCTATCAGTAAAGTAAGTCAACAGCAAAAACTCAATAAAAATATTTACATTTTATGTATTACACAATTTCTTTTTATTATAAGTGCTGTCACCCACTGTAACTGTTTTTCTGTTACACTGAGAACTGTGTACTCCTTCTTAAGTACTATATAAATATACTAAAATACCATTAATTTTTCAGATCAAATCTTTTATTGGCAACAAAAATCTAAACTGCTTTCAAATACAGAAGTGGCTTTGCTTATTATTGTTACTGTTATTAGGATGTACTGAGAAATATTTTAATTAGCAGGTTATATAATACAATAAATTAGATTGTAAGATTGACTTGATATAAAAAAAAACTGAATAGAGGAGTCTTTTTTAAGCAAAAAAAGGTGGGAAGTATATTTTTTCCATTTCAGTATATTAAATAAAGTCTAAAGGTGTTTGATTTTATTATTATTACTACTATTATTATTTTGTTTATTTTTTACAGAAAAGTAGATGAAGTCATTTTTGTGGTTTGGCTTTTTATCACTGGGGATAGATGAGCTCTGACAGGAAAATCTGAATTTCACTCCAATGTCTAAGTTTTAACATTTGACAGTCACCACCAGGGTCTAAAGGAGTTGCAAAGTCACTGGACTGCATGGTTTTCATGCTGCTGTTAATGAAAATGCAGGCCTAAGCCACTAAGGCATCAGTTATTGATGGTTTATTGAGATCCATGAAGCATTTAGAACCTCCTGTGTGACTTCAATACGTTAAAATCTAAGCATGACTATCAGAGCGCCACAAAACAAGCCAAAGTAGGAATTCTGGTTTCCCACTCAGCTGTTCTACCAAGCACATGTCTAATAAGTCCTGCTGTAGGTAACAGGCTTTATGTGACTGTATTAGTCTGCTCAGTCTAAAACATTGATTCAGGGCTAACAGATGGGCATTTTTTCTTCCTTTTTAAAGTAATTTCTTCTTCAAGACATTTATAGGGTTTTTTCTTCCCGTATCTCCCGCTCCCAGAAACCTTAAAACTGTAACAGTTCCACTGTGAGCCATTCAAGACTACAGCATCACGTGCAACCTCTTTACCAAGCCGCTGTGTACCATAGCCCCGGTCAAAATCTGTGATGCGTTTGCTGCTATGACTGAGAAACAAAGAAATCAATTCAGATCAGGTTTTATTTATAGTTTAGATTGAGGAGATTAATGGCAGTACTGAAACTTTATTGCTTATTGGAACATTGTGTCCAGAGAACAAAGGGAGGTGTAAGTATAGCCTCTTATCACTGTTACAGTTTAAAAATTACAGAAGAATTTACTACTTCTTCATAACAAAGACTACAAAAAGCTGTATCATGGCTTTGGAAGAGAAAACGTTGGCTTGTCAAAGGAACTGCTAAGCAGAATCCTGCAGGTGGCTGCCATGAAAGGGAAGGTTATCAAGTAAGAGAGGGATGATTTTTAAAAGAAAATTTACTCAGAGCTCAGAGAAACACATCATCCCATACTACAGGAGATGAGGAAATCCAGCAGGTGTGTTTGGTTAAGCAAGAAGCTTCTTACTGAACTAAATATGCAAAATGTGTGCTGGTAAAATTCAGAAGGCAAAACCCCAGATGGATCCAATGAGAAACATAAAGTAGTTCTTCAAGAATGTTAGCAGTGAAAGGAAGTTCGCAGAATATATGGATTGGATTTCAACTGGCTCCACAGAAGGGGCTGAGGTACTTGATGCCTTTGCCTCAATGCCTCAGTCTGCACAGTGAAAACTTGCTCTCAGACTTTCATGCCTACCAGTGTGACATGGGAAAGAGGACAGTCAACAGCAGGAAAGCAACAAGCCAGGGTCTACTCCATTTGAATATATTCCAATCCATGGGGATTATCCAATGGTTCTGAAAGGGATGCTTGTTACTTCTGTTGGGGTCCTGTGTAAGATCTAAGAAACATTATGACAACCAAGGCAGGTCACTGACAACTGAAAAATGCTAAGACAAGCCCATCTTAAAGAGTTAAGACATGCCCATTAAAAAAAGGTAGTAAGTAGGACCTAGGAAATCACAGGCTGGTCA
Organism: Aquila spilogaster; assembly: GCA_024606505.1. Lineage (NCBI taxonomy): Eukaryota > Metazoa > Chordata > Aves > Accipitriformes > Accipitridae > Aquila > Aquila spilogaster. The sequence goes on from JANHGO010000053.1 coordinate 62,767,660, forward strand.
GCCTCACCCCTGCCCTGGGAAAGATCAACAAGCATGTCCTCTCAGAATGCATTTTCAAACACATGAAGGACACGAAAGTACCCCAGAGCACTCAGTAAAGATTTAACAAGGGTAGACAAGTTGGTCATGTTTGAAATGACCATGATGAAATGACTGGCTATGTGAAAGAGGAAAGAGCAGTGCTGGTAACATACCAAAGTGTATTCAGCATAAGGCTTTTCAAACAATCCCATACAGCATTTTCCTTACCAAGTTATAGCTCGAGATCGAGATGGTGTCCAATAACAGACAAAGTACCACAGCGGGTGATTCTGGAGCTAACAGAGTTCATAAAAAAATCAGCATAATGAGACAAAATTCACCCTCTGCAACTTTCAGAACAACACTAAGTTAGGAAGGGTGGCTGCCACATTGAACAGTAAATTTCCGATCCAAAATCTGCTTGAGAAACTTGAGGACTAGATCAGCAGATAACCATGAAGTTCATCAGGAAGTAGAATGAAATCTTGCATGCATCAGTACAGCAGAGAAGCAACTGGCCGAGTTGCTCTCGGCCCTGCTAAAAGGACCTGGGGATTAAAGTGAATGTCAAGCTCTGTATGACTGAATGAAAGCAGGACCAGCAATTCACGGGAGGTTATTGTTGCTCCCTACTCAGAGCTAATAACACTGTACTTAAAATACCATAACCTGTTTCAGGCCACCCAATTCAAGAGAGATGAGAAAACAAGAGTCTACGTAACAGCTACCAAGATGGTAGGGGGCCTGCAGCATATAACCTACGAGGAGAGGCTGAGGGAGCTCGCCTTATTTAGTCTGGGAAAGAGGACACTGAAGGGCAAGGTGGGGAGATCGAGCTGGAACCCACAACCACCTGAAGGGCAGTTACACAGCACAGCCAAACTCTCCTCACTCGTGACTGACGACATCACGTGGGCTCACAGCCACAACCTGCAGCTTAAGAGGTTCAGAGTGGACACTAGCAGATGCTTTTTCATTATAAGGAGTAGTGCAGCAAGCTCAGGGGGTACTCAGGACTCAGCTGCATGGGAACAGTCAAGTAAGAAGTTATGATAATTTTTTCTTGATATTCTAAAAGCTTTCATTTCAGGTGTTAGAAATCCCTACATTGGCCATAATTCTTAAGTATTGCTGATTCCTATGATCAGGATGGGAAGCAGCTATGTTGAAAAAAAAACGCACGATGTCCAGTGCCTGGGTCACTAGTGGATTTCTGTCAGCTACAAGGAGTAAGAAATTTGCTTCCCAGCCCTCTCACAGACAGCATCTGACTGTCCACATGCCTATACTAGATTTCTAAGTGGTGTCCAATACTGATTTATTGTTGTGCACAAATAGTGAAATACTGTGGCCCTGACGCCATCCTAAAATTCAACGGTATTTGTCACAATAAAGGGCCTTTTCTTTGATTGAAAGGTGATTTTTTATTCTACCGAAACGTAGATACTATAAACATTTCACCAAGTAAAAGCCAGGAAAGGTTACGTGGGTATGTTCTATAACTGTGAGCACATCTAAAGCATATTTGTAGCCATCAAAATAAAAAACCCCAGAAAACTAGCATTATTCATGTATATTTACAACTCCACAATAAAAAAAACTTTACACATGAAATGGCCTAAGTAAAAAGCTCCCAGATGCATTTACAAACAAAATATAAAGTTAGCCAGAAAAGTATGGAAAATGCAATGCATTCACTTGCACAGTACATACACGTCCTTGTATTTTAAAATACACATCTTAACACTGGGCCATATTTTTTTTAAAGGCCAGTAAGTTTTTCAAACCGATAGATACAGAAAGGCTGGAAAGATGTAAGTTAAGCAAATATATTTTGAAACACAAGGCAAACATTTCATATATTCCATTATAATTTCATCATTCATTTTCAGTCTTCATTTTTAAAACTTTCTAAAACAAAAGTGACAGCTCTCTAAGTGGAAATGGACTAAGAATAGAATAAATCTGAAATACACAAAAATAGGAATTACGGTTTTCTTTCAAACTACTTCTGGAGCATGCAATACTTAGTAATAGTTTTTTCAAAGGAAGCCAGAAGCTAACCAGTATGTATAAACAACAGATACATTTACATTTATATCATAATCAAGTTATAGACAAAAAGCATCACACAGCACTTCTGAAAATAACTATTTAGAATATTTAGAACAACAGTTGTTATAACATTGTTGTTCTATGCCGACGTACGTGCAAAATGTACATGCAAATAAATTTCAGATATCATACATAAATCTTAACAGCAACGACAAAGCCTTGTTGTATTATATACAAAAATCTGTTAATTAATAGCATTTAAGACAATGCCAGAAGTTTGATAAAAGTATATTAAGAAGATGCTCTATTTGTGGAACTCTGTGCTAAGTATTATACAAATCATTTAAGAGAACTAAAAAAATAGTGAAATAATACCATGATGTACATTGTAACTTGTTTACTTAAGATTTTTCTCAAATAATATAAAAAAGGGCCCTCAACAAACTTATTTCATTATGACAATAATGGAAGTCAATAAGAGTTTTTGAAGATTTTTCACAATGTCACTACCACGTAAGTGTATTCTTGAACAGTACTTTCAGCAGGTACATCAACAACATAGTGTAGATGAAGCATGAACCGTGGTTTGTTTCAACTGAATCAAAAGATGCAGTAATTTTTTTAGATACGAAAATAATATTTTATTCATAATATATATTCTCATTATATTACATCTTGGCAGTAAAATCTATATGAAACAAACCTAAAGCACAATAAACCAGTATAGTGAACTCATGCCTCACCCTATGCCATGCTAGGTGTAAGGTGAATCAAATTAATTTTCAATTTTACCAGTTTCCTAAACTTTTGTTACTGCTGTTGTTGGGCACAGCCAGATCTGTTCCACAGTACAGTTCCCTCTGTAACACGTCAACAAACTCAGCATTTAGTCCAGGCAGAAATTAAACTGCTTTTAAAAGCAATTAGTAACAGGCTTAAATGCATTTCAAACACTGCACCTATATAAATTTCTGTCTTCAGAACATGAATTTGGGGAGAAAAACATGAAATAAAAGATGACTGTATGTCATTCTGCATGACTTTGGAACTACAGAGAGTAGATTTGGCCTTTTGACTGATTAACGGTCATGGTCATTCTGAAATGCCCTTGTACCCCCGCTATTCCTTTACACTGGTTTTTTCCTCTCAAGAAGAAAGCAACACAGAATGTGTATTTATCAACCCATTGGAATGACAGACATACAAAAGGTAAAAAAGATGGATACAAAGAAGTTAAAGAATTTGATTTCAAGAAAATTGCAAAGTGCGTGAATCTGTGACTGTGATTAACTGATTTCTGAAATCTGTCCTTTCCTACTTACTTTTTGAGAACAAAGGAAAATGAAAATATTCCAAATAAGGCCTTGATTATTTTATCTATTTTTTAATGAATTGCTCAAGATAGGTGAAAGATAGCATGTAATATCAAAGAAAATACATAAAGTCTTACAACAAGGAATTTCAGCCAAAAAAATTTGTTTATGGAGAATTATTAATCAATATATATTTGATTAGTTAAGTTATATACCCAACATTTTTCTCCATTTCTCCATTTAGAATAAAGTTTTTCTAAGTATGCAAAATAAATACATTGTAACTGTAATAATATAAGCAATGCTAATTATGGTTTAGCACTGTTTTTTCATTAATGTTTGCTGTTCATACTGATTTTTTTTTAAATAAATACTTTCTTGTTCAGTTAGGAGCTTTACTAATATTTTGATTAATTAGTAAAAAAAATTCAGCAGAATCAGTCTTCATCTATTTGGTGTACTTGTATTAGAGATTTCTGTGTATCAGAGTGATGTATAATGAACATAAAGAAACACCTTAGAGGCCACTCTGTCTAGCTTGTGTTCTGTGTCTCTCAACTTGTAAGCAATTTCGACAGAAGCTGTTTTAAAGAACAGTTTATCTCCTATGACACTGCACATCCTGATGCTCAAATGTACCACCAGGAAGCTAATAGGAAGGGAAAAAAACCACACCAAAACACCTTGAGGAATGACTGAGGATGACAAAGGTCTTCTATCCATGCACCTTCAGTAGTTTCAAATAACTTATCAGCATCAAAGTGAGATTTCATGATCATAATAAATAAATATCCTCTGCCACCTATACCAATAAAGTAGCTGAAAATGTACTAAGATGTCATTTTCCAGTCACCCACTCCACATCTCAGTTTCAATGACTTACTTGTCTTGACCATAGCGAACCTCTCCTTTCCACATAGGCTTCCTATCCACAACTCCTTCTCCCCAGCTCTTTAAACAGTTTCACTCTCTCCCCTCCTCCAACTACCATCCACATGATTTTCTTGTTCCAGTGTCTTTCTCTAATTAGCCCAACTTCCTTCTTTCAAGTCCTGGAGCTTGAAAAGTCCGGATTTTGCTGCCTCTCCGCACAAGTTTACCACTGTCTCTCAATTCTTTTTCTGCACATTTACCATCCAAACTCAGGTCCTTCTCCAGCCCACCAGTCTCAATCCCACCATGATCTCCATACTTGGCTGTGAGTACCAGTCTTTTTGCCCAGAGAACCACAGCTCAAGGGTTTGTCTGTCTGTAACCCAAGGCCCTGTTTCACACAGCACATGTGCATGACTTTGGCTTAACTTTACTGAGCAAACAAGTTAAGCTATAATACAGTACAAAGCCAAACTCTGCTAGATGAGTAAAAAAATTTCATTGCATCTGTTGATTTGAAATGGTATAAAGTAGTGACTCAAGAAAACAAAACAAAAAAACCATGAACTTTAAAAACCCTGAGAATAGAGTGGAGAGTGAAGATGGCAATTCAGCAAGATCAGGTCCAGCCTGGTCTAAGGAACAACAGAGGCTGAAACATTTTCACCTTACCAATGACTGCCTGACTAGCAAAGATTCATCAGACATCTGCACTGGGTATGAAACTCATACTAAAGCTTAGCCTAGCAACATGATAGTCCTCACCATAAGTGAGTATATAGCTGCTGTGTATTCTTGAGTTATGTACATCCTGCATACATCTCTGTGATTGACCCAGAGGAGTTACACACCTCCCCACATTCACTGCACCCATTTTATTTTTCTCATCTAGTGTAACACTTGTTGACTCCGCATCTGAATCAGACTTCAAATCACCAGTCACTGACATCATCGTTGAGCTCTTTGTTCTCAATTCACATTTCTTTTCTTCGCAAGTCCTGTAGCAACTTAGTGCTCCAACTGCAGGGATATGCATGCTCAGCTGGCCCACAGCGCTCAAAGCACAGATGACAAAAGATCTAAAAACTGCTGTACCACAACTCTGGTAGTTACAAGGAAACTATTCCTTCCCCAATATTCTAAAAGGCTTCCAATTTTCGAAATTTCATCGAACTGACATGGATATATTTCTTCTCTGTCCTTGGGAAGGAAAGGGACGTCTTTGCCAAAATTCAATTTACTGATCAAAGACTTCAATTCACTTTTCTTCTTAAAGGCCTATGTGTGTATGTGTTGGGGGGGAACCTGGGCAAGACAATACACTTGCCCAAATCTCCGATCAAGAATTTTGCCTGAAAACACCCAGCCTAATAAAGATATACAGGAGATATGGAGAATTTTGAGTCCAAGTGATTAAAGTTTTACATGTAATAAAAAACTGAAAATGGGGTCTGATACTGCAATTATTACCACTGCCCAGCACATCTAACTTTCATCTATACCAATGCCAGTTAAAAACATCCAGAGAGTAAGCTTTGCTAAGTTTCAGTCCCAGACATTTTGTTTGATCATTTCACCATTTCTACTTTCACTGCCTGTAAGTCAGCATTTCATAATACAATCATTGTACAGAATATGCATCATTCATGAGTCTTGATGAAATGGAGGGGTTAGCTTTCACCATTTCAGAAACAACAATAATAGTATGAATTTGAAATAAATGAATTGAAACTAACATTCTAAAAGAAGAACCAAACTTCCATAAGAAAATTCTTCTGGGGAAAAAAAAATTAATTAATCAAACATTAGTTTTTAGCTCATTCAGCAATGACTTCCAGAAAATCTTTTTCCCTTGTTGACAATAACAGAGACACAGAAAGCCTCTAACACAATGACCAACGGAAGCTGAAGCACTATTTTTCCCAAAGCTCTGGTGCCCAAGACAGAAGGAACTCTTTTGCCTGTTTGAACAATGAAAATGTTACGTATGTCTTACAAAATAGCAAAATTAGAAATAACACTCTAAAAACATTCCCATTTCTGGGGCTGGCACAGAGAACATTAAACACACTGAAGCTACTGAAAAAGGCAACTGCAGCAGTATTTAACCAGAAACACAGTTCTTCCTTTTCTTCAAGTTAAATATATGCATTAAGCTCATTGTCTATTGATAAATTTTGCTTAAGGTGACAAGAGCTACATTTTGAACCTTATCACTTTAACTTATAAAGCCCACCAGCTTCGCATAAACATTTCTACATATATTTGTTAGAGAAAATGTACTTCAAAAATTTATAATATGGATTAATCTATACTGAAAATACTGTGCTGCTTAATTTCAGAATTTTATCAATCTTCATTACCAATAAAGTTAATTATCACCTCATACACATGGCTTAATATAAAATTTAAACGTAAAAATGAAGGGAGCATGGGAATTTTTCTGAAGCATCTTACAGAACAGTGAAACTAGTTTCGAATGAAATATTAAGGTATTTTCATAATTGGAATGAGAAGATATTTAAGTAGAACTTAGTACATACACTATTAACTGAAGTTTCAAAATAAAAGTCTCAGTCTTTTAAAAATATAATCTTATGCATTTTCTACGGTAAGCAGGACCAACTGGAAAAAGGAAAATACTTAGGTACCAAGTATTATATACTGTAAACTTAATCCATGTTTCCTTTCCCACAAGATGCAAAACATACACTGTTATAAACACCCAGCAATCAAATGGTCTAGAACAGGCTAATGATTTTTTTTTTTTTTTTTTTAAAGTGTCATTTTCTTTCAGAGAAGAATCTGGAGGAAATGACAGCAAACAGGAACATACGACATGCCTAACACTGTTTGCTATCACTTAGGTTGACCACTCCAAATGGACACACACCTGTGCATACAGATATCCTTATCAACAGTCTATACACACATATGAGCTACTACCTACAAGGTGAAAAAGCAGCCACAATGGTTTTGGTATAGCTTACAAATTAATGGCTAACTCACACAAACTGTTCAGATCAAGTCTTCAAGGAACTAGGATCTGTATCAGAAAAAAACCTTACCGTTAGTACTCTTCTGTCACTCCACTGAAAGCCAGCTCATGTATTCCTACTTTTGTTTGGAATGAAAGGGAAGATCTTAACTCAGCATTTGTAAAAAGTGCACCCACTACCCCACTTTGTGGGGTACCCCCACTACCCACCAGAGGGGATGAAAAGGATAACTTACAGAGTGACAATCCTCCTGCCCTCACTTTCTCTGTCCCTCAGAAAAGGGACATTATCCCTCTACTATAACACCACTAGACCTTCTCTCCCAGCACTTCTAACTCCTTCGTCATAGCTAAGAAAAAGTGTGGAGTTTTAGCTATGATGTTGTTATTTATTATTTTCTGGGGTTGAAAGGAATTAGCAAACAGACCTTCACAGTTGAGTTTTGGGAGTTTTCATATCTCTCAGTCCACTGCTAGGTTAGATGATACAGCTCTTTTAATGCAATTTGACAGGTGCCCACTGAAAGCTATCATTAGAAGGGATGACACTCTAATACACTGAATTTGGAAATGCATTTGGAAAAGGCACTTTTCAAAGAGAGCAGAGGAAGGAGCTGGAACTGTGGATGTCTTACCTTAATTTACATAGTGGAACCCTGCACTAAGAGATAAAACTTTCCATGGAAAACTGTAAGCATGAACACTGGTAGTTCTCCAGTATGTTGTTCAACGAAGTAACCTTTTAAACTACAACTACAACTATGACATGATTTTCCTGAGACATGGATTTAATAAGCAAAATAACTGAAATACTTTCTCATCCTTAAGTAGTGTCCTTAATGACTCACTATATTGACTACAGGAAGATGTTTCTTTTATAACAAACCAAATTTTGACTGTTATACACAATAGAAGAATTTTATTTTTTTTTAATGGTTTACTTTTATGGACTATAAAAATGCTTTTTCCCTCCACTCAGCACTGGTGAAACCACATCTGGAGCACTGAGTCCAATTCTGGGCTCCCCAGTACAAAAAAGACAATGGAGTTACTGGAGCAGGTCCAGCAAAGGGACCATAACGATGATTAAGGGTCTGGAGTATCCGCCATACAAGGAAAGGCTGACAGGGCTGGGATTATTTAGTCTGGAGAAGAGAAGGCTCAGTGGGAATCTTCTCAGTGTGTATAAATACCTGATGGGGGGAGAAAACAGAGCCAGATTTCTTAGTGGTGCCCAGTGAAAGGACAAGAACAGGTAAGTGGCAAAAACTGAAATAAATTTTTTTTAAACCTAAAAAGAAATTTTTTTTATTGTGAGGAGGCAGAACAAGCTGCCCAGAGAGGTTGCAAAGACTCCATCCTTGGAGATACTCAAAACCCACCTAGACACCGCTCTGAGTAACATGCTCTATCTAACCTTGTTTTGAGTAAGGGGGCTGGGGACTAGACCAGCTCTAGAGGTCTCTTCCAATCTCAACTATCTGTGATTCCGCTTTTAATAAAAGCAGAAATGGTTTAGACAAGCCTTTCAGAATTAAAAGAAATTAAAGTCCTGCAGTTTACTTATTGTTCTTTAATGTGAAAAACGAAGATTACCACTGGAGTTTTAAAAGCCCGCTGGTTTTCTTATCTCTTTTTCACAGCAAGTGTTATTACAAGAACTGTCAGTAGGTACTAGCAGATGACAGGCTGTTTTTATGTAAATTTAAACAATTTTTGCTAAGACTGGTTACAAAGTAACACTTTTTTTCTTCTTTTCGTCTGCTCTGCATTTTAAGATATTAAGCTGCTGCTTTCCCACTTTTTACATACCAGTACATGCACAATCTTTCAAAAATGTAGAAAAACTTCAATTAAAAATTACTGGATTGATCCACATCACACAATTGGACTACTAAAAGTAGCACTATTGATTTTACTCATGCAAACCTAAAATCTTAACAGATACTACATTCAATTTCAAAAAAGGACATTTTAAGTACTTTTTCCTCAAGTGCTTTTCTTAACATTCCTCCACAGACTCATACATTGGCAGTTACAAATAGTCTTCATCAATCCAGAAAAAAAAAAATTAAAATCTAAAAGTTGCTCTCTTTTCCTGTCATTTATTACAAAATGGTCTTCAATAATGAAGCAAACAGTTTTACAAATTAGGTTATCCCTGCCACAATTTCTCATGTTGTTACTGAATCCCATTTGTTATTCTTTCTGAACATCTTCCAAATTCACCTATTCCTTTTCAGTGCTGATTTTTTGGTCACATTTTGTACCATCCTCAAATAACGTCGTCTTTCCTCTTCTCAATTTCTGCATCATCAAATGGTAATGCAAAATGTACACGGTCAGGAACTTATGTCCCCAACAGTTTCTAGACGGGACTCCTTCTAGCCTCCATGTGAAATTTCAGGTCTTTGTTCACTACTTCGAGATTTACAGAATTTGAAAGCTGATTTCTCCTCTGTTCCTTACTCGTTTACACTTCTCTCTGCTTATTACCCCCTCTTTTGTCTCATTTTCTTTTCTCACTTTCCCAGAAGCTCCCTCTTGAGCAGCATTTACGTATTTTCACCTTTTTCTCAAAATATTTTAAAAAACATAATTAATTTAAATAGAAATGTAATTTAAATATCCTGTATGTCTCAAAAACAGTTGATGTTCTCAAATAAAAATTGCTCTGGACTTGCACAGATTCTTGCTGATTAAACCAGCTATGTATTCTGTTGCACCTACTTAACATCTAGTTCAATAAGCATTTATAATAAAACACACTTCACTTCCAGAAAATTCTTCCACACACCTCCTCATGTAGTCATGAGTTTCTATACACAAGTTAAAGGACAGCCAATTCAGAAATGCATAGACTCCATTACCTCAAAAATGACCCTACAAAGGAAACAACAGTCAAATTCAAAATTTCAATAGACTTCGCAATTTCATAAAGACAGAGTTTAAAGATTAATTTTTTTTTTTATTATTATAATTGCCTTTCACCAGGCATAAACCACAAGTCTGTGCTCCCACTTGGTTATGCTAATCAGCATGCTCTCTGTTAGATGCAAAAATGCAGGCAGCAGTCTCATCCATTCTCTTTTATGTTTTATTCGCCTGGATCTCTGAGCGGAGATGGGAATACTTAAATAAGCAGTCCATATCACAGGGTCCAAAGAGACTTCCATTTTGAGGCCTGGGAAGGCTTAATACAGGCATACTTAGAGAATAGAAGATTTAACTTCTCTCCTCTATTTCCCTAGGTAGCAACATCAGCACCAGGCATAATTTGTCTCTGACTTTTAGTAACAAGAACACTTTAGAAAGCTCTTCAAATTTATGAGATTTTTAAACCCAAGGATAAACCCTGGCTGCAGTTTACACTGAAGTGTGCACTTTTATTCATACAATATTTTCTTACCAAATTATAATCAACTTTCTGCTATGCAATTTTGGTGCTGCTATTGCTAGCTTTTATTGCTGTATTAAATTGTTAGCAAACAGCTAAAGGCTGCCAAAACAATTTCATCACATCTATTTCATTTTTAATAGCCTTTTGTAAGAAACAGCTCTGAAATTATTGTTTACATATTATGGTCAAATAAATGTCAACAAATTGTATTGTTTAGATTACTGCCATTAGGATTTTTACAATTATTTTAGCCTTTATTAGAACATTATTTTTTAGAATTTACTAAGTTAGCTATCAGTGCACTACTATCACTGAATTATACTTGCATTTACTTCTATCTTCTCAAGCTAAAACTGAGCAATGAACAAGTATCAGTACCGTATACACCTTTGGCTATCACTACCATTTCAGCTTCCTCTCAAAAACACGACGAAGTCATCAAAACTGTTTTAGCATATGTGGGAGGCTGAAGCTTTCATAAAGTCCTGAAGATGCTATCAGATGCCACACAGTTTTCCTAAGACACATCCTACCCTTAAATCCAGTTGTACACATTAGCTTTCAGGAAAAGTAGGGAGTTAGTTGTCTGTGTTCAGTTTTAGCTACAAGTATTTAAATTACATATGTGATTTTGGTTTTAGATTTCAACTGAACAAGCTGAAGTTCTCTGCCCAGCACTTTAAGATATTTTGAATCTGTCAAAGCCAGCATGCCTTCCTGGCCAACCGATAAATAATGTGACAGCAAACATGTTCCAACATATATATATTTTCTCTCAAGTAAGTTACTGTACAACTGGAACTCTATGTTTAATTCCAGTGACACCAAACTAAAATATTTTATTCATATTTAGATGCCCCCTCAGGGAAACAGAATGACTTATAATGACAGCAACCATCATCCAACGCATTAAAACTGGATGGGAAAGGGATAAAATAAATGAGGTGCCAAGAAAACTTCAGACATCCTTAAGAAAACAAAAGCAAAAGCTGTGTTTTTCAAAGATAAAATTGTATACCGTGCGAGAAACAAGCAAGGCTTTCCATCAGTTCTGAAACAGGAAATCGAAAGCTGCCAAAGGATGCACGAACCACACTTTTAGACAAGTAATTTTTCTGTCCAAGCATTCTTACATGTATTACTTTAGATGCAGACAAGCTCCTGTACAACATCAATGGGTAGCAGCTTTCTGTTTTCTCACTCCATAAAAATTTATCCTTTCCCAAGTGACAAGTGCTGACCTTTCAGTGTACTGTGTCTGCTCATGCTATGCTCCCTTCTACAATTGTTTCTAGTAATATACATCAAAAATGACAAGCAGAAATAAGTGTACTGCATGTGCTGTGCTGTACAGCTGATGTGTAAGGTCTCTGTGATTGCTAATTAGAAAGGATGCTTTACTGAATTATCATACTTCATATGCAATTACTGCAAAGCAACAACATAAATTAACCTTACAGAACAAGGTGTTCAACATTGATGCTGGAGATATGTACATTTCCCTTCCCCCCAAACCAGTAAAATCCAGTGTCAGAAACAATGTGTATCTAGAATGGCTTTGGTATTGACTTTAAAAGAGAATAGAGATTTCTGTATTAGAATTCAAATGCTTGGCCACCTTTCCTCTACTTTCCTAACCTAACTTTTGTTTCTTTTTAATAAGAAAAGGGAAAGTCAGCAAAACAAAATGTCACCATTAAATCATTTCACAGCATTTTGTGTCAGAAATGTAATGGAAAATGTGCACATCATGGGAAAGGTTACTGTTCTTCCAGAACATCTTTTCACTTGGTTCAGGGCTCATCCCTCTACATAACTGTGCAGGCACTACTGATGGTTGTTCTCCCTGGGCTTAATTTGGCAGTTGAAGGATCGTGGCATTTTCAGGAAACCACAGTGCAGTGATTTTAGTGGTTATCCAGCTGAAAGTGATGCTATGATTTAGAATAATTACTCTGTTTATGTGCAATGGTAAAAGTCAGTTACTACACCATATTCCAATGTCAGCTTATACTTTACTGCATATTTCCCTAATATGACATCACATCAGATCTCAAAGTCAGAATTACAGGTATTTATTGTTCCTGTTCCTCAACAGTAAGCACACATGCAATACAATAGCATTACTATACTTAGCTTAACTGACAATTTGGGATGGGGGGGAATCAGTTACGCCAGTTAATCAAAGAACTGCAATTTAATTTATGCTTGACCTTTGCTTTGTTATAACCAGTGATATGAAAAAGGGAACAGACCCATATTAGTCTCTGCTAAAAGTTTTTAGATATTCTTGAAAAACATAAGCATTTTTTCTTCTTGCACATCCTCTCCACAGCCTTTCTTCTCAAAACTATGTGAAGTTACTAGGCCTTCCTCAAGATGAAGTCAGAGATAGGCTTAAAAATTTATCTGTAACCTTATTCAAGAGAGCATGGCAAAATTCTTAAATTATGTGTTTCTCATGTCCACAAGACAACAATATCCAAAGACCATTTGTTCAAATGACAAGATTTTAAAAAAAAAGACAACACTTTAAAGCAAAGAGCAAGTATTAAAAAATCCATTCAAAGGTAAATGTTTAGAAAAAAAAATCTGAAGAATGAGGTTGTTATAAGGTAATGAAGTGCTACCTGAAACATTCAGTGATACTGAATTCCTGCCTTAATACAGACTTTTGACTTTGGCATTTTAAATGCCCTGAAGTAAATCAGATACAAAAAATTGGATTTCATTGATATGAGAATGTAAAGGAATTACACAAAGTATAAGTAATAATAACAATCTCAACTGTTGTAAAGGACAATCCAGTTTTTTTAATTGTAAGGCAAAGCAAAATCTGAATCTAGCCTTGGATATGGTACTGATGATGAATATTTAAAAACAAAAATAAAAGTAAAATAAAAACAAACAAAAATTTTAAAATCATGTAAAAGAAAATAACAAAATTAATAAGGCAGAAAAATAAATAAAAACCATGTATTTCTAGTTATCCTAAATCCTAAGATTTGCTTACAGAAAAAAATTACTTTAGTCTAGATTATTCAATCTGTGATTTCAATGGCCACACCAATAGGGAACTGAAGTAAGACAAGTGACAGTAGACAAAATGAAAAATCTAGTGGACGTCAAAATTATGCTGAAGTACAGGAACAACAAATAAAACCTACAACTCGATTCCTTTCCCCAAAACCCAAAGAAATTCTATAAAAAGATTAATATTAACTTTCGCCATTCTCAAATATCTATTTAGATATTATTAAATGCAAATTATTTCAGCTACCTCGAAATAAAGTTCAATAATAAAACTGTATTTCTCCTGTAACATACACTGCAAAAAAACCAAGCAATCTTTATAAAATATATCATAACGCCAAAGAGGCATTTTGACAAGAGCTTTTTTTTCATTTTTCATTGTTTATGTTTTTAAAAGTATGTTCTCCAGTAAGTAGCTCCGAAATATCTTAGGCTATAGAACTATTAAGCTAAAAAGAACAATAATATTGCATATACACACAGATTATCCACAGCCTCTCAGGTAATAATACCATATGTAAAATTCTTGTTTTAGACCCAAATTAGCAACTAACTGCATGCAACTTTGCTCCATTGATTTATTAATGAAAACTTGTGCTATATGCCATTTTAATCATGTGAAAAATAGCACTGGTCAATGCTGAGAAAAGGGACTCAAAATCCTTAAGCTCCCTGTACCTCTAACTGCTTTTCAAGTATGGGCTTCTTTGCAATGTAAAACATACTCTCACATTACTACAAGATAAATTTCATTTTGAATTGTGTAGATGAAGTTTTGCACCCAAACCTCAGGCGTACTACTGTCAAACCCCACACAGACTAACTACAGATCAAAGACTTGTAAAAGTATTGGGCAGCAGTAACAAAAGTGAGAAAAAAATATGTGTGTAACAGTAAAGAATCACTATTTTGCATATTGGGATTTCTTACTCAAATAGTCCATAATTTACATTATAGTTCTGTGGACAGACATTTAATTCAGAAAACTGCACAGATGCTCACTTGACACTAATTGAGAAAAGTCAAAACTGATGCTGCAACACAGCATTTAAATGGTATTGTCTCCTGCTGTGGTCTTCTACCACTTTATTTTAATACCTGAATACTAACATTCTCAGGTTATAAATTTCATAAGCATAAATTTCAGTTTCATGGCTTCTGCAGCAATGGCTCAGCTTAACGATGCAAAACACCTGAACTGATAAAGAATGTGACATTTGTTTTCTGAGCATCCTATACTATGAAATGCTCTGATGTGAAAACCTTGCTGCACTGAAAGTGACTGAAGCAGTTTGGCCAGAATGACGGAGTATCTGACACATTCAAACGCCAACTGAATTGAATCATTTGATGCAATTTTGATGCTGTAAGAAAAAATTCTTAAGAATGCCCACAAAAATAAGAAGATACTGACTCCATCAAGATAGATATTTTTGCAGCCATAACCTATTACTGGTAATCAGACTGGGAAATAATTTGATATGTCATCAGCCTCCCCTCTTCCATCACAGGTAACGTGATTTCATATTCTCTGCATATTGTTTCATTAAAGTAATTTTAATCTTCTGAAGAGGCACCTCACTCAATGACTGCTTTATCTAAAGAACTCACTCATTACTTATAGCAAAGCTAATTAGGACATCCTGAGCATTATATTTTTTTATTTTATAAATTCTTCTGAATTGTAGGAGTTACAGGAGATAAAAAGGTGCAAACGTCTCTGATGCATGTATTTCCTAGGGGAACCAGAAAAATAATATACAAATCCTGAAATACATAGCTGTTCTGGGAACAGATGACAACTGCCAAATATAGTTTCAAGCTGTAATGTACAAATCCACGATTGCAGCACAGACTTGATCAAGCAGCTGTAATGGAGAGAAAAGGATAACTACACTTTTAAAAATTCACTGATCAAAAAAAAAGGTAAAATACTAATTGTTAGTAGAAAACAAAGTAACCCTGCAGAAAGAATTGCTTGAAACTCTTATTTACAAGTGGTTGTATAGTTACATACATCTAAAGTTTGACACTGGTATACAAGCTTTTCAGATCAGCAGAGTTTAAATATCAATACTAAGAACATCTGACAATTAAACACCTGAACCAAACTTGTGCCTGAAGAGTTCATAAACTTCTACTATTCACAAATGTTCTACAGATTAAAGCCCAGTCTACAAGAGCTTGGGTGTCATTGGTTTGCAACCGCAAAAAGATCTATGTTGAACTTCAAGGAGGTTTGACTGACAGATCATTAAACAGTCCAAGAAATAATGTAAAGAAAAACATTTGGGGGTTGTACACACCACATACCTGGTAAGAGGAACACTAATAAATCTTGCCAAATATCACAATAATACTCCAACAGGGTTTTAGAACTTTCATAACACTGAAGAGAGACAAACATGCATTTTTTCCTCTATTCTACATACTTTAAAAAAATTACTTCTTCACTATGTTTAACAGGAAATGCCACTAAATACCAAAAAAAAAAAAAAAAAAAATTCACAGAAGTCCTACCTTTTTCCTGGGGGGGGTGAGTGTGACAGACGGACTGCTGGTCGCTTCGGCTCAGCTTTCGAGGGAATGACTTTTCTGAGGTTCTCTTCAGCTTTGCGAAGCTGAGGCCAAGAGTGGGAGAGCAGTGAGTCCTCGTCCTTTCACAGCACTTGGAGAGCTCAGTGCTAAGGAGGAGCCTGTACACCTTCACGCACGACCTGTGTTTTACAGCCGCTACACTTTGCTCAGTTCCCCTGCACTGTAACGAAGGACTGATGTTAAACCAAAGGCTCTGGGAAGTTCAACAGCAAGAGCTACATGGCAAAAGAAGGCAGAGCTGCCACAAGAAAACTCCTCTGCAAGACAGAGAGCACCACAAGCTTGGCAGCCACAGCAAGAAGCAGCCCTGGTTTAAATAGGGGCTGGGGGTAGGTCTGTTCAAATAGCAGCATTACAATCCCCATCAAAAGCTGTGCCTTACAACTGAGACACACTTAGCCCTGAGCGTCAGCATTTTTCTTTTGTATTGGGTGTATACTGCAGGCATTTTTTGTTTCAGGCATTTTTAAATAGGGTAGTCTTACAGTAAGGAAAGAGCTGGAAGGTTAGATGGGTAGGAGGGGGATTGTTTTACTGTAAATACTTTTACACTGCACATATAATAGAAGCCCCTCACTAAATTCAAGTCCAAACTACCCTCACTGCAATTCTTCATGTGTGATACAGAGATTTGGGGTTCCAGCATAACAGATTCAGTCTCCTACCAGTTCAGTAAAATTTTGGGTGCACCAGGGAGCAATTCTTAACAATGTTCCTTAATGTAATAGCCTCTAGCTGAAGAAGAGATCTTCCCCTAGGAGCACAACTGTCACCGTATCCACACTTGTGTCCAGATATCACATTGCTTTTGACAAAGCTTGGTGGTGGCTTATTAAGATAATATTTCCCACAAATTTCCATTAGTCATAGCATATTTTGGCTTCGTTCCAGCTTTGCGTTGCTATTGGGAGACATAAGGAAACAGATGAATAGCTACATCTTCTCAATGATTTGAAGAAAAGCATTGGAGAACAGTAGATTGAGCTGAACAAGCTAAGAATAAGAGCAACTGCCAGACTTCCTCTATAATGGAAATTTATTTGAAATTTAAATTGAATAAACTAGGTAGTGTATTCTTTTACAGTTAGATATGCAAATCATAGAATCATAGAATCACCAAGGATGGAAAAGACCTCCAAGATCATCCAGTCCAACCGTCCACCTATCACCAATATTTCCCACTAAACTACATCGCCCAGTACAACATCTAAATGTTTCTTAAACACAAATGACCTTCCACAGGAGACTTCCTGTGTATTAAATTCCCCAACACCATGGAACTTGCTTTTAAAACTAGTAATATGGAGCTATGCAGTCAGACTGTGTATCTGCAGAAATCAT
>JANHGO010000053.1:62785391-62835494 GCA_024606505.1 Aquila spilogaster
TTAATACAAAAGTTATAGAATTTATCTCAAGAAAATTGCCAAGTGCTGGAATCTGTGAAATATATGATTGTGACAAACTGATTTCTGAAAACTCTCCTTACAGGAAAAGAGTAAAATGAAAACATTCCAAATGAGGCCTAGACTATTTTTGAGTTAGTCGGTCAAGACAGATGAAAGGTACCATGTAACATCAAAGAAAATATGTAAAAACATGGAGACTAGATGTTCAGCCAAAAAGCTAATTTCTTATCTCCAAGTATCTTCAGTATTTTCAAAATAAAGTATGAGCATCAAAGAGAAATTTTATAAGCGTACTGCATATCCACTGGTACACATGCAGCAGCTGAAAATTTAATATGATGTAATTTTCCAGTCACTCACTGGAAAACACTGAGACTCACGTCTTAGCTCTAGTGACTCTACCACAGCAAACTGTTCTTTTCAGCATAGGTTCCTATCCACAACTCTGGCTCACTGGGTCTTAAAATTGAGTCTCAGTACCTCTCTCTCTCTTAATCACCATCCACACAGCTTTCTTTCTCTAAGCAGCCTGATTTCTTTCTTCCAAGTCCAGAAGTTTGAAAAATAAGCATTTTTGCTGCCTTTCCACAACTCTGTCTCAATTCTATTTTTCCACACTTACCATCCAAACTCAGATCCTTCTCCAGCCCACTCATCACAGTTTCACCACAATCTCTGTATTTGGCAATGAGTACCGGACTTTTTACAAGTACAACCACAGCTAAGGATTCACCTGTGACTCAAGGCCCTGTTTCATACAGCACATCTGCATGAGCTTGGCTTGGCTTTACTGAGTAAACAAGGTTAAGATGTAAGAGGACAGAAGTCAAACTGCTAGGTAATTAAAACATTTAATTACATCTGTTGATTTGAAATAGTAAAAAGCATTGACTTAAGAAAAATAAATAAAAATAGCAATCCACTAAGATCAGGACCAGTTTGTTCCAAGAAGCAACAAAGTTTGAAACATCTTCGCCTTACTAATGAGTGCTTGTATTCAAAGATTCATCAGATGTCTGCATTGGCTCTGATATTCAAACCAAGGTTAGCCCAGTAATGTGCTAATCTTCACCATATGTAATCACTGATGTCATGTATACCACACTTGCATCTCTCAGTGACAAAAAACAGAGAAAGGGATGCAGAAAATGGGGAGAGACACACTGGTCAAGTTCACTGCCCCCTTTTATTCTTCTCATCTCATGTACACATGTCCACTTTGCATCTGAAACAGACTTCAATTACCAATCACTGACATCAGTGGTAAGCTATTTGTTCCCACTTTTCATTTCTCTGCATGTCCTGTAGCAAAATGTATTGCAACTGCAGGGACAAACACATTGAGCTGGCCCACAGTATACTATAAGCATAGGTGACAACAGACCTAAGACCAGCTGGAACAAGTCTCTCGTAGTTCCAAGGAATCTGTTCTGCCCACAGTACTCTTAAAGGTTTCCTTCCAGTATTCCAGATTTCATCAAACTGACACAGATGTACTTCTTTTCTGTCCTTGGGAAAGAAAGGGAAGCCTCTGATCAAATTCTTCAATTCACTTAAAAGCCTGCGTGCATATAAGATAACAGACTCGCCCAAATCTCAGAAACAGATCAACAATTAGCATTTTTGCCTGAAAACATCCAGTGAAATGAAGGTGCACTAGAGATGCAAGAAACTTTTAGTTTGATTATAGTATACTAAGTAGTGAGGAACAGGAGGTGGGGTCCGGTACCACTATTATCACCATGCTTAGCATATCTAATTTTCATCTGTTCTAGTGCAAGCTACAAATCTTCAGAGTAAGTTTTGATATGTTTCAGTCACGGACATTTCATTTGAGCATTTCACCATTTCACTTTTCACTGCCTGTAAGCAGGCACTTCATAATTCAGTCACTGTATAGAAGTATACTATACATTATTCATGACTCTGGAGAAACAGAGTGGGTAGCTTGCACTATTTCAGAAGCATAAACAGTAATATGAATTTGAAGGAAGTGAATTGAAACTATAACGTTCTAAAAGAACCACTGAAAACTTTAATTTAAAAATGTTTCCAAAAATTTTCCGAAAAAGCATTCAGCAATGGCTTCTCTAGTGAACCCCAGAAAACATTTTGTGACAGTAACAGAGACAAAAAGCCTCAAATACAATGATCAAGAGAGGGTGAAGTACTATTTTCCCAAAGCTCCGGTGCCAAGCTCTGATAGCAGTTTGAACAAAAATGTTACATACATCTTAAGAAATGGCAAAAACAAAAATAGCATTCTGGAAACATTTGCACTTCTGAGGCTGACAGAGAACATCAAATACATGCAAGATGCTGAAAAAGGCAACAGCAGAAATGTTTAACCAGAAACACAAGTTTCCCTAAGTATCTTATTAAATATTATGTATTGTCTCGTATTGCATGTCTTATTGAATGTTATGTATCAAGAGCATTTTCAATTGATACATTTCCCTTAAGTTGACAGTAATGCTTTGAACAGTATCACTTTAACTTACAAAGTCTATTATCTTCAAATAAACAATTTCATATGTAGTAGACTAAGAAGGAGTACTTCAAATAATTTTAATATGAATTAATCTACACTGAAAATACCATGCTGCTTAATTTCAGAATTTTATCAGTCCTCATTACTAAAAAATTAATCATTTCATGCTCATGGGTTAATATTAAATTTAGATGTAGAAATGATGAGAATGGGAATTTTTCTTAAGCATCTCATGAAACAGTAAAACTAATTTTGAATGAAATAGTAAGATATTATTTTCATAATTAGAATGAGACTAAGATATTTAAGTAGAACTAAGCAGATAAGTTATTAATTCAAGTTTCAGAATAAAGGACTTCCGTTTTTTAGAAATTTAATCTCATGAGATTTCTACGCTAAGCAGGAGCAACTGAAAAATGTCAGGTACCGAGTACTATGGACTGCAACGAAATTTCCTTTCCCACGAAGATGCAAAACACTGTTATAAACACAACAATCAAGTGGGCCAGCACAAGCTAATGTGTCACTTTCTTTCAGAGAAGAATCTGTAAGAAATGACAGCACACAGAAACATGGGACAGGCGTCATAATTTGTAATCACCTTTGCCGACCACTACATGTATATACATACGCTATCAACAATCTATACACACCTACATACATATATATGTTCAGCTACATACAAGGTGAAAAAGAGGCCACAATAATTTAGACTCAGAAATTAATGGCTAACTCACAGAAGCTGTTCAGATCAAGTTTTCAAAGAACTATGATCCCTTTTTTTTTTTTTTAAAAAAAAAAAAAAGGTACTAATAGTACTCTTAAGACCCTCCACAAAAAGCCAGTTCACCTGACCCCACCTGTGCTTTCAACAAAGTGAGAAATCCTACTGCCTATCTGGAAGACCTGTTCCCATTTTGGGGGGTGACCCACTGCCCATCAGACAGACAGGATGCCAAGGCTTACTTACAGGAAATGGACAGTAATCTTCCTGTCCTCTCCCATCATTGTGTTCTCTGTCCATCATTAGCTCTCTACGCATAACACCAGGGGCAACTTTCTCTTCCAGCACTTTGTACTTGGGACGAAATTTGGAGCATCAGCTAGGATGTTATTTATTATTTTCTGAAGTTAAGGAAACAAGCCACGTGTTATCTGTTATACACAACATGAGACTCAGAGGGTGAGGGAGGAATGGTTTACTTTTACAGAGAATTTATATGCTTCTTCCTGGAAGAAGCATACCTGAAACACTGTGCAGTTCTGTGCTCCCCAAGTACAAGAAAGACACTGGACTTACTGGAGTTAGCCCAGCAAAGGTACCTCAATGGTGATAAAAGGGACTGGAGCATCTGTCATAAAAGGGAAGGCTTAGAGGGCTGAAATTGTTCACAGTCCCAAGAAGAGAAAGCTCAGTAGGAATCTCCTCAGTGTGAATAAACACTTGGTGGGAGTACAGGACTTTGGGGGGTGGGGAGGGACATACAGAGCCATACTTTTCCTGGTGGTGCTGAATGAAAGGGCAAGAGGAACCAGGCACAAATTGAAACAGTGAAAAACTTAGCATAAGCAGCAGCATTTTTTTGTTGTGTTTTGTTTGTTTGATTGCTTGACCATGAGGAAGGTCAAACAAAACAAGAGAGGCTGCAGAAACTCCATCCATGGAGGTACTGAAAACCCCAGCCATCCCCTGCCTAGAGTAAGTTACTCCAGCTGACCTTGCTCAGAGCAAGGGGCTGGGGACCAGCCCTAGAGGTCTCTTCCAGTCACAGCTGTTCTGTGATTCAGCTCCTAATAAAAGCAAAAATGGTTTAGACCAGCCTTTCAGAACTGAAGAAAATTAAAGTCCTACAGTTTACTTATTGTTCTTTAATGTGAGAAACCAAGATTACCATTGGAGTTTTAAAAGCCTGCTGGTTTTCTTATCTCTTTTTCACAGCCAGCGTTATTAAAGGAACTGTCAGTAAGTACCAGCAGACGACAGGCTGTTTTTATGTAAATTTAAATAATTTTACTACGACTGGTTACAAAATAACACTTTTTTTCCCCATTTCATCTGCTTTGCATCATAAGATATCAAACTGCTGCTTTTTATATACCAGTAATGGCATAAACTCTCCAAAATGCGAAAATCGTCAATTAAATACTAGACTGATGAACACTGCTCCAACTACTAAAACTAGCAATACTGATTTTACTCATGCAAAACCTAAAATCTCAACAGATGTAACTTTTCTTTTAAAATTGGACATTAAACATCTTTTCCTCAAATGCATTTCTTAACACCGCTCTACAGACTCACATGCTTGGCAGTTACAATTACTTAGTCTTCATCAAGCCAGAAAAATCTAGAAATTGCTCTCTTTATCTGTCATTTATTATTAAACAGTCTTCAAAACTTATTAAATAAGGTTATCCTTGCCAAAATTTCTCATGCTGTTACTAAATGCAATTTGTTTTTCTTTTTGAATATCTTCAAAACTCATTTATTCCTTTTCAGTGTGGATTTTTAGGTTACACTGTGCACCACTCACAAACTCCTTCATTCTTGGTTCTCCAAATCTCAGCACTGTTGAATAATAATGCAAAAATACACCCCCTTAGGAAGTCACGTCCAAAACAGTTCCTAGACTGGAAACAAGAAGTCCACTGAAATTCTGAAACTGACTGTCAAGGTCATAAAGACAGAGTTTAAACTTTATTTTAATTGCCTTTTACCAAGCACAAACAACAAGCCTGTGCTCCCTTGTGGTTATACTAATCAGCATGCACTGCATTAGATGGAAAAATGCACAAGAATCTCATCCATTCTCTTTTATATTTTATTTGCCTTAATTGCTGAGCAGAGACAGGATATGAAATAAGTGGTCCATATCACAAGATCCAAAGAGACATCCATTTTGAGGCCTGGAAAGGCATAATACCAACATACGATCAAAATAGAAGGTTTAACTCCTCTCCCTTTATTTCCCTAGGTAACAACATCAGGACCACATCTAATTTGTCACTGAATTTCAGTAACAAGAACACTTCAGAAAGGTTTTCAAATTTATGAGATTTTTAAATCCAAGGACAAAACTTAGCTGCAGTTTAGACTGAAGTATACACTTCTATTCATACAGTATTTTCTTACCAAATTATAATCAAGTTTCTGTTATGCAATTCTGGTACTGCTATTGCTAGCTTTTATTGCTGTATGAAATTGCAAACAGCTAAAGACTGCCAAAACAACATCACACCTATTTCATTTGTAATTGCCTTTTGTAAGAAACAGATCTGAAATTATTGTTTAGAAACTATTGTCAAATAAATAGCAACAAATTTTTATCAATAAGGTTGCATACATATGGATTTTTGCAATTAATAGAGAAAATCCTATAAAATAATGTTCTACTAAAGCATAAGTTAGCTATCGGTCCACTGGTATCACTGAATTATTCTTGCATTTACTTCTATCGATGTCAGCTAAAACTGAACAACACTTCAACTATCAATATCCACTTGGCTATCATTATCATTAAAATTCCCTCTGAAAAACACAAACATCTCAAACATTTTACCACATGTAGGATGCTGAAGTTTTCATAAAGTCCTGAAAATGCACTCAGATGCTACAGTTTTCATAAGACACATTCCATCATTAGAACCCAACTACACATGCTAGCTTCCACAAAAAGTGCAGGGTTAGTTGTCCCTGTTCACTTTTAACTACAAATAGTTAAATCAAGTAAGTTATTTTCAATTTTAGATTTCAATTAAAGAACTGAGGCTCTCTGCTCAGAAATGACTGAAGAATATTCTGACTTTTTGTCTAACACGTCTTCTTGACCAGTCAGTAAACAACATGACAGCAAACATGCTCCAGCACCTGTGTTTTTCCTTGCAAGTCACCGGACAAATGCATCTCTTAAGTTTATTTTCCAGTGCGCCCACAGGGAAACCAAATGACTTACAAGAGCAGCAATAATCACCTAACACATTAAAACTGGATGAGAGAAGGAAAAAAAAAATAATGAAGTGCCAAGAAAACTTTCTACATCATTAAGAAAATAAAAACAAAAGCTGTGTTTTTCAAGGATGATATTGTACACTGGGCTAGACAGAAGCAAGGTTTTTCATTAATTTCAAAAGCTGACAAAGGATGCAAGAACCACAGTTCAGACAAGTAATATTTCCTGTTCAACCACGCTTACATTTATTAGCTTAGATGCTGTATGATATCGATGGGCAGTAGCTTTCTCACTCCATATGAACTTAGCCATTTCCAAGTGACAATGCTGACCTTTCAGTGTACTATAGTTGCTCATACTTTGCTCTCTTCTCCAACAATTTATAATAATAAATATCAAAAATGACATGTAGAAATAAGTGTACTGTGCTGTACAGCTCATGTATAAGGTCTCTGTGATCACTAATTAGAAAAGATGTTCTACTGAATTATCATACTTTGCATGCAATTACTGCAGAGCAACAACATAAATTAACTTCACAGAACAAGGCGTTCAATATTGTTGCTGGAGATACATACATTTCCCTTCCCCCATAATCAGTAAAATTCAATATGAGAAACAATGCACATAGAACGGCTTTGTTTTTGTCTTTAAAAGAGAACTGTGATTTCTGTAATAGAATTCAAATGCTTGGCCACCCTTCCTCTACCTTCCTAACCTAACTTTTGTTTCCTTTTAATGAGAAAAGTGAAAGTCAGCAAAACAAAATGTCACCATTAAATCATTTCACAGCATTTTGTGTCAGAAATGTAATGGAAAATGCACACATCATGGGAAAGGTTACTGTTCTTCCAGAATATCTTTTCACTTGGTTCAGGGCGTATCTCTCTACATAACTGTGCAGGCACTACTGATAGTTGTTCTCCCTAGGCTTAATTTGGCAGTTGAAGGATTGTGGCATTTTCAGGAAACCACTGTGCAGTGATTTTAGTGGTTATCTGGCTGAAAGTGATGGTATGATTTAGAATAATTACTCTGTTTACGTGCAAAGGTAAAAGTCAGTTACAACATCAAACTCCAATGTCAGCTTATATTTTACTGTGTATTTCCCTAATACGGCAACACATCAGACCTCAAAGTCAGAATTACAGAAATTTATTGTTCATCTTCCTCAACAGCAAAGTACACATGGAATACAAGAGCACTGTTATATTTAGTTTAACTGACAATTATGAGAAAAATAAAAATGAAAAGAGAAAAAGACAGTTTCAGCCAGTTAATCAGAGAACTGAAAATTAATTTGTGCTTGACCTTTACATTGTTACAATCACTGATATGAAAAAGGGAACAGAGTCGTACTAGAAAGGACTTCTTTTTCTTTTTCCCCATTTCCTTTCTACAGTCCTTCTCTTAAAAGCTAAGTGAAATTACCAGGCGTTCCTCAACATGAAGTCCAAGAAAGGTTTGAAAATTTAGCTGCAACCTTATTCAAGAAAACATGGCAATGATCTTGAATTGTTTTTTACTTTTTTTATGAGCTTCATATGACAACAACACCCAAAGAACATTTGTTCAAATAACAAGATAAAAAAAAGACACTTTGTGACAAAGATCAAGTATTAAAAAAAAAAATCAATTCAAGAGGTAAATACTTAGGAAAAAAAATGAACAAGAAGAATGAGATTGTTATAAAGCAATGATGTGCTAAACACAGTGATACTGAATTCTTGTCTTATTATGGAATCAGATCTGTGGCTTTTTGAATGGCAGAAGCAAATAAGTACTTTTCATTGATATGAGAATGCAAAGTTATCACAAAATAATAAATGTTATGGTAATAATCTCACTTGCTCCAAGGAAGTCAGTTTTATTAACTGTATGGCAAAACAAAATCTGAATCTAGCCTTGGATACGTGTGACTTGAAAAAAAAAATCCAATTGGAAAATGCATGTAAAAGGAAACAACAAAATGAATAATTACTCCAGTCTAGATTATCCAGTCAGTAATTTCAATGGCTGCAAGGACAGGGAAACAAAGTAAGATCATCCACAATAGACAAAATTAAAAATGTAGTGAATACTACTATGCCAAAATACAGGAACAACAAATAAAACCAAGAACTCTACTCTTTTTCAGAAAAAGCAAAGACATTCTATAAAAAGATTAATATTAAACTTGTAAAATTCTCAAACTTCCATTTAGAAGATTTTACATGTAAGTCATTTCAGCTTTATTAAAAGTTTTACTACAAAAAATAAATTTCTCCTCCAACATATGCTGCAAAATTGCCTTCTTTACCCAGTATATCATGGTGCTAAAGAGGCATTGTAAGGGGAGCTTTTTATTTGTTTCTTTGACTGTGATTTTCTATGGTTTTAGAAGTATTTTCTCCAGAACCCAGCTCTGAAATATCTTAGGTTACAGAATTATTAAGCTAAAAAAGAACAATAATATTGCATATATAAGTAGACTATCCACAGCTATCCAGAGATCATCAGTTTCCACCATAAAGAAAACTCAATTTAGTCCCAAATTAACAAGAAACTGCATGCATCTTTGCTCCATTAATTTACTAATGAAAATTTGTGTTATATGCCATTTTACTCACATCAATTAAAACTATGGTTGATGCTTAGAAAAATGACTCAAAGGCTTTAAGCTCCCAGTACTCTTACCTACTTTTCATGTATGTACTTCTTCAGTAATGTAAAACATATGTATTTCGCATCAAATTTTGAATACTGTACATGTTTGCACTAATAACTCCGGCCTCGTACTATTAAAACCCCACACAGGTTATCTAACTACAAATCAAAGAGCAGTAGAAGTAGTGGGCAGCAGTAACAAAAATAAGAAACAGAACTGACTGCATCCTAGAACAAATTATTATCATTTAGCATATTCAAATAATTTGTAATTAACATTATACTTTTGTGGACAGATAGTTACTATAGCATCTGTGGAGTCAATTTTCTCACCTGATGCTAATTGTGCTAAGCCAAAATTAAGGCTGCAACACAGTGCTTAAATGGTTATTACTTCCTGCCACTGTCTTCTACCATGTTCTTTTAATATTTGAACACAAATATTTTCAGGTTATAAATTTCTTAAGTGTTTCAGTTTCATGGTTTCTGTAGCTATGGCACAGGTTTACAATGCAGAACAAGTGAACTGATAAAGAATTTGACATTTGTTTTTTGAGCACTCCGTACTATGAAATGGTCTGATGTGATAACCTTGCTGCACTGAAAGTGACTGAAGCAGTTTGGCCAGAACGATGGAATATCTGACACATACAAACGTCAGCTGAATTGGATTATTTGATACATGTTTGATGCTCTAAGAACAAAATTCATAAGAATACCCACAAAAATAAATGCTACTGACCCTATCAAGATAAGTATTTAAATCTTTTGCAGCTAGAATGTATTACTAGGAACCAGGCTGGGAAATATTTTGCTAGGTCATCAGCCTCTGCTGTTACAGATAATGTAATTCCACATTCTCTGCATCTTGTTTTGTTCAAGTAATTTTAATCTTCTGCAGAGGCACCTCACTCACGGGCATTTTCTTTCTAAAGAACTCACAACTTAGAGCAAAGATAATCAACAGAGCCTGAGTATTATGTTTTTTTTAATTCTTCTGGATCTCAGGAGTTAGAAAAAGGTATGGAGGCCTCTGATCCATGTATTCCTTACGGCAATCAGAAAAATAATATATAAATCCTGAAATAACTAGCTGTTCTGGGAACAGATGACAACTGCTAAATATAGTGGAAAGCTGTACCGTACAAATCCACGATTGCAGCACCGACTTCATCAAGCAGCTGCAGCCAGAGAGAAAAGGATAACTATTTCTGAAAATTCACTGATCAAGAAAGGTAAAATAGTAGAACAGAGAAGTAGTTCTGCAGAAAGATCTGCCTGAATTTCTATCTACAGGCAGTTACTTGAAAAACATACTACTTCTAAAGTTTATGATACAAGTCCACAAGCATTTAGGATCAAGAGACTAAATACCAATACCAAGATCTTCTGATAATTAAATGACTGAATTGAACTTGCACCTGAAGAGTGCAGAAATTTCCACTGCACAGTGGAAGATTAAAGCCCAATAAAGAGATCAAAGCCCAGTATACAAGTACTTGGGAGTCACTGGCCTACAGCTTTTAAATAGATAGGTACTTAGACAGACATATAGATAAATAGACAGAAAAATCTTGCACTAAACTTCAAGGGAGGTTGATCACTAAACAGACTGGGAAATAACTGGAAGAAAAACAAATAGCTACAGAAAATTAATCCTTGATAGATTTCATGAGAGAAAAACAAACAAAAAAATAATATAGGGAAATAAAAAATCATTTGGTAATGGGAGCACTGAAAAATCTTGTCAAACATCACACTAATAGTCCAATAGGGTTTGAAAACTTTCACAACAGTGAGAGACACAAGCATGCATTTTTCTTCTGTTCTACGTGTTTAAAAAAAACTTAATTTCTTCACAGTGTTTTAACAGGAAATATCATAAAAATGTAAATAATATTTAAAAAAGAAATTCACTGAAATCATCATTTTCCTGAAAGGTACAAAGACCATTGTTTTCTGTATCTGAACTTGAACACAGGTAGGCAGAATAATCTTCCATTCAGTTTTGTGCTATCTTTCAAAAATGAGATTTTAATAGCATGATTTAGACAAAAATAACATTAGATGATCTTGTATATACCACCTAACCTGGCTTTCCTGTTTCTAATAACAAAGAATTGAATGGAAACAAGTCTCCTAATCTAGAAAGTGTCTCTAAAGTTTCTGTTTCGGGTCATTCCTGGGCAGGTTGATTTTAAGATCAAGATCGTACAGTGCCAAGAATTAAACTACAGATGAAAAATGAGATTAGTTATCTGAAAATCAGAGTTTGTATTTTTATGTGGCTTAAATTTCCCCAAGACTTAACTGGTTAGACGTCAGGGCAGAGAAATAATCCAGGCTTCACTCCAGGTTTTGCTTTCTCATTTTCGTGAAACAACAGACATGCATATTAAAGAAACCATTTAGGTACCACGGTTAATCAGATTGGTTTCTAATTAATTCAACATTCAAGAGTCTACCATGGATTTCTTGCAGTAAAACTTCAAATGTTCCAGGCATATGCAGCTTTAGAGGGCTGGGAAACTGAGTATACATGCGTTTACTTGCTATCTAACATCAGAAGAAATACCTTTGAGAAGGCAGTAAAATGAAACAAATGAGAGAGGAAAAAAAACAAAATACGGCAGGTAACTTAAGCAATTAGAAAAGTTAACATGCAGAATGAATCCCCATAAATTATGTAGCAGAAATAAACTACACTACTGAATATTAAGCTTCCCTTCATTCAAGTATTTCATTCCACTAAGATAATGCATTTATAATCCTCTGTAAAACCTAAGACTGTTGCAAATTGTAGATGAATTAACTAATATTTTCCTTGTAATTAATCTCTACATTAACAGCCTTAAACTATTGTAAATCATACTATTTTAATTACTGTGATAGATCGTTAATTCTGTTGCAGTGCATCTAAAGTAATTCATTATTAATGTGCTTGTTCTGAAAAACTTCAGCTCATGCACAGCTTCAAAACTGGCAGCTGACTAACAGCTATGGAGCAAATCCTTAAACTGAAGGCTGACAGGCACCTCAACATGGAAAGAAAAACCAAAAATGTAAAGACATACTCATGCAAGACAAATGCAATTAAGGAAATGTGGTGAGCAACAGATTCAGAGTAAAAATCTTCAGAGGATTCAGAAGAACCTACAGTATACTTCCTGTTCAAAAAAAGAGAATTAAAGGAAATACCTTTAAGATAAGGACTCAGTTCTTCATACAGTGTCAATTACCCTAAATATGACACATATGTTTGTAGAACCTCTATTACAGATGTATACATTTTCAATATTTTCAGTTATTTTGTGACTTGATGACTCTGAGATATATCAGACTATATAATCCTTATAGTTTAGTTTATTGGAGATGTTTTTTCCTTTAGTAAATATGTCAATGTTTGCTTTTTATCTTCCTACTACTTACCTTCCCCTTTAAGACCTGCCTTGATGCAGTGACTGCACACGTAGAATATCATTATTCCACATGAAAATACTTTCAGATTTACTTATTTTCAAGTAAGCATCTGTATTAAAAACAAATACTATATACATGCTTAAGAGCTAGCTTGCCAATTTTGAATACAATAATCAGAATTCAAACCTGTTTGCAAAAAAATTGGTTTCATGTATTTTTCAGATAGAACCTTAGTCTATGTTACAGTCTGCTATGCTATCAAAAGAAATGAGAAAATCTAACTTAACTGACAGTAAAGTATAAAAGGTGAAAACACAAGATTTTAGAAGTATGAATAGTATACTTGCTATAAGTTGTGATATAAAGAAATCTAATGCTTTTTCAGATATTTCTTTAAATTGGCCAATTTAGCTACAGTTTGGTCTCATACATTTGAATTTTGTTCTACTTTTCACAAGTCAAGTATTTGAATGTCAGACTATTTTTTTTAATGTACTATATTCCTAAACACTGTACAAACACACCATGAAGGCTAAAAGTTATAGATCTTTTTGTTTGCTTGTTTTGAATAGCAGCAGTTCATCTTAATTTTCTTCTTTTACCAAAACAGCATAGACAGTAATACTATGCTAGAAGCACTTTGTGCATACAGTGGCACAATTACTTTCTCATGGAGAATGGTGCAAAACAGAAGGCAAGCTTTACCTGTTACATCTTGAACCATACTTAACTTTATTCATGTTTCTACTAAATATAATTGAATTATCAAGAGAACTATTAAACGGTATCATAAGAACTTTGTAAATAACTATAGTAATGAGTTAGTGAGTTACTAGCTTGATAAAAAAAAGAAGATACTTAAGTATCAAGCAACTGCTTTGTAAGTTCTATGATTCAATGACTGCAATAAACTGTTAAGGAAATCCATTAAACATCTCCACTGTAGGCAACTTACAAAGATTTACAAAACGAAACAAAAGAAAAGCATCATTACAGAAACGTTTTCTAAAACAAACAGTAGTGGTCACCTCTGAAAACAAACACAGCCTTTTAAAATTATTTTATGAATGTGTTAGAGAGAAGTTTTTACGTTTCATATCAAGCTTTAGAAACTCTTCTATCTCTCCATTCCAAGCAAATATTTTCAGTATTTGATTACTCCTTAAGACTGAGCAGTATATGGTTCTAAGTAGTCTCTGGTTCCCCAGAGCTTTAGTTTTAAGTGCCCATTGTAACTTCTTCTACCAAACTCTTACCCCTGTATCTTGCATTAAATATTAAAAAAACACTCAGTTTTACTACTATTCTTCGCAAAATTCAGTTCATTTGAATAAAAGGATATTCAAAATTCACAATTCTCTACTCAATGATATGGCTTCTTTATTGTCATTCACCAATGAATCATAGAATGGCTTGGGTTGGTAGGGACCTCAAGGATCATCAACTCCCAACCCCCCTGCCATAGGCAGAGCTGCCAATCACTAGGTAAGTACTAGATCAGACTACCCAGGGCCTGATCCAACCTGGCCTTAAACACCTCCATGAATGGGGCATCCACAACCTCTCAGGGTAACTTGTTTCAGCATCTCCCTACACTCTCAGTAAAAAACACACCCCTGACATCTAATCTAAACCTCCCCTCCTTCAGTTTAAAACCATTTCCCCTTGCCCTATCATTATCTACCCTTGAATAAAGTTGACTTTCCTCATATTTATGAACTTCCTTTAAATACTGGAAGGCCACAGCGAGGACTCCCTCATTATTACGATAGATTACACTTATTTGAGTGAATTGCTTTGATTAACTTTTTGCTATCCAATAAATCTTGTAAATCATAACTGTTCCACTAATTTTGTAACAGACCAAAACGGCACAGGTATTTTATTCAATAAAAATAATGCATATAAAAATGTATATAATAAATTTATTTTAAAAAAGGTGTTGTAAAAGGATTTCAAGATTGATCACCCATTTTGTGGACAAAACCAGAAAATGCGAACTTTTAATATAGTGCATATTTGTATTAGAAACATGTATGTATGAAATCTTCTGACAGTAGTGATTAAAAATACAGTCTTCACATTCCTACAAATCATATGGCAACTACTCACACACACAGAAGTACTGACACATTAACATGTGTCAATATGGTTTAAAAAAAGCTAATAAATATGGATATTCTAACTTTAATCACTTTTTTAGTACAAAATTAAAGTCAATATGCTAAATTATAATTTATGCGAATGAAACCTGCATTTTCAGGAATAGTTTCAAGCCATTTTACAGACAATTATTTAAAGATTTTTGTATCCATATGAACAACAGGTTAAGTAAAGACATAGATAATGAATAATCCTGCAGCCATTCCCTGCTGCAAGTAAGCATCTAAAATTTGAGATTAAAAAAACTGAATCTCCATTTGTCAAATAGTAATAGCTAGCTCAACAATTTAATATTTTTTATTCCAGATTTAGCAATAAATATTCATCTTTGTTCTAGAAATGTGTTCAGTATTTTACAAAACTAATTCAACTGTGGCTGAAAGACTGTGCTGGCAAATTAGCAGCTAATAAACGTTTAAATGCAGTTCAGAAACCACTTAATTATAAGCAGCTTTCTGTTTGATGATGCCTTGGACTCGAAAACATTTGCCAAAGTGCCAATGGTATACAAACGAGGGGCCTCAGGACTGAATTACCTCAGAAACCTCCACATGTGACAAAGAAAGCAATTTATGTTTTGGGCATGGAAGAGGGAGAGTGCAGCATTGCAATCTTCGAAATAAGAGAAATAATTGCTTATTTTCCTCTAATCTCTGCTCAGTTAGCAGCCGAAAGTGAGATATCTATGCAAATTTTAGAACACAACATTTCTGAAAAAGAGATTGTTCATGAATCATGCTACTAGCTCTGTCTCAGGTAACGTAAACTAGAAAAGCTGGAAGGCCCCATCAAGATTATTCCTCAAATCTGCAGTTTCAGCAGTTGTATATTTTCATTTAACTTACTCATCAAACTGCAAAAAAAAAATCTCTTCTATAACATCCTCCCTAACCACCCTTTTCTTCATGCAAGACAAGGTATAAACAAAATCCAGTAATGACAATATCTGCTGAGTGAAAGATAGAGATGATGAAAAAAAAATAATGGTTTTCTGAGAAACATCAGTCTGCAACAACAAGAAGTGTCAAAATATCTCCTTCTTACAAAGAATGCTATGGACTTACATTTAAGATAACACTGATTTGCTTCTAAGACTAATTATGAAGACAGTTTATAACAGTATTTGTTAGGGTGTGACATGTATGCTTATTTTTGGTCAGTATGAGTTACTACTAAAAGCTTACTATTATGTAATAAATAAGACACACCATTCAATTTCTACTGCATTTTTTATTTTCATCCTAAATATACGGTTCTCACAAGCATTTCACCTCCTTCATATTTTGCACTGACTTACAGAAAAAGCCTGATGAAGAAAATTAACTCACTGCCCTTTTTGCAGTAAGGCATGGTACATGTTTCCAGGATTGCTTCCCACAACCAAACAGCCCTCCTGCACCGCTGATTTCTTGCCAACTGTTATGAGAGTAGGGCTAAAGAAAGCCATTTTCCTGTTGCAGGAAGTTAAAAACTGTTGCCACCAATGACCGTGTTTCTGTGTTAACTGTTGTTGGGATACCCTGCTTCTGTTTCACTCTGGTCCAGGGAAGGAACTAGGACTCCAACCAAGCTGTAGAGTACCTTCACAACATATGAGTTACTGATGAAGTCCTAGTACTCCAATTCAAAAGAGTCCTACCCCTACGAGAAATAACTGCATGCATCGGAATAGGTTAGGGCCTAATCCACTGGAAAGGAGCTCTGCAGAGAAGGCCATAAGCCAGCAGTGTGCCCTTGTGGCCAAGAAGGCCAATGGTATCCTGGAGTGCATAAAAAAAAAAGAGTGGCCAGCAGGCTGAGGGAGGTTATCCTCCCCTTGCTGAGAAACTTGGAACTCTCCAGTCTGGAGAAGAGAACATTGAGTGGAGATCATTATCAGTACTTACAAATATCTAAAGGATGGGTGTCAAGAGGATGTGGCCAGCCTCTTTTTGGTGGGACCCAGTAAGAACACAAGGGGCAACAGGTACAAACTGGAATAAAGGAAATTCCATACGAATGTAAGAAAGAACTTCTTTACTTTGAGGGTGAGAGAGCACCAAAGCAAGCTGCCCAGAGAGGTTGAGGAGTCTCCTTCTTTGGAGATATTCAAAAACCACCTGGACACTTTCCTATGCAACCTACCAAAGCAAACCTTCTTTAGCAGGGGGGTTGGACTTGATGATCTCCAGAGGTCCCTTTCAAACCCTATGACTCTGTGAACCTGTGAAACCACATCAACTTCTACAGTACAAGATATGCTATAATCATGATATAAAATAAGCTAATCTCAGCAGAAGACATCTGTATCTGGGATATATCCTAATTCTAAAGCTACATTTTGCCTGCTTTTATCACTGATTCTGACTTTCACTACAACTGATTCCTTGAATGAAATGAAAACATACAATTTAGAATAAGCCCTACAGTTAAAACCATTAATTATATTTGTCCTGAAAGGGGAGATCTTTTCCATAAAAATCTAATTGAATCATAAAGAACCTAAGTATAACACTATTTTTTATCTGAATTTATTATGAGATCACTCTAATGAAAGTTCAGTATATTCAATTAGAATCTGTTTTCTGGTTGCTAAGCTCCATTATTCTTCTTTCAGGAATTATGAGCAGTTTCTACAGCTTCACAAAGAGGTCAGAAAGCCAGATATAAAGTTTAAATCAACGAAAGTTGTGGTCAACAGTAGCTGCCATTGAATAGCTATTCTACACTTTAATTAGATTTCTGCACCTACGAAAACACTGCTCAAGAGGGTTTTTTTCAGCTCTGTTTCAGATAAGGAATATGATCATCAAACCCTTTTATGGTCTGTATTAATGGAGATAGCATTAATACATTTTTAAAAACATGAATTACTCATAATCCAAACTTTAACTCATAAAACTGTTGATGATACTAATTTAATTACTGTTAAGATAATCCTGTACCTTTACTGTCATTAAATTGCTGGTTTAGCTTTCTGACCCACTATAAAACATTGACAATTCACCCTGACATGAGAAAGTTAAATTCCTTTGTGTTAGAAAAACAGATTACCTTGGTTATTTACATCTTAATCCACAGTGTAAA
This sequence comes from Aquila spilogaster, assembly GCA_024606505.1. Taxonomy (NCBI): domain Eukaryota; kingdom Metazoa; phylum Chordata; class Aves; order Accipitriformes; family Accipitridae; genus Aquila; species Aquila spilogaster. The sequence goes on from JANHGO010000053.1 coordinate 62,803,149, forward strand.
CATGTTTGGCAGGTCAATAAGTGAATCAAGTCAATGTTTCTGAACTAATGTTTCCCTTAAATATTTTTATAAACACATCTTCTTCAATGAAATCATGAAGACAAAGTGATGAAGATGGAATTTTAATCCCTCATAAGGTTAGAACATCAAACCTACCTGACTAGATTTTCATTGTCTCCAGTCCCTTTGCACGTAGCACACTCAGTCCTTAAGTCCTCTGACTTGGGCTTCTTTTGCAGAACAGACTGCCGTTGCCTTCTTTCTCTGGGAATCCGTTCCTGTCATAATAGTAGACAAAAGAAAGGAATGGGGGGAAAGAAGGGGAAGAAAGCAAATATATTCAATTACAGTAAGGAAAGTAACATTTCAACCCAAAGATTAATTTTTTTTTGTGAAAGTGTTTAAAACAAACAAACAAAAAAAATCAAAACACTATATTCCAACCTCAGGTTTTTCTTCTTCTGGCACAAAGCTTCGTTTTCGTCCTCTAGTTCTCTAGAAGAAAATATATTTACATTTCAATATAAAGTAACACAGAATGTTTTTGCTATTTATTTATTACTCAAAACATCAACAAAAATATACCTCATGAAATCATTTAAAGAATTAACTACTGAACTACTGAGAAGCAACTATAGTATCAGATGTTAGAGAAATGTAAAGCACTGGACAAAAAATAAATATAAATAAGTTTGCTGAATTGTGCATGTGGAGTTTCATTCTAAAGAACACTATCTTCAGAATTATAAGTCTCTTAAAGATGTTTCATATACTAGCCAATTACAAAATGCATAAGTTTAAATTCAAGATGAACACTACTACAGTAAATTAATACATGTTGTCAGAGTACACAAGAATTCACCTGATTGTTGTCTGTGATTACCTGACTTCATACACCATAAGCTTTTTTTTTTGTTATTATGGAATATTATGTATCAGACTTCTTTATAATTTTTCATATATATTACAGATTGGTGCTTTAAAATCATAATACACTGTAACATTGGCCATTTGTGATCTAACTTACATTTCAGTAAAGGATATGCTTTTGTACAATGTTTTCTATATTAACTAGGACAACTACATTCCGAAAAACATTTCATTGGCTTTAGTTTCATACATACTGAGGTAAGCAGCAGAAGAGATTAAAACACCTACACGGCAGATCATTTTCCAATCTTGGCAATTCTATAATTCTATACTAAGGGACATGGTTTAGTGGGGAAATACTGGTAGATGGACAGTTGGACTACATGATCTTTGAGGTCATTTCCAGCTTCGGTATTCTATGATTCTATAAATCTACAACATTAACCTTAAGCCAACATAAAAATGGTACAAAATAGATCGGATGAGTAATACGGAAGGCAGAACTAATTTCACTATTGCATTTGGCCAAAAGAATTAAATGCCTACAGTGTTAAGGAAGCCGTCATAAAAAGTAACATCTCCATAAACTGTAGCAACAAAGGTTTAAAAACAACTGAAGTAACTACATGCAGCCCACAAGCAAGTCTAGTTCCACTCACTACGTTTTTGTCTCTAAAATAGCATCAAAATAAACTGCCATAAGTTGGTAGTATCACACTTTCTCCTTATTTAATAAGGAATGAAAATTATAACAGATGCAGCAGGAAGTGAAAAACATCACAGACAATTCTGCTGATCAACAATGTCTGATACTTCAAAATTAGTTTTAAAAAGAACTTCAAAATGCTTGTTTTTCTTGGAGAAAATAATAGTCCAGGAAGTCATTTGTCATGTGACCAAAAATGCACTCTGTCTACTTCTTCATTTCACTTATTTATTTTTAACACAGCTGCTTTTGATGCCAAAATGGAAAAAACTAGCAAACAAAATCTTAGAATAGTTAAGAAGCAGCTGGAGTATAAAACAAAATCCAAAGAAGCTAATAATATAATGCTTTTCTTGTTCAGAGTCTTCCTCGGAGGGCATTTTTTCTTCTTCCACAATAAGATTGTTCAGTCTTTTAAACTATTATATATACGTTTAAATGTAGCTATACTGTAAACAAATTGTTACTTCAGCAGATACAAACATCTCCACATAAGCAGACTTTGACCTGTTTATACTAGTAAGATAGTGTTTGCAAAGCTCTTTTTTTCTGTTTTTGAGTAACAGTTAACTTTGCAGTAAAAGGAACTTCAAACGAATGGACAACACTAATTTATTTTGTGTCTCCTTAGAAGACTAACTACTATTAAGATTTTCTTTCACATTCCCCTAAGGACAATTGTTAAAAAATTGTAGGACAGTAAGAGCTTTGAATACCCTGTAAGAAATACTATTATTTTCCACGGTTAAATGAAGATCCACAAACTGAAATGCTCTCATATTCTAAGCTTGCAGCTGCGCATATTGTGTTTAAGACAAATTCCATCAGAAAAACATAAGAACACAATAACAACAAGAAATTGTATTCTAAGTCATTTTTTAGGTATTTCAAAGTAATACCTTATTTACTCAACACATAAATACACATAAGCCACTCTGAAAGTAATGCCTTCTATTTACTTTCATGGAAACTACAACTGATACAAAGAGTACAGTAACACTTGTAATAGAGCAAATTCTCAGCTACAAAACACACTTTTTCAATCTAGGCATCACCAGTAGCTATGTATTTTTTGTCTGCAATGAATAAGAGTCTGCATGCTACACTCATAAAATCATATCTGCACCAGCAGAGGTGATCCACCGTTGCTGTCACCAATGCTGAAATGCACCACCCACTTCCTCACCAAGCTCACTACCACTGTTTAGTCTCCATAAATGTTCAGCAATGAGCAATGAATGTCAGTGAGTGCCATTTATTTCTACATGGAGGAATTCAATTCCACACCTTCGCTTTATATGCACTTCCGTGTCAGTCATTTGTCAGACTGCTCCTCTGCTGCCATCTGTCTCACAGCAACAAAATGTAACAGGATATTGGTGGCAAGGTTCAACTTCTACTGCCATATCACCAACATCTGCCTCTGACATCGTGGGCCAACATAATAAAATAGGAGGCACTACTTTTGGAAGAGCCCTTGCTATTTAATACATATTTAATTAAATTATATTCAATTATTATTTAATACACATTTAGTAATAGTCACAATTGACATGTATTGCTTTCCACCACTTGATTTCATGACAAACTTTTCCTTTTTCCTTTCTAAAGTCTGTAAAAATTAGATGTTAAGATGAAAAATCTAAGCAGAAGACAACAGAAGAGTTTAAAGCCTGCTATTAAAAAGCAGTTGTTTTTCTAGATCACTGTTATTGGACTACACTCAGACACATCCATACCATCTTTTCCAAGGATATTACTGAAAATTCTCTCTACACAAAAGAGCACAATCATGATTCAAATCGCCTTAATCTCCAAATGATGCCTTTTTCACTTGATTTCACAGTCTTCCAGGTTGAATCAAGGGGAGAGGGTAGAAAATGAGAATTTATAGAAGAAAGGTATCAGTGAACAAACCAAGCTATTGTCTCACAACAGATACTTATGAGTCAAAATCTGAAAGAATCAATTTATTACAAGTATCAAATCATTATAAGTATCTGAATTCATTAATACAGTATTAGAAATATTGATATAACATGGCATATAAAATCTATTACTGCAATAAAAATATTTTCTACCTTATGTTTACTAATGGCATACACATCACACACATACAAATACCTAGTCACTGTAAATTATAATCAGACCAAAAAAAGTTTTCTTCAGACATCAGCAAATTAATCAGTAGCTTCACTACTTTGGACCTCAGTCGTTAGCTCTATGAACATTTATGAACTCTAATAATTTTAAGCCAAGTAGGCCCCAATGAATACAGCCGTGTAAAAAATAAAAAGGAGTAGGTATAAAAGTGCATGCCAATATACACAGTGTCCTTGTTTTCGATGTTTAAGCAGGCAAGACAATAATCCATGATACATACAATTAGGATAATGCTATCTTGAAAATTAATACATACTTTAGAAATATAGTAACAATGAAATATTTTTTTAACCAAGTGGAAAATACTATATGTTAATTACTACATAAAAAATCAGATGAAAAAATATAAGTAGCAAACGTATAAATTACATTCTTCATATGCTACCATAGGCAAAGAAAAGAAGGAAAAGAAAATGGGCTTCTTTCAGTCATCATTACGCTTTGTGTTAATCTGTTGTATGCAGCAGCCTACTGTCATGGTTTGAAAACTCACACATCAGCTTAGGGAATTCAAAATATCAGGACATATATTGCTGAAGAAGCAGAATACTGACATATGGAATGAATAATAAACAATGAATAAACAAAATGATCCAACATGATGTAGATCAAATGTGTAAGTGATTCAGAACTAGGGGTACGTGTAAAGAAGGTATTAAAATAGACAAGAAATCAGTAGATAATGTGGATTCCAACCCACAGAAGTTAAGTATTGTACTGAAAACACTTACTTACAAAATCGGACAGTTAATAAACCTGTCCAAAATGGAATGACAAATGTTCAAAGGCAATGTGGTCAACAACGGGATCAGTTTTCCAACTGAAAAGGGGGAGAAACTTCTTTGAAGCCTTCAGAGAAGACTGATGTGGAAGGCTCTATTCTGGAGTTGGAAAAGCTAGAATTTGGCTAAATTTCACTTTCAAATAAGCTCCTTCATTTATAAGCAGATCAGTAACAACTTAACAATATGACGCATAAAGAACATTAAGAAATACATAGACTGGACAGTTTTGAAAATTCTCAGAAAAAAAAATGAATTTGATACATGAAACAAATGAAAGACTTTTGTAAAAGTCTAGGATCCTTACAGGATCCCACAACTAGGATCAGTTCCACACCCTGAAAGGAGATAATCTGTTCGCAAAGCAGTGAAGGAAAAAAAGCAGCAATGCATGGCAGCAGAGGAGACAGACTGCCATCATTCATAGATGCAGCAATCTGGTATGTTAGTTTGCAAATATGAAAGCAGAACGTTGAATGTGACAGAACTGGTGCATACATGACCCCAAACCACCACGGCTGTCAGTAAACCACATCATTATCCCTCACTCCTTTGTCTGCAAGACTCATGCTTTAAACCTGCTCATCCAAAGATAGCAGCAGAAAGAATGCTCTCTTGGAGCAGTTTTGCTCTCCCATGAAGAAAAGGAAAATCAGCTGAATTCAGAACTGTTCAAAAGGAGATGGCAATCCCCAAAAATCACAAGTATGCACTCCTGTTAAATACTGAGCATTTACTGACATGTAACAAGAGGATAAAAATTTGCACTGTCACTTTTTCTATAAGGAAATACACAGGAGTTGTCCGCATTATAAAGAAATTGAAAATAAATGAAACATTGGGATCATCTGTGGTCAGCAGACGTGGTCAGCAACAGTTCAAGTATACATAACGTGAAAGCAAAATAGCATGGTTCTGGCTTTGATCAGTTCATTTTGTTTCTTAGTAAATCACTGGCAATTTCTGAATGACAATTCCAGAAAGTTGTTTGAGAAGATGTATTTAAACATGAGGGACGAGAGCATAATGACATTTAAAAGCACTTAAGAGATTCCACAGCAGAAAGGTCTGCTCCCACTTTCACCTTTGCTTACTACATTAATTGGTTAGAATTTCTCTTAATGTTTGCACATAAGCACTACAAAGAGGCCCAGCACATCTGCTTATGCACGTGTGTGTGCAAATTCAGAGGTTTCACTACATTTGCATTTACTGCTTCTGCTAGTAAACAGAGAAGATGATCTTTACTATGCTGATGCTTCTGTACCTCTTGGCTGTCAGAGAAGCAACACTGCTGTATTCATATAGGGCTTCCTTTTGTCACTGAGCTGCTAATACCACTGATACTGATGACACCATAAAGTAATACTTTTTCATATAAAAGTGAGCACAGGAAATTCATTCAGTACTTACACCAAGCACTCCTGGAGTTTTGAGGCACATGGCATCACATAATGGTATCATTAAGAAAGTATGCATTTCTGTCCGAGAATTTCATATAAGTAATTCAAAACTAGTCACAGATTTCACATTAAAAAATGGATCACATTAGTAAACACATACCCGTGCAGCTGAAACTGCACAGCTGATGTGATCCTCCAGATTTTGTGGATAGTAATTTTTAATCCATGTCCCCCAACCTCCATTAAGAGTTCAGTGCTGCCAATATCCTTCACTAATGGAAAACTTATAATCGAGACAGTTGCAGAAAAACCCTTTTGACTATGTTCTATTTAAAGGAAAAAAAACAAAACAAAACAAAAACTACTGATGGAGTCACACAAGCATAAAATTACTTCAAATAAAGGTAAGGACAGTTAATGTAGACACCAGGTGGCACACTCGCTCAACACAGATCAAAGCGAATACCTTGAATGGTAAATTTTGGTATTCATCAAAATATACCTATGGAACAATTATTTAATTTTCTGTAAAGCTGGCAGTAATAAAAAGGTAACTGCCAGACAAAAAAAGAAATAGTAGTAAATCACTATATGATTAAAACAATAAATAAGTGAACCATGAAGCTTAATTACAGAGACTTACAATTCGCTCCCCCCATTTTAGTTTCCTTTCTTGTAAGAACTTTCATTTTGTAGGAAATTTTTTCTAGCGTTCCTGTCTCTATGCTGTCAAGCTGTACTATCATTGGCAATTAAGATCAAACCACTGTTTCTAAGAATTAAACATAAGAGTTTGAGAATTAGAAGGTTTACTTTACATCCAAAAGGCCAGAAACAAACAACAAAAAAACCAAAACAACAAACCAAACCAAACAACCTGAAAAAACAAGTCAGTTTGCTGATGTTAAAGAAATTTTTTTCCAGAAAGGTTAACTTAAACGCCTACTTTCACAAGGCCTTACTTGAAAAACTGCCAGGTATCTACGGTTACATCATGCAAATATCATATGGAATATATCTATCTTTTCACATCTTTGCTACAGTAAAAATTATCTATGAATTTTGTTTCTTTAAAAATAGAAAACAGAAGATTAAAAACAAACAACTCTTCCTTCCCCCACCCCAAGTACTCTTGTATAATCCAATCACTTCAAACATCGTTGAAGAGCTACATTATTTTATTTTACTTTCTGTCTTTCAAGCCCAAACAAATAGATCATAACTATCTAAGTAACTGTCAAATATTAATGTATTTGGCAGGCTGACAGATCTAGTTTCTACATGTTTTAACTGATATGCCATAGATTTGTTTGAACATTAGCATTTAGTATTGAGGGGTAAAGAGTAAATGTAACATACTTGCTTATAAATACCTTTAGTTTCAGAAACCTAAGGAACTCCTGATTTCGTTTTTTCTCATGTTCAATTAACAGCAATTTGCAAGGTGAATATTGCAAAAGCACTGCTACCGAATGATAGCTGCTTCATTTGGAATTCTACTCTAACTTCAATGAGTTGACCAATCACTGACAATGTCAACTAACACGACAGATAAGAGTTTTAATATTATTTACTGTCTTTATAAAGCCCTAAACACTCAAACTGAAATTCTTTTTCTGTTTTCCTTCTGTAACCATCCCCTATTCAAAACTTGTATCTATGACATCACACAATTAAATTACACAATAGATGTTTGGAAAGAACTTGCTCGAAATGCTTCAGTTAAACACAAAATAACAATTGTTTATCTTTTAACATATGTGGTCAGAAAAAAAATAATTACTCCTCTTTTCGTATTTCAAACAAAAGCAAGAAATATTAATTTATTCTAAATTATAGTATTTATTTGTAAAACAAAAGCAAAATACACAACAATTCCCTGTGCTGAGTACGGTTTGTAGGTGCTTTGCCAGTTATTTCATTTTTTTTTTTAAACTAATCTACTTAAGAGCGTAGCCCCTCAGGCACAGATTTGTTTTCTTTCATGTTCCAAAGAACGAACAGCATACTGCTGGCAAACAAAATAATTCTTTTCCCCAAAACACTGAGTTTTTACTGCTTAACAGAAAAGCCTCTGTCTGCTCACTGGATTTTATACAGAGTGATTACAGAAAAAAAAGTTATCAGATTTTCGGTTTTCAAGTAATGAAAATAAGAAAATCAGAAGATGGAATCATTTTTAAATCCCTTGAGAAACTATTCAATGTCCTAAATCCTTTACAACTTCTCCATTTCAACAGTGGGCAAATACTTTCATTTAAAAGGAACTAAAAATTGAATCTATACACAAAAAAATGCTAATATGCTCATTAAAATCACCCCAGAATTACAAGAGAAAGCATTTCTTACTACCTCTTACAGCACACAGCCAGCTCCAGCTGCACAGTTTTGCTTTAGAAGATGTGTGTGTTTGTGACGCTTCTTACAGAAACTCCTTTATACTGTTGGAAGACAGCATGTATACTAGATAAACTGGAAATTTTCAAGTAAAGGAACTACTGAAATTATACTTAGTGATATTTTTTTTTCAAGGGACAGAAGCGGCATAGTCATTCTGAAAAAGGTACAATATGAGACTACCAAAATTATTTAAATGATGAGAACTTCAGTGAGCTATCCCCTGTGTTTTCTTTTTCATTTGAGGATATCAAAGGAAGTTGCATTTTATAAAAAGCTGATATGTATTAATAAGGATAATCTCATGAAGGCTCTCATAAACTGAATATACATAATTGTATAGAACAGCATTGATCTCTCAACTTACCGCTCTAAAGCACTAGCTATACCTCTTAGAAACATACACTATAACACAGTTTTCTTTTAATCTTTGTAACAAAAACATCCAACATGAAAAAACTATAGGTTCTGAGAGCAAACATTAAAACACATCATCTTTTCAACTGGTGTTACAAAAACATGTTTAGATAGCTCAGTTTATGCAAATTAGCTACTGGTTCTCTGAAATTCACTAGCACCAGCAATGATGAATTATGAAGCTTATACAAGTATGAAATCGGAATTACAAGGATTATGGATTTAAATAGAACTAGTTTGAAAAGTTACCTACCGAAATCCAGAAAATTGCTTGAACAATTACTAAGATTACTGAATAAGGCTCGAATTGTGTAAGCAAAAATACTGCTTATATTCTGTCTACAAATTCAGCCCTTACACAAAGGCTGAAGACCTAACACCTAGTCTATTTACAATCAATAAACACTTGTTTAGATTTTAAATTTACCTCTGAGTATTTATGTATAATCTTACACGACCTTTTCAGACAAGTTTAAAGCAAGAAATGCATTCTCATAAACTTTAATTTCTCTTTCACGTACAATATGCTAGGCACCCTCTTCAAAATAATGTAGTCCAAAGGGCTGCACATTCTCACTGTTGTCTCATTTGTTTTGAAATGGTTACTCTTGATATAAATATCCTTTGATACAAATTCCCCAAACCATCTGAAACCTAAGAGACTGAAATATTAGAGCACATTTACAGAGTTGTTTTAAAAAACTTACACAGTATTAGGGTGCAAAATACTGTCCTGACAAAATTTAGAGAACTGCACAAGTGAGAAGCGTGATCCTGACTCTGAATAGCCTTCTCCAGTCATACTTCTCCCTCACTTCCAAATTCTAGAAGGACATTGCGTCCTCAATGTTATATACGTTGGTGAATACCAACGTACCTCCCACTGCCACTGGTCTCTGGTCCCCTCAGTTCAGATCTAAGATTAGGCTGAACAATGCAGTCCCAGTAGAAAACATACATTTTCATTAGTCTGCACTTCCCTCTCAACCAGTTGGAAAAGAAGTATAACTCACAGCTCTTACCAGCCCAGCAATTAGTTATGGGCCAAGTTTCTGCAGAAGCAGACTGAAGATATAAAGAAACAGCACCTCATTAAAAACAACACAGAGCATCTCATTCTAAAACTCTGCTAAGTATCTTGAGACAGATGTAAGGCTGAGCAGTTAAGAGACTTAAAATGAGAATACCCTGAAAATACTTGTGAGTTCAGACAAAATAAAGCAGAAGAAATCATATGGGTTACAGAAGTTAAACAGATATCCTATTTATTTTAAGAGTAATGCAAAACAAAAATAGTGGAAGGTGGACAAAAAAAATGGAAAAACAAATTTATATTTTCTTTTAAAAAATGATTTTCTTCATAGAAAAGAAAATCCACAATATAACTGAATTCAGGACCTTTGATGGATTACTATACACACATATAATATACACACACACATATATATTTGCAGCATTTAAGTACACATAAGTAGATTAGATGAGAAACAACAATATAATTCTTAATATTTCTCAAAAGTCATCTTACTCTTCATAGCCAGATGGAAATGTGAGGAAAAAAACCATCACAACTAAGGTAAAAAGCAATTATTCATGAAAAAGCCTGTATTTTATCATGTCTACCAAGTATGAGTTGCAAGACAAATTAATAACACAATTTAGAAAGCAGTCTATTTAATATAGCATAGTGTTTCATATAGTTAGCATACTGGATTAGTTAACCACTTATATTTGTACAATGCATGTAAAATTCTTACAGATATCAGCTAATAATACTTAATACAAATTTACCAAAATAAAAATAGAAGGGCTTACCTACAACTTGTGTCAAAAAAATAACTAAGAGTTAAATACAAGAAACGGCTATAATGAAATGCAAGCAGGTAAGATGTGTTCTCTTTTCTTAGGTATGTAGTAACACCGAAACAAAACAAAAGCCTACTCACAATTGATTCAATTGACAATAAATTTATGCAAAACACTTGGAAATTCCCTTAAGAGCAACGAACATACAATTCAACAGCCTTTAATTGCACTTGTTGATTATAACTGTAAACAAAGATGATTGCACACTGTTAGGTAAGTGGGTTTGCCAATTTCTTGCAAAACAAAATTAAATTGAATAAAAAGTTCAGAGATATTATGATGAGAGAACTGTGAAGTAAATATATTTTCAAATTATTCAATTTTTTCTTCCCTGTTTTAAAATATTTACACTAAGTAAATACACAAAGGAATACACAAAAGAGAGACCAAGTATCTGGTCATCACTGTTAAATCATACCACATAGAAGTTCTCTCCATAATCAGATAAAATCTTTCCTTTCTAACAAAGAAGGTAGTTGGGAATCCCATACAACTTGCAGGTGTCCACTACGTCTTCCAAGATCAGTGCTTCTCATTTTGTTACACTGCCTAAACATATCAGACTCAAGAAAGAATTCAGTAGAGTTCAGATAAAGAAACAAGCAAGCTATCAAGCACATGAACTTTCTCTTCCACGGTTAATGAAAAGGTAATCATAGTGAAACAATAAAAAAGTCAGCTACAGGAAAGCTAAACAATCAGAGCTAAAGAGTTTATCAGAGATAACTTCGTAACAGCATACCATATCTTCCATATTTGTGTTTTGCAGAAAAGTAAAGAACTGGAGAGAACTGTAAGACACCCTGAAAATTCAACCAGAGGAACAAAGTCTTTATCAGACTGATAGCCATAACTCTTCCACAGTGTAATGTCGTATTTTGCCAACATCAAAGCCCACTCAAAGTAAATTTTATCTCTATGTCATATAACGCCATGTGTGTTAATAGGGGAGGTACTAGATCCCCACGTAGCACCAGTGACACATCATCACAGTGAGGGGAGCACTTCAGAACAGCTACACAAACTTCTCTACACTTATCACAGAAGAAACTTGGCCAGTATCACATAAGCAGAGTAATAACGTGTCACAATTCCAGCCCGGTTCAGCCTAGTTCCATGACTAATATAATGAGGGAGTGTGTCCAAAACCGAAGGCCTTACTCTAATGCTATAGGCAAGACAGCTAGGGAGCAAACACTGCAGAAACGAGCAGAAAGAGAACAGTCTCGTGACTCCCAGTCAGTTTTATCTTTTCCTCTGAATGGAAGACAGAAATGGAATAATCAAGTCTCTGGGAGCTGTAGTTCATTCTTTCTCTTCTGAGAAAGGTACGCAGAACCATTGACAATCCACAGAACTACAGCATTGACTAATTCACAGTGCACTGTGTGATGTTATGATGTGGAATACCAATAACAAAAATCATAAAATCATGACATAAAGTGAGCTTGCTTTCCTAAGGATTCACAGATCCATACTATACCTTACATCACCCTTCTATTATGAGTATGAATGTCTTTGCTGCAATAATTTTAGTTCTCTTTCCCATAATCATGAATCCCTAACCCCTACCACTATATCAGGTTTAGAAATGGGAAAGAGGAAGAAGAAAAATGGGAGGAGAGATGTAAAGAGTTCAGTAAACAGGAAGACCAGATTAAGTCTTCTGCATGAACAATGTGACCACAGACAGCTGAACCCATCCAGACAACTGTTAAGAACCTAATGACTCTCAGATGTAGGGAAGAAGGGAATTTTCACTCAATGATAAGAAAAGGGACAAAAAAAAGTTTCTCCCCTGTAGGCACTCAGTTATTCATAAAAATTTAATTTTGTGAACAGTCCAAATAATTAGCTAAATTAATTGTTTCAGCTTGAGTCAGGAGTTAGACTCGATCCTTAATGGGCCCTTTCCAATTCAGGTTATTCTATGATTCTATCACTCTATTCTTAAAGCTCTTCTTAGTCACAGATTAGGAAAAGGAAGCTATTAGGTAAATCACAGCTGCAGCTCAAGTATTCCAAATACACTGAAATTTATTTAAACGAAACATTTAGGAGAAAAATATCTACTTAATCCCATCAGGGTATGCACAGAGGAGTTCAGTATGCTGTACCTGCTACTACAAACATCAGAAGTCAGAAAATGCCTCTGAGGAAAATGAAGTTCTAACCAAAACCTGCATGTTAGAGAAAGTATATCTAACCTTAAATTGAGTGGATTTAGGTATGTTGGAAGTATTTTGGAAGAACCACCACAGTTTACATATAAATACTACAAAAGCAAAAGGGTTATTGGAATAGGAGTTATTTCCTAAACTGGACCAAAAAGTCCTTTGATAACATTTATGTGCATTTTGTAAGTGATGTTACACACCACGCATGGAAAAACCTTGTTTTATGAGTAGAACAAAATTTTAAGCACTAGAACACTAGAAAAACACAATGGAATACAGAGATTAAAGCAAAGTTCTACTCTCAAGTGAAAAAAGTTAAATATTTCTTTAGTCTAAGAAGCAAGAGTTCTTCTAAAAAAAAAAGCAACCAAAAAACAAAAATGAATGAAAAAAAACCTCATACCACTGTCCATCAGGAAAGTTAAGAGAAAACACACAATGACAAAGAAGTGACATACAGGGCCTTGTGATAATCAAAAAATGCACAGTCAGTCGGCAGGTTATTCACACACAAGAAAATAAATTACTTTTCAATTGTAATATATAACTACCTGAGCATATGTAAGAAGCCAGAACAACTTCTGGCTCAAAGCTTTGTTCAGTGGCACCTATTTGAGACTTAACCTGTTCAACAAGCTTCTGAGGTTAACCATTAACTACCACAAACACAGTGGTAAGAGGACAGATGTGCTGTTCCTTCTGATGAACAAAACATGGGCACCCCAACAGCTACTGTCACTGTGACAAACAGGACATGATGTCCCTGATAACTGGGGTAGGCAGGAGTGCCCCTAGCAACCAGCTGCTGATGGAGAGGATAAAAACCCAAAGAATTCCGAGGAAGAACGGATACCTTCTAAGCCAAACTGCAACTGTGCAGGTCAACGAGATGTCACTGACTGACTCGCTGCCTCCCTATGAACCAATGGAGACATCGCAGGATCCCTGACTATCCTTGCCTTGTAAACAGTTTGCTAGGTTTTCTCTCTTTACTATCTTTACTATCACTAACTTCCCCATCTTCCCCACATTCCTTAGTAGCTTAGAACTTTTAATAAATCATTGGACAGCATTCCACCTTGTTTGTTGCCTTAATCTCCCCCAGGTATATACATATCAAACCATCGCCTCCAATAATTGGATCACGACAGCATATGAGAACAAAGCACCTGTACTATTAAGGCAAAAAAAAACCCTTGTAAAGGATAAGCTTAAGTGCAAATAGTACCTTCTGTTTTTCTGCAATTAACAACGGCTTTAGTGCTCAAGATGACTGGAAAAGCTTGCAGAACTCTTCAGTTCAGAATTCTGTATCACAGATAATTACTTTAGCAGGACTGCATTTTTAACACACATAATAAAGCCTTATTCAAAATGCCCAAAAGAGAAGTTATTTTAAACAAAACTAATATGAATACAAGCTATATAACAATAACTCAGCTGTTATTTACCGTATTTCTGATTGGAATTTTCTTCGGTTCTGGTGGCACATCCTGAGGAACAAATTTCACTGGTTCCTTAATCTGCCTCCGTGATCTTTTGGTCCCATCTGGTAAGGTTTCCATGGCAATATCAGCTTCCATGTCACTGCTACCTGCCTGGTCACACTCTGAGCACTGCCTGCGAAGTGAAAGATATTTTATTTAAAACTGCAGCCACAAAAGCACAAAAACAAATGTTCTGAGGTAGAAAAAAGAAGTGTTTGGGTTTGAAATAAGTAAATTAAAGTCAGTAAACCCAATGGCAACTAAAAGAATCTCTCAAATGCATGATAATTTAGTCATCTGTGCATAAAAACAAGCAAGACATATTCTGTTGCTGTGTTGGTTTTTTTCTGACAGTACTTATACTCTGAAAACCAAGATTTTAGGAGATTTAATCTTATTTAAGTATTCATATTCTACCATATCCCTATTTTTAACTGTGTCCACTGACCTGTAATCTATTTGTTATTGAAAATGCTGCTGTAGTTTTATCTCTACAACGATACACTGCTGAAATCATTCTGATGAGAGTGGTCTTTAGTGGCAGGGATTTAGAAAAAAATATCAGTTTTGAAAATCAACTGTAAAATCTATTTCCTAAGGGAGAAGGTTTTAACTTAAAAAATATAGTTATGTACTAACAATCTTTGAACAATAAGTTGAAAAAACATGCCTGTTGAGTTTCTGAGAAAGTACCTAATCACAATCTGAACTTCCAAGTGTACACTGTCTGAGGAAATGCTATTGACAAGCTCCAAGATAGGATTAACAAGATGGGGAAGTCATCAAGTTTTGTTCTCATTTGCAGAAATGACTCATTTTATGCAAAGTCATAAATGCAGATGGTAACTAAAAATATGTTCAATGAAAACTTAAAAATGATATCCACTGATAAAAGATCTGCATTTTTCTCACAATTTTTTCAATTCAGCAAACTATAAATTCTTTCAAGCAAATTCTAATTCATCATCGTTTTTTTATGTTCAAAATATTCCTTTAATTGTAACAACTAAAAAAATAAAAATGTCCTGTTATTAATTAGTACTAAAGGCGATACACACATTATCTAAATGAAGTTGCAAATTTGCTCTGCAGGGAGACAAGCCAAAATAAATGTATTTAGTTATTTGTAGTTAAATGTTAATAAACACTTGAGAGAAGGCATGCCCATCACACAACTAACTAAAAGAACAAATGTTGTGTATGTACCGATTTCTTCATCTGTGTATGTTAAACAGAAACAGTTTTGCTCCAGTAATACCAACTCATTACATCTTAAAAACCAAACAGTCTTGCTTTGATTCTGAAATGCCATTGCTGACTAATGGTATACCGCTTTTAGTCCAAATTACAATTCCTGTTCAACTCAACAGAAAAGAACCTCAAATACTACATACAGAATGCTTTTAAACTGCACTTTTAACAACGGCTGCTTCTGATGTATGGTTCCATAACTGTTTTTTTTTAATATACCAGCTGAAAAAAAAAACAACCACAAAAAAGAAGTCCATTAATGGTCTTATGATCTATTCCAATAGTAATCAAAGCTCCACATTTATTTAAACACCTGGCTATACCTGCAACTACTGGCAGTGGTCGCAGTCTGCTAGACAAACCAGTGGCTGACAAGTTAGATTACAGAGGGTCTAATCCTGGACTGAGGAGCTGTTACCAGTGTGACCTTGGCAAAACCAACACCTTTCTGCCTTAATTTTTCCACATATGAAACTAAGATAATTGCTGCTGCATTATAATGTTATTAAGACTAATCATTTCTTATCATTAATGCACTTCAGATCACTAACAATAGGACACATGATAGTGCTAGTGGCAGATGCTGATCTAGAAAAGCAGGAGTACTACAAGGCAGACTGAAGGAAAGATACTGTATGAAGACTTCATTACTGGTCAAAACACAAAGAAGTCAGCCCTTCATTAACACTGCAGCAGTCACATTTATATGGAAAGCACAACTAGAATTATTTGCTATGATCTGCTTACACAAACATAAGCAACAGACATGAAACGAACAGTTTCATGCCATCTGTGAGCAATTCTCACAAAAAAAAATTCCCCTATGTTACGGTAAAAGTATGCACTGTATGTAAATTTTTTTAAAAAAAGCATTCTATAATTAAAGAGCTGCATTAAAAATGAAGTTCTTGTAAGAGAAAAAACAGTGGTATGATCTTATAAAAATGTCTGGAGCTGGGAACCTAGTCCTTTGAATTTGACACTGAATATATTTAAAACACTCCCATTCTTTAGCTGTGCACTACTAAAAGGGAAAGACATTTTACTCCTCCATAAGCTCAGGCAATTACACAGAAAACAAACTATGCAGACCTGTAAAGTACTCTAGTTTCACTAGGGCCCTATTTAAACATATAAATATATTATCTTCTCCATTAACATCAGTATTACAGTAAACATCCAAGAGGTAAGACACAACCTGCAGGTTTCTGAAATTCCATTTCTATGACTTAGCCTGCTCTGAAACAGGTGGTAAAAGTCTCACAGCAATCAAAAAAAAAGTTAAAAAGAAAGCTGCAAAACCACAGCATGTTGGGAGGCAGGGGGTAAACACACAGAACAAAACCTTGCTAACACACCAAAGATGAGGGAAAAAACGTGAAAAGTTACAAACATGAACTTTCAAGGAAACTCTTGATTTACTGGAATAGCCTCTACTATCGCAGGTAACTACATCTTATCAACCCTTTTATAAAGCAGTCAAGCTATAAAGTTGTTTTGTTGTTAGCTCCCACAGGATCCACAGAAAAGCCATTACAGAAATAGTCTTCTAACTTGGAAACAATCTTAACTTTCAGCTCCTTTTATGGTTTATTTCAACATGGTTCCTGAATTTAAAGCACTCCTTTTTTCCATTCTGCTATTTAATTCCAATATATTCAAAGAAAGCGCGTAACTCCCATTCCTTCTCTAGCAATGCTAAAGTCATGTTCATTTTATTTCGTCTCTTCAAGGACAATCAGTGAATTGAGAACCTATCACAACAGGTCATCTTTCCATCTGTTCAGACTATGTCTTAATTAGCAAGTATTGCCATGCAGCACAAAAAAACTTAATAGGAAAAACAGTGCTGAAGATCCTATTTCTGTACATGGCTTTTGTTTTGCTTTTACTCTGGATTTGCTTAATCAAGCCTCAGGGAAAATCAGTAGTTGAATGTAATAATCTTATGGACTCATCTGAAAAGAATGCAGTTACCGCATTGCACAGTCCACAATGAGAACCACAAAGCAGCAAGTGATTTACTCCAAACTGCACATTAAAATGTTGAAATAGATTTGCCCCCTGTAGAAAACAGAAGACCGTAACTGAACATAATGTTTTGGGCATACTGTCAATGTCTTACACCAAAGTATTGCAGCATGGCTTAAAAGAAGTTTCCTATATTTCCAGATGTGTTTTTTTTTTTTTCTAAAACTTACTGTAAAAACAAATTCCCATAGTATGAGTAAGGTAAAATTCATTACATTATCGGACATCGAGTAATCATGACAAAAGAGACTTGACAGCCAAAAGAAACATTTTCAACACAAAAATACACTCAGAATTATCGTCTTAGACTTTCCTTAAATGATCAAGTCATAGTTCCGAGAGCATTCATGTTAATCATAATGCTTCTTTCTTGCTTCCATTTGTATGAAAATAACTAAAAAAATGTCTTCTATATATTTTCAAAGGCAAGTACAAATGCCAAATTTAAATGAAAGTTAAATGAAGGTACTGCAACATCTTAGTCCTGTAAGAAATGGCATTACTCAAATATTCAGACATCTAGTTATGTATTGGTCATACAAAACACATTTGTCTTCATCAAGAAAGATAATGCTACCATGGTATTACTACCACAAAGTGTTTTGAGCCTCATGCTCAAACCTGGGTTTCTCTAATTCTGTATATGAATACTTATAAAGAAAAAACTGCAGTCTAGATGCTTGAGAGATGTTACAGACCTCCCAAAAAAGTAAAAATCCGTGTCTGATAAATAATAACATGATTCCTAAAAATTACTAGGAATGTTTGATTCATGAAGTCTCAGTAATGATCAGAAGATTTATTTATAGAGATCACCTTGGATTAAGCATTAAAAACGAACTACAGAAGAAAAAAGAAAGAAGTTGCATGTTTTTGTCATGTTTTAAATCTGACACATGCTTGTGAGTTAGTACAAGGACCTGTAGTACCAGAGATACTTCCTCATTCAATACAGCAAATAGATCTTCGTAATTCACTTGCAAAAGACAGGAGCAGCAAATGAAAACACTTTATCAACTTTCAAAAATTATTAACCATCCAGGCTAACACTGAAATGCTGCTTCTCAAGTCCCTGCATGACGCAAGTGTTTCTGCATTGTCCGAATAACTTGTAGTGAATATATTTTTGAGCATGGGTAGCTTCAAGTAGTGAATATATTTTTGAACGTAGGCAGCTTCAAGAGAAGTGCAAATTCAAATGTTTTAAATTTAGGGTAAGCACCATAAGACCAAAGAGTGCCTTCTTCTCACAAAGTTTTAGAAAATAATAGCATGAAAATACATTTTAACCTAGAAATAGATAAAAATGAAAAAGACCTACACTACCAATAAAATAAGTAGGAGGAACATTTTGAAATTATATTGTAAAGTGGGAATGAAAATAGAAGAGAGAAAACCCTGTTCCTTTCCCTGATATTGAGTGCAAGCATTGACATTGTGATGTTTCCTTATGTTGCAGACTTATACAACAAAAAATCCAAATGCAAGTTATGTACTGATGGATCTGGTATGTAAAAATCTGTGAAATGATAATGAGAAAAGCTGTAGAAAACTGAACACTATCCCTTTATAAATGAAATGTCATGAAGTTGAAGATCTTGGAAACAGACTTCAAAGACAACATATAGGTAAACTTAACACAAACCTGTACAATTTTAGTAATGAAGCAAACAACTTCTTTGCTATATTAGAAAAACACATCGTGATATGTCATTGAAAAGGTAATATTATTCTAAACATTATGAAAAACTGAGGACTTGTTCAACTGTAATGTCATAGAAGAATTACACTTGCCTAATTGTGCTACATTACATACTTCATAGTTGATTGTATGATGAAAACACAAAAGAATCATTCAGAACATCACAGAAGTTCTTAAAATCACAACAGGCCAATAGACAGGAAGAGGATTTGGAAGAAATGAGGATCCTCAGAGCATTGTTTACTGTGAAAAGGGTAAATCTGAATCTTCTGCGCTGAGTGAACAGCACTACAGTGTTCTTTAAGAAAACAGCTCTGTCCTCACTTTAAAAAGGAAAACTGTTCAGTAATTAGAGATTTTAATTAGGGAAAACAGGTCTTCACCTCTTGAAATTTTAGAAATAAATTAAACCACTCTGAGCTGAAGAAATATGGACCACAGCTTTAAAACAACAGGTACGCCCTAGAAATTTGAACAAACATGATAAACAGTATACAGGAATTGGGACAAAAAAGAGCACTGCTTCATTCTGTTTAGTTTTGGAGATAAAAAGACAGTGTATATTAACCAAAAACAGTTTCTCACTGAGCTTCAAATAACCTCTCTCAAAGTTACAGAAAATTTGCCATTTGCAATGACCCAAACATCCTTCAATTAGGACAAGTGGAAAAAAAATTTACATCAATTTATATATGTAATATTACACTGCACACACATTTATATTTAAATGTCTAATTTCTTACCATTATCAGATGATTTTGGGTAAGAAAATCAAGACAAGACCCACTGGCTGAGTATTCAATGAGTGGTCTCAGAAATATAAATAAGTGGCCAGATACAGAATGAGCATTCATGTGACTACTGGTCAAGGGCTCATTCCAGACTGTGGCCAAAATGAATTCCCACAGTTAACTTTACTACCAAAACATTTTGGCCTTCAGGAACAAAAATAAAAAACATCAAGCTGATTATGATCACTAAACCCAGTTTGGTTAATCTCAGTCCCTGGTATTTCATATGCTGTCAGAGGTTGTAACTGTTTTTTCAGAGATCTGATGTATATAGAAAGCTGGTCTCGGTAGTCAACAAGTGTATCCTTAATACAAATGTCAATATTTTACAATCAGATCTTGATTCACTGTATTATCTTTCTGTATGTTTATCTTTCTATTATGTTTCCATACTGGTTCAAGTTTTCGCACTAGGAAAACACACATATTCCTCCTTCATCTAGAAAGGACAGGGGGATAAAACTGTCCAAGTTGTCAGGAAGACTGACAAAAGTCAGTTAGGATAACACATGAATCAAATGAATATTCTAGTACTTAACAGCATTTCTAAAAAAATCAAAAAATTCTGAACTTGTAAATAAACATATGCCACAGTATTTTACTCTCAAATTACTCATCCACTTTGAGAGTATCACATATAAGCAGATATAAATTAACAATTCTAGTGATGGAACATGAAAGCATTATGTCATGCTCACTTAAAATGAGGACAAACTTTGAACTTATTATGTTGAACAAATTTATTTCTAAAATATTCAAAGTGCAAAAATGTTATGTTGGAGAAAACTGTCAGGTCTCTGAGTGGGGAAAATTCTTAGTATCAAGCACTTGGAGCATGTTTATTATAAGTTGTGAGGCACTGTTACCAGGGATAAAAGATTTACTAGGATTTTGCCAAGTTTAAAATCACCAACCCCTTTTAACGTCTAGAAATACTCTGAAAACTAATTATAATTTGGGCTATATTTAATGAATTTGCCCTTATATATAACAAAGGTTTTAATCTTCTTCTTACATTTAATAGTGGATTTATTTCAACAGTTCCAAAATCCATTTCTGTAAGCTGCAATGTAAATTTCTATAAAACAGTGAGCATGAAATGGACAAAAATAAAGAATAATTAACCAGTCTACACAGGGGCACACACATAAGCTGAATCATTTGGTATCCTCCAGAATAACAAATGACTAAGCATATGAAATAAACTCATGCTAAACTAACCAAAGATTAAATAAATATACAGATATAAATTATATGACAGCTAATTTGTTGTCAAACCTCTTGTAAAGGCATAAGTTAGTAATTATGAAGTAAATGATTACCAGTGATAATAGAATGGAAAAAAAAAATCAAGAAAATTATTTTGAGCTATCTCCTGTTTTCACAGTGGATTAAAGTCAACACCTCTAATCACTTCAAATAGAATATTTCAAACTGACTAAAATTTCAAGGAATTTCCCACAATAACCATTTTCTTACTTAATCTTTTTGCTTAAATTCATACTATATTCTACAGAAATATCTGAAAAGCACATCAAAAAATCTGCATTTTTGTTCATTGCTTAATCAAAAGATTAAAAATTTATTCACAACAGCAGGAGGGAAAAACCTGCTGATCTCCAGCTTAGATTAAGGGTTCATTCAATATGCTCTCTACTTACCCTGAGAAGAATACATAAAGGCATGTAAATGATGAAAAGAATATAATCAGTACAGATCAATTTGTCTGCTATAATCTCAGTCTCTAGAATAAGTCTTAGCTAATTAGAAATAAAAGCAAACTTTGTATCTAAGGTATAACTGAAGCATGAATTAACAACAAAGCTAAGTCAGAACTTTGAAATAACAGCGTGTGCTACCTGTCCTATTCTGTCTTTAACATCTATTGAGAATTACAGTTTTACATCTTTGACCAGTGGTTGTTAGCAAATCTTTTCAACTCAAGTTAAAAAGCAGAAAAAAAAAATAAAATCAAGAACATCCTGTAAAATACTTCCATGTAACTGCTTCATAAATTTGACCAAAGATATGATCAGAATTTCCTCAAAATAGCCAGAAGTCCAAAATCATAGACTGTATTGAATAATTTAAGGGAAATTATGTTCAGAAAAATTTTATTGAGTCAATCTTTCTAAGCTTTTCAGCTTTTAAAGCAAATCTCAAATAATTAAGTAAGTTTACTGGTATAAATTCAGGTTGTATCATATTATGACAAAACAGAAAAATAAAAAAGAGACCTTCCATTTCAGGTATCAGTCACCTTGATCTGCATGCAATGTATCATCAAAATAATGCAAAGATGATTATTTAGATGCTCTATGGAAGTCTAAAGAAAAATGTAAGTGACATATGAAGAACAACAGAACCAGAGTTTTCTTGATTATAATCATTACACTGCATTTGCAGAAGGAATTCTTAGAATATACTGGTCTGATATCTTAATGTTCAGACTGGGTAATGATCATTCCTAGAGATGCTGTACATTAACTTCTTTCAAGTTAAAAACTGTTTCTGACACATTTCAGAGCAGTTTAGGAACATGTAGAACAGAGTAGTACACTAATTTTATGACATTCAGAAAACACCGGCTCTACACAGCAACAGTTCCCTAGCACCTAGCTTTGGTTCTGCTCCACTCCCACAAGAAGAATTTTAATTCATGGAAATGTAACTGTAGTAAGTACAGTTATACATATGCTTTTGCCGTTGCAGAAGATGGAGTTAACCCAAGTGATTTCCCACATTGCAATAAAATTATCTACTACTAACACGTTTACTTTTAATTACTTACAAGTATTTTCTTAAAGATCTAGACAGAAGAGTTGTGTATCTGGGCCCTGAGATAAACAGAAAACCAAGTTGTTCATTTCCTGTGTTCTTCTACTATGATTACATATCATCATCAATAATCACAGAACACAAAAGCTAAGAAAATCAAGGCTATAACCTATTTGTACAAGGCTAGCAAGGAGAAATCTTTGCCACGTAACATTTTACTTTCAATCATCACTGCTGAAAATAAAATAACCCACTGATGACAGCAAAATTTAAAACAAACAGAATTTGCTAGCTAGTCCATGTTTATGTCCTACTTTAAGTACAGAAGTACAGATGTAATGTAAGATAAAACATCAATTGTATTCTTACCAGTAACTGTTCTTGGTCTTCCTCGGCATCCTTGTAAGAGGTGGATCCAGACAACCAAGATGATAATGGAGTTTACAAGTGTCACACAGTAACAGCAGGTGTTGATCATGGTTCTTCTTGCAAATTCCACAACTTTTAATGTAGGCAGTAGACAAGCATTATAATTACATTTGAAATTAAAAGGACAAATAACAGCTTCAATATCAACACGTGGCAACTAATTTCATGTAAGTGCATAACTTTTTTTTTTTTTTTTAATGGAGTTTCTATCTATATACAGTAAAACAGAAAAGGCACTTAATATAGTTAACAATAAAGAGATCTTCAATCTAATTGTTAAGGACTTTTAACCAGTAAGTAATTGCTTGATACTCAGACAAAACATACCAGTGGCAAACAGAAAAGAATACTACCTTTGCCATCCAAATGCTTAAAAGGAAAAATTATACTGCTATTATCAGTCTGAGCAATCGGATTTATTTCAATAATGCAAATACCTCAAAACAAGTCTGCTCTGCTATTACGGTAGGCAATATACCAACTAATAGGAAAATACATTTTATTATTATTATCTTAGTGGAATTAACATTTTAGTTCAATTATTTCCAAAGGATCCGATGTTTATAGATCTCCTTATAGCAGGAGCTAAATGACTAGATTTTGAATGCAACAAAACTAGTAAAATGTAACTCCTATTGTCTATGTGTGTAAATTGCCAAATCCTCACCCCACTCACACGTTCTCAAAATTTCAGCCTCCCACAGTACTAGAATTAACTTTTACATCTTCTTTGTTTACCCTGCTAGCTGGGCAAGATACAGTTCACATGCTGTGGTTAGAGCCATGGATGTTGCCCTCTCCACAAGCCACTGACTGCCAATTCTCAGCAGGTAGCAAGAGAAATACGTTCAAGAGTACAATCATGTTCCGGGATATCCTAGTATACGTTCCACCTTTAAGATTAGTTAAAACCTCATCAATAGCTTTGTAACATATGGTAGGTGAAATAAAGTGTGCAGTAACAGAATAAGTGAATATTTTCTTGGGGAAAAATAATAAAAAAAAAAAGTACAAGTAGGGATATCTGGAAAACAAGATATCCCAAAGCATTTGACAGTCCATGAAGAAAAAGTAAATATTCTTATGTAACAAGTGTATAATGCACCCAGCCACTGTGACTAGACAGTAGCAGCACTGTTTGCAAAATCATCAGTGCAGATGATTACATCAAAAAACACAAGACAGCCAGTCAAAAATTTTTGTATCACACATTAACAAAAGGCTATATCAGTTGTAAAGAGTTACCTTTGTTCTTAAAGCACAGCTATCATGTTAGCAAAAGAAAAGCTCACTGATGTATGCTATGGTGAATAATTATTTCCTCTACTTAGCCTTCAGAAGTTTTAAGACAACTCTGAAGTATTTTGTTAAATCAAAATTTAAACAATTTTCTCTTAATAATTTTTTGAAACTGTAACTTAAAAAAAATGTATCTATTCTGTCAAGACTTCATTACTTGCCTATAAAGTACAGCTGGGAGCGTAGATGTCTTTTGTGTTCCTCCTTCCTTTTTACTTGGTTTTCTTTCCTTAGGAGCACGTAAAATCGCAGGTATGTTCAATTTCTATTGGATTTGAACAAATGCAGTACAATGAATCTTGGGACTTTTAAAGAATTTCATTCCAATCTCAATGCATGAAGAACAGGACTCAAATTGAATGGGAAATGGCATAGCAGCTATTTTACAAACAAAAGCAACTACAGATGTTTACGTTACAAAATCATATTGGGGTAAAGCAATATTAAACTCATTTCTCAATTCAATAAGCACAATGAACTACTAGCATGTAAAAAAATCATTTCAAGCTTTAAGATAGAAGAATGGACAAATACGTATAGGTCTACAAAGTGGAAATAAGTAAAGCAAAATTCACAAAACTGACAGAATAATGCTGAAGCCATTTGCTTTTCATCCAGCATCCCTCCTACATTGGTACTTGCTAGGTTAGGTTAATTAGAAAAATTATCTTATTGGACCAAGCCTTCCACAAAGCAGACAAGATTCTCTTCGGATTTCTAGTAATCTGCAGTACGCTAGCTTCCCAGACAGCAGCCATCTATCAAAGTCATTTCTCAGCAGCCCCGTGGGTCTGCATCTGTTCAACCAACTGGAAAAAAAGTCATGCAAGCTGTGCAAATGAATTCTACTTTTTTTTGGGGGGGTAACATTTGCACCGGGAAATATATTTGTGAATACTTTTTTTCAAAGCCACCTTTAAAAGGAGATAAAATCCTTATCCAAGAGATGTACTGTTTGAAGAATTTTTTCTTTACAAGTACGAATGATAGGCTTACAAAAAGAAATAAAAAAACAACATAGTATAAACTATAGCTCCTTAAACAAAGGCTGTTTCAATTCCTGAACAGTACCACAAACTCAGCAGTACCAAGTCATCACAAAATTATGATCCACTTGTGTGCCTGCATTTTCACAATGAACAGTTCATTCAATCTTTTTTAAAATTGTAAGAGGAAATCATTTCAGCCTCTCTCTGAAAGCTAAAATGTCCACTGTCATTTAATACTTTTGATATTAAACATATAAACACTGTAAGAATCTACATTTCTCTCTTTTCTCCATGTGCACCAAAGGGAACAAAAAGATAACTATTGGCAACAGGAAGTAATCCAAATCTTCTGTTCTCCTACTTTTTATATTCATTTGACCAAATACTCTACACTGTCCAGTTAGAAAAACATCATATACATAGTGCATGTTATATAAGCCATCAAGTTCTCATACCATTTGAAGCCTGCAGTAAAAAAAGACAATATTGAGACAAAAATGGTAGGATTAATTTGTGCCTCATGTTCAGTTTCGCACAGATGACAGGTCAGTCAGTTCTAACAGAAGAATTTTGCTACCAAGATCGCTACTACAACAACATAATTAAACTACAGATTTCCAGTAGGTGGTTTGCAGAAGTCTATAAATGTCAATCAGGAAACATTATCCCCAGACTGAAGTCTAGGTCTGATCAAATCAATTTATTTGGCCACAAAAGTGACAGACAGAACCAAAAAAGCTCATTCTTGGAAAACTGGGTCCACCTATAAACTATAAAAACAAAATAAAACCAACCTGTCCGATGATTCTACCCAGCAGAGCCCAAATGCCTTGCCCTTCATTTCGTAGTTTTCCATTCATATTTTGTAGCTCTTCCAAGGATTCACAAAGCTAAGCGGTTAAAGAAAAAAACAACAGGAAAGAAAAATCATTAAGGTACATTTAATAAAATTTCTTTAACTTCTTACCTATCAAAGGTGCATTACTTTGTTGGAAGACAAAAAAAAAAAAAAAAGAAATGCATGTCAAAATAGCTGAGATCCCTGTGATCATTCAGCAACTTAAAATGAAAATGATTGTAGCCACCTGTTTTAAGACGATGAACTGAAGTATTTTAGCATAAAAAGAAGGTTCGATAAATACAATTAGAAAGTAAAGCTTAAAATACAGCAATGTCTTATATATGTTGTCACTACTACCTAAGCAGCAAAATTATAACAAGTAATCATCAAAATGAGTTGAAGCTCTAAATTGCCATACCAAAGAACTTTCACTCAACTCTACTGGAGAAACAATTTATTAAAAGGGTGCAAGGAGAAGAAAAGGGTTTTTTTTTTTTTTTTTGCAAAGTAACCACACAGCATATACAGCCTATTAATGTGGATAAAAGCCTGCCTTTCCCTTAAAACTCAGCAAATCCTAGGAGCCTGCTGCTTCATTTACATACGTTCTTATTTAAAACACATACCTAACAGTTTAAGAGTTAATAGCAACATTATCTTTTGTTACCAGTAATCATCAGTTGACAGGACACTGAATTGAGCAAGAATTGTAACGTCATCTGTTACAAAAGTACTCCTATGTTCTATTTAAAATATTTAAATGTTATAGAAATTATAATTATTGAATAAAACATGTAATTAATACAGCTTTATTTTTTTTATGCACAACTGCTATGTTAGAAATTTGGGGGGAAAGGACTGTAGAACTGTTGCCTCAAAGTCTCAATGTATATGAAGAACAAAAACAAAAAGGGCCTTAAGACTGTTCTCTAGGGAGAGGGCTCTGTCTGCGATTTGTTACAGGAACTATCTGTGGGGACAGTTAAAGATTCAGTGCACAGACAACATTGACTCTGGTTATACATTGAGATGGGGGACTAATAACCACAGAAAAATTAAAAAACATACTATTTTTAAATATTACTTTTCTTTAAAGACTGAATGTTATGTATTTTTCTTTCTAAGTCATTTTGTTTGGAAAGTGAAATGCTATCGAAGATAACAGTAGCAATATTAAACAGCACAATGGTTTATCATCCTTTTTTCTTCACCTTATTATATTCCACATGAAGCTTCTCTTGCTCATTTTCTAATTTGTCCTTGATATTCCTCTGCTCAGCCATATTCTCCTGGATTTGAATCATGCGCATATTTCTCTCTATTTAAAAGAAAATTTCATTATTTCCTAGCCTTGGCTATATTTTCAAGTTCTACACACTGACAAAAGTGAAACAACTAAAAGCATAAAACCATTAAAAAAAAGCACACAATTAGAGGTTTATTACACAGCCTCAACAGAATGAACATTCCTAACATTTACTTTTTGCTGCATACAATAACCTAGTATAGTTATTTAAATGGTGAGCTCTGATCAGCTATCCAGTCAATGTCAAAAGTATGCCATTCCACATGTAAGGAAAATATATAAAAGATACTAAAGGTACCTATGCTTCCAATCCCTTCTTAGAAAAGATACTACTGCCTGTTTGTATTTGAAAGATGTTTTTCTTTTCCCAAACTTCCTTAAAAAGAAAAGTAATTAACATTCTGTATATTGAGCAATAAAGTTTCTGACCTAAAATGAAAAAAATAATTTGTATTTGCCTATTAACAAAGAAATACAAGAAAAAAAAAGTACAAAAACAGCAAAATGATTATTTTTCTCTGAGAAGAACATGCAGTTTTGATCCTTACCAAGGTAGTAATTGACAAAATCAGCAGTGAGGGCTGGTTGTTTGTGTTTTCTTCTTCCATCAACACTGGAACTAGTATCCGAAGTATCAACTGGAAAAATGTCTGTACTAATTCCCATTAATTCAGCTTTGCGCATAAGCTTGCGAATGGCTGAAGCACTGCTAGTAAGTGGCCGTGGTAGCTTCTCCCTGGGAACCCAGGCCTGTGGCCTGGTGGTACGAGCCAGCTCTGCCTTGGCACGATACTGCTGTAGTCTGGCATTGATTCGAGCCTACAACAAAAACTTCCATGAATTAAGAATATAAGGGAACAATTAAAAATCATTTTTGAGCTCTGGCATTTCTGAAGGCAGTTGCAATTTATTTTCATTTTAAAAGCTGAAGAATCTAATAAATACTGTTTTAATTACAACATTCTGACTCAAGAAATACACTAACAGACATCTTATTTTACTTCAAAAAGCATACTTCAATAGTATTAACCTTTCACTAGGTTTTAGAAGAATTCTCAGATTCCTTGACGAAGTTACTTCATTAACCATGAGTTAATGCTGGCTTTCAGACAATCCTTTCCGGAAATGATAATTTGATGGAACCATGAAAACTCATTGGGAAAAACCTTAGCTGACCTACCAAAAATACATTGAGCATGGCCAATAGGTCAAGGGAGCTGATTCACCCCCTCCACTCTGCTGCAGTGAGGCTACATCTGGAGAACTGTGTCCATTTCTGGGCTCCTCAGTTCAAGAAAGACAGGGAACTTCTAGAGAGCTTAACAAAGGACGAGAAGGATGATAAGGGGCCTGGAGCATCTCCCTTATGAGGAAAGGCTGAGAGACCTGCAACTGTTCAGTATGGAGAAGACTGAGGGGGGATCTTATCAATATCTCGAAATATCTACAGGATGGGTGCCAAGAGGATTGGGTCAGCCTCTTTTCAGCAGTGCTCAGCAACAGAACAAAAGGCAATGGGCACAAACTGGAACACAGGACGTTCCATACGAACATACAAAAGAACTTATTTACTTTGAGAGCGACAGAGCAGTAGAACAAGCTGCCCAGAGAGGTTGTGGACTCTCTACATCTCTGAAAGTATTCAAAACACATCCTGTGCAACCTACTGTATGGAATCTGCTTTAGTGGGTTGGCTGGGCTAGATGATCTCCAGAGGTCCCATCCAAACTCTATGATTCTGTGATTTATGTGAGCAGTAAAATTTGGTGAACAGCATTTTTGCCATATTTGACTTTCTTTTGTAGGAACTCCTTTCTCAATGCCCTCTCTCTTTACAATGTTAAACTAGTTTATTATAATCTGCCAAAATCTTAACCCAAAGGGAACTGAAATCAGCAGAAGCTCACAATACATGTTGTTGATGACATCTGTACATTTGTGACCATCTGGGAGATCAGCCCCAAATCAATCAAGTTGTTGCTGACAGCTGGAAAAAACTGTCTTGCGGGAACCTTATACAGCAGCAAGTCTGGCAGAAAATGACATCAATACACAAACCTTCAGAGGCAAAACTTCAGCTCACTATGACTTAGAAGTTGTTCATTTGCCTGCATAAAGAAGCAGCTAAACCAATTTGACTACCCCACTACGTGGTATGAGACACTCCTGAGACAAAAGCAAAAAAGTCTGCATTTATATATATGCCATGTGTAAGGAACATCTCTGATTACAAACAGCAATCTGAAGGTATTGTTAAAGATGCAGTTTAATACATTACCTTACTATGTCTTGAACATTAATGACCAAGAAACATGAGAAATGTGCCTTGCAGGCCAGTTTTAAGCCCAAGGGCTTTTATCTTGAACATAAAGCAGCAAGAGGTCCACCTGCATTTGCCACCTTGCTTTATTCTTCACCAGAACGAACAAGTATAGCTTATATCTTCCTTGTTCTCGATGCTTCTTTACTTGATGATGTGCTCAGTTTGGAAAGTCTTGAAGTCATTTAATATGTCATACAACTGTATTCTCAGAGCTCAATTCCAGAAATAGCTGACAGATCAGACTGACTAGTCTACAGGAAATTCTTAACTGTAAGCATGGATTTAAGCAATTTTGAAGTTTATACTTTACTCAAGTAATGTATATTTCCTTACTGATATAAAGGAAGTATTTCAACATACAATATTTTCCAGCAATCAATAACAGTCCTGGACAGCTATACATATATTACATACTTCCTAAGGATTTTCTTTCTTTCGGGACACAGGCCTTGTCAAACTATTAGCTCAACTACTCCTGTCAGGTTTCAAAGCATCAAGCATCACCTTTTTCTCCTCTAGAAACGTGCCTCACAAATCCACTTTGACAGCAACACACAACTTATTTGTACAACTGCATACTCATTTATCAATATTTGGAAGCCTTCTTTACGCTTTAAAAATCCCATGGAAGTAAGCTTTTATTATGTGTGTACGTACGCACATTATAGATTCTTACTTCTCAGACAAAAACTCTCAAGTAAGTTCAACTATTTTTGTTGAAATAGGACTTTAACTTCCTCATGCATACAATGTGCATGTTCAAGATATGAATTTATATACACTTTGTGTCAACTCCCCAATCAGACGTTTCTGGTATGTATTAAGAAATCTCTGCAGTTCTAAAAATGCACAGAAACTACTCAAACAATTATTTCATAAAAATACCACACTCGTGGAGTCTTGCTTCAGAGGAAATAGAAGGAATATAGGAAAATGCAGGGAACTTATTAGCATTAGCAGCACTACATAACAAATGCAGAGCTCTAACCAAAGGCCTAAAAATAGAGTAAGTGTGAGCCCCATTGTACCCACACTGATTTTGCACAACCAATAACTACTACAATGATACGAATACTAACCAGCATAATGATGTCTCCACTACATTGTGTCATTTCACATAATTGAGAGCTGAGAGTACTACACATTTATGTAACTTATTTTCAATCAAGTCACACCAAACTCAACACCTCACAGAAATATTTTATTCAAAATTCTTCTCTGATAGTGTTTGCTCATATTCATTCTCAAATGCACAGATCATTTTAAATTAAAATTTTCCTTGCCTATCTAAATATCCTTGAAGAACTATATATATATATATATATTTTTTTTTTAAACAAAGACTTTGATCATACGAAAATTTATTTTCTGGTTATTATCCTACAGTTCTTCCTTCAGAAGAAGGTTCTCTCCATAATTTCACTCTTCCATTATTTACATAGCATCTGCCAAGGTCAACAACAAATCAGGCACAATTCCCTCAAATGACAAGCTGCTTTTCTGCATAGCTACTATTTGTCCACAGAATTCAGCGCAGCCTTAGTAGTGAAAGTCAAGCAGGTCACAAATTTCTCAGATTGAGGAAAAAATTAACTACGCACATTTAAACACACTGAGGTACACAGATTCCCTTGGAAGGACTGAAATCTTTGTATCAGCATGTATCAGCTGCGCTTATGCAGTAACAGCTCTGTGCGGTTCAGTCAGCAGACAGGGATACAGATATTGCCCTTCAGGTGTCTCCTACTCAGTAGTACAGATGAAATTCTTATTACATATTAAAAAAAATAACAAAACACCTGCACATAAAATTCTAGTAAGCCCTACAATAAGTGAAAAAGTGATCTAGCAAGAAAAATTTCCAGGCAAGCTAAACTCTTCAGCTAATTTCAAAATATTATGACAGAAAACAAAAGTAGACTTCCACCGAATAATGATACAGAAATATGTCTACTTCTTGTCTAGCTCTAGACAAGATAAAAAAAATAATCTATGAATCACAACGAAAATGTAATTACCATCTATGGGCAAACAAATAAGATTTTTCATTTCAGTTAAAGAGAGATCCTTAGCTGACAATAAGTTGATTGAGAATAGTTCTCAGAAGCCCAAACCTGCATATAATTCACTGGTATGAGAACTATGTGCCATCAATACATTTCACATTTAATTCCATAAAACAGTAACAATTACCCATCCCCTTCCTTTCTTCCTAGTTTAGCATGGATGATTAATGCAGATACATTTGTGTAAGAAATATAATACCTGAGCTTCTGGCGAGAGCTGTTTTTCTCTTTCCTGCAAGGACATTTTACAGTAAGATTGTAATGCCAAGTAG
>JANHGO010000053.1:62835594-62864939 GCA_024606505.1 Aquila spilogaster
CACTGGGTGGGGGGGAGTGAGTGAGCGGCTGCGTGGTGCTTAGTTGCTGGCTGGGGTTAAACCACGACAATGGCTTAAGTAAATGTTTTATGGAAGTTTTTTTAAAAAATAAAAATAAAAATTAAGAGACATATAAAGAAAAACAGAAATCAAGTTTTCTTGATTAAAATAGTTTTACTGTATTTTTAGAAGGAATCCTTATACTACTGTATTTTTAGAAGGAATTCTTATAATATTGTGATTTGGTACCTTAACGTTCAGACAAGGTGATGATGATTCCTAGAGATGCTGTACACTAACTTCTTGCCAGATAAAAATTGCTTCTGTGTAACTGCTTCTAACACATTTCAGAGCAGTTTAGAAACATGCAGAATACTAACACAACACAGCAGCACAATAATTTTATGACAGGTTGGAAATCAGCACCTTTACCACATTATCAGTTCTCCATTGTACCACTTAGCTTTTGTTCTGCTACCCTGCCACGAAAAGAATTTTAATTCACGGAAATGTAACTGCAGTAAGTATGGTTACGCACATGCTTCTGCCACTGCAGATTTGAATCGTAACACAGAAGTAAACTCAACTGATTTCCCATATCGCAATAAACTGATCTACTACTTACAATTTTATTTTAAGTATTTACAAGTATTTTCCTAAAGATCTGGACAGAGAGTTGCATATCTGGGTCCTAAGAGAAACAGAAGACCAAGCCTTTCATCTCCTGAAGGCAGCCTATAGTTTCCTATCATTATTATATAGCAGCATTAACAATCACAAATGAACTCAAAAGCTAAGAAAATTAAAACTATAATCTATTTCTACACAGTGGCTAATAATGAGAAAATCTGTACAACTTTATCTTGAAATATCATTGCTAATAACCTGAAAGTAAAATAACTCAGTTCAGACTGCATTACAAAAATGTCCAAAACACTTCGAATTTGCAAGTCTACTCATGTTTATGTCCTAGTTAAGTACAGAGATAGCACAAGACAACACATCAAAGGCATTCTTACCAGTAACTGTTCTTGGTCTTCCTTGGCATCCTTGTAAGAGGTGGATCCAGGCAACCAAGATGATAATGGAGTTTACAAGTATCACACAGTAGCAGTAGGTGTTGATCATGGTTCTTCTTGCAAATTCCACAACTTTTAATGTAGGTAGCAGAAAAGCATTATAATTACACTTGAAATCATAAACTATACATCCCAGCACATTCCCCAGTTTCAATACAAACATGTGGCAACTTCAATTTGAATGCATCATTTAAGTGCTTTTTAAGGAGCTTCTACCTATATACAGTAAAGCATAAAAGGCACCTAATATAGTTAACAACAAAATGGCTTTCAATCTATATTTTTTGAGGACTTCTAAGCAGTAAGTAATCACTTCATACTTCAACAAAATGTACCAGTGGCAAATGGAAAAAATACTACCTGTGCCATCCAACGCTTAAATAGAAAATTATACTGCTATTATCAGTCTTAACAATCATATGCTTATTTTAATGATGCAAGCCTCCTGAAATAGGTCAGTGCTGCTATTATGTTGGGCAATGTATCAACTCATAAGAAACTACATTTCCTTTTTATTATTATTATTTTACTGGAATTGAAATTTTAGTTATTTCAAAAAGATCAGGCACTCATTGATTCTGTTATAAAATAGGAGGGACTAAATGACTGGATTTGAATGAAAAAGAACTAGCAAAGCATGACTCATATTATTTCTTTGTGTATATGTCTAAATTGCCAAATCCTCAGCCCACTGCCATGTTCTCAAGATTTCCACCTCTCACAGCGCTAGAATTAACTTTTGATTATGTGACCCATCTTCTTCATTTAGCCTGCTAGCTGGGCAAGATGCTGCCCACTTGCTGTGGCTGGAGGCCTGGCTGCTGCTCTCTAGATAAGTGACAGACTGTGCTCCTTCTCAGCTGGTGGCAAGAGAAGATGATCTAAGACGATATGTATATTTTGCACAGTCATGCTCTGGGATCCTAGTGTATGTTCTACTGTTAGGCTTAGTTAAAACCCAGTCAGTAGCTTCACAACTTACAGAAGAGGGGAAAAGGTGGAACAACGACAGAGTAAGTGAATACATTCTATTTCTATGAATTCCCCAGAAAACAGAAGTAGGGAAATTTAAAACACAAGATATCCCAAAGCATTTGACAACCCATGAGCAAAAAGTAAAAATTCTTGTATAACAAGTGTTTTATGCACCCAGCCACTGGGACTAAACAGCAGCAGAACTATTCACAAAATCATCAACAATGATGACTCCATTCAAAAGACAAGATGACGAGTTAAAAATTTTCACATCACAGAGACAAAGGACCCTTCTACTTCAGCTGTAAAGAGTTACCTTTGTCCTTAAAGCACTGCTGTCAAATTAGCAAAAAAACGCCAAACCTTACTGATGTGTGCTAAGGTGAAGAATTAACTACTATTCAACTTAGCATTCAGAAGGAAGTAAAATGTATAGACAACTCTGAAGCATTTTATTTGCTTCAGTTTTGATTAACAATTTTCTCTTAACACTTTTGTGAAACTATAACTTACTAGATATTGTATCTATTCTGTCAAGACTTCATTACTTGCCTATAAAGTACGGCCGGAAGTGTAGATGTCTTTTGTGTTCCTCCTTCCTTTTTACTTGGTTTCCTTTCCTTAGGAGCACGTAAAATTGCTGGTATGTTCAGTTTCTATTGGATTTGAACAAATGCAGTACACGTGAGTTTTGAGACTTTACCACTCCAATCTCAATGCATGAAGAACAAGACTCAAATTATGAGTGGGAAATTGCTTACCTAGCTATTTTACAGACAACAGCCACTACAGATGTTTATCCCAGTATGATTTCATAATATAAAGTAACAATATACTCATTTTTTCAATTTAATAAATAAAAAACATATTGAAATACTAGCTTTTAAATTTTTTCTCCAAGCTTCAAATAGAGGGATGGACAAGGATGCGTTTGTCTAGGCAGCTGAAACAATCAAAGGCAAATTCACGAATACTCAAGAATACTGAGGCAGTTTATTTTCCCCAACATCCCTGCTACATTGGTGCTCGATAGGTTAATTAGAAAAATTATCTTATTGGACCAAGCCCTCCACAAAGCAGACAAGATTCTCTTCGGGTTTCTACTAATCTGCAGTATGCTAGCTTCTCGGACAGCAACCATCTATCAAAGTCATTTCTCAGCGGCCCCATGGGTCTGCATCTGTTCAACCAACTGGAAAAAAAATGTCATGCAAGCTGTGTAAATGAATTCTACTCAACCTTTCTTTCTTTTTTTTTTTTTTTTTTTGTTTTTAATTTAGTAACATTTGCACCAGGAAATATATTTGTGAATATTTACTGAAAGCCACCTTAAAAAGGAGGGTAAAAAATAATCTTGATTCAAGAGATATGTTATATGAGGATCCTTCTTCACAAGTAGAAAAGATAGGCAGACAAATAGAACTAGAAAAAGCTAGCATACCTTAAGAACTGCTACTGCGTAAAGAAAAGGCAAGCTTGCATTTTCTGAACAGCAGCACAAACTCAGCAGTACCAAAGGGCATGACAAAATTGTGACCTAATTGTATGTCTGCATTTTCACAATGAACAGTTTCTTCAATCTTCCTTAAAATCATAACTGGCAATCATTTCAATCTACCTCCGATATCTAAAATGCCCATCGCCATTTAATACCTTTGACATAAAACATATATCAAAACACTGCAAGAATCTACACTTCTCTCTTTTCCCTGTATCAATGAGAACAAAGATAATTGCTGGCAACAGGAAGTAATCTAAATCTTCTCTTCTCCTAGATATTTATATTCATGTGACCAAAATATTCTGCTCTGGCCAGTTAAAAACCATCACATACATGATGCAGTTTTAAAGATTTATACCTTATAAAAGCCATAAGAGTTACCATATCATTTGAAGCCTGCAGTAACTAAAGACAACATAGAGACAAAAATGGTAGAATTAACTCATGCTTCACGTTAAGGTTCATCACAAATGACAGGTCAATCAGTTATACCAAATGAAAGAATTTTGCAAATAAGTTCGCTATTACAACAACAAAATTAAGCTACAGGTTCCCAGTAGGTGGTTTGCAGAAGTCTAGGTATTTCAATCGGGAAATGTTATCCCCCGAGTAAAGCCTGGGTCTGATCAAATTAACTTATTCGGCCATAGAAGTGACAGACAGAAACAAAAAGGCCTATTCTTGGAAAACCAGGTCTGCCTATGAACTATAAAAGAGGGGGGGAGACAAAAATACAACCAACCTGCCCAATGATTCTACCCAGCAGAGCCCAAATGCCTTGCCCTTCATTTCGCAGTTTTCCATTCATATTTTGTAGCTCTTCCAAGGACTCACACAGCTGAAAAGTTAAAGAAAAAGAATCAACAAGAATGAAAATCCATTAAGAGTTATTTAATAAAATTTATTCAACCTCTTACCTATCAAGAGTGCATTAGTTTATTGTAGAATTAAAAAAAAAAAAAAAAAATAGAACTCATGTCAATATAGCTGAGACCAGTGCAATCATTCAGCAATTTCACAGAACTAAGATGAAAACCTGGGCAGCCACTTGTTTTGTAAAGAAGATCTGAAACATTTCAGCATGAAAATAAGGTTTCATAAAGTCAATTAGAAAGCAAAACTAAAATACAGCAACATCTTTATGTGTTGCCCATACTACTTAAGCAGCAAGATTGTAACAAGCAAGCATATAAATGAATTAAAGCTCTGTATTGCCATACCAAAGAACACTCACTCACTCTCATAAAAAAAGATATAATTTATTAAATGATGCAAGCAGAAAAAAAGTTTTTTTTCTTCTGGAAGTAACTGTTAGCTACCACACAGCATACACAACCTATTACTTTGGTTAAAAGCCCCACATACAATCTCCTTCCCCTTTACCATCTTTGGGCAGTTCACAAGGACCTGTTGCTTCATTTCCATATGTTCTCATTTAAAACACACACCCAACAGTCTAAGAATTAATAGCAACACTATTTTTTATCATCAGTAACCATCACTTGATAGGTTGCTGAATTCAGCCAGAATCGCAGCATGTCATCTGTCACAAAAGATACAGTACTTCTATGTTCCATTTAAAAATATTTAAAGATTAAAATAAAGAAATAATTATTTTGTAAAAATGCAATTAAAACACAAAATGCTTTTTTAACTGTGATGATGAGTTAATAAAAAATTACATTAGCAACATTTTGGTGGAGCAATGCCATCATTTACAGGCCCCAAATTTCCTGTACTCAAACAAAACATGCAGAGGACACAGTGTGAATACTGATTATTTCAGCCTGAAAAATTAGCTAAGTCATTAAACCTGTGATGAACACAACTGGAGTTGGAGTTGACATAAATAAATAAATAAATAACACTGCGACAATCCTGGATTCCTAAGTAACAAGCAGGGTTCCAAGCAGAGAACCAAGCAGGTTCAAAAAGAACCTAGAACAACACAGAAGCAAAACAAAACAAAACAAAAAAACACACTGAAAGAGAGAGGAGTCAAACTCTGTTGTCTCAAGGTCCCAAATGAAATGCATACAAAGAACGCAAAAAAAGAAGGACCTTAAGACACAGTTCTCTCATGACAGGGACCTGTCTGTCCATGTGCAATTTGTTACTGGAGCA
Source organism: Aquila spilogaster (assembly GCA_024606505.1). NCBI lineage: Eukaryota > Metazoa > Chordata > Aves > Accipitriformes > Accipitridae > Aquila > Aquila spilogaster. The sequence continues at coordinate 62,841,274 of JANHGO010000053.1, forward strand.
ATAAGTGGGGTCAGTTAAAGAACTCCTGCCCAGCCAACACAGGACATTTTAAAAGTTGATTCTACTTGTACTGGGAGGATGGACCACAGAATATTTTTAAAATAAGAAATATATTTTTAGATATTAAAGAAAGAATAGTATGCATCTTTCTTTCTAAGTCATTTTGCTTGGAAAGCGGAATGCTATCAAAGTTAACAGTAGCAATACTAAAACAGTACAACAGTTTATTATCCTTTTTTCTTCACCTTATTATACTCCACGTGAAGCTTTTCTTGCTCATTTTCTAATTTATCCTTGATATTCTTCTGTTCAGCCATATTCTCCTGGATTTGAATCATCCGCATATTTCTCTCTATTTAAAAGAAAATTGGTTTATTTCCTATACTTGGATATATTTTCAAGTTTTATGCACTGAAAAAAGCGAAGCAATGGAAAGCATAAAACCATAACAATGCAAAAACACAAAACTATAGCCTATAGGTTTATTACACAGACCAAGTAGAATGAACAGTCATAACATTTACATTTTGCTGCATAAATAATATAGTTATTTAAATGGTGAGCTTTGATCAGCCATCTAGCAAATAGTCCCAAAGTCACGCTATTCCGCATAGAAATGGAGGAAAATGTCAGGAAAAAAAATTATACCAAAAGGTACCTAGGCTTCTACTCCCTTCTTAGCAAAGACAGTTTAGCCTCCTGTTTATATTTGAAAGATTTTCTTCTTTTCTGAAATGTCTTTTTTAAAAAATAACTAACTTTCTGTGTAAATAAAGATACCAAGCAATAATATACCTGACCTAAAATGAAGTCATAATTCATATTTATCTATTAATAACAATGAAATACAAGTAAAATAAAAAAGCCAATGAGTTAGCAAAGTGACAATTTTACATTAAGAAAAATATGTAATTTTCATCCTTACCAAGGTAATAATTCACAAAATCAGCAGTGAGAGCTGGTTGTTTATGTTTTCTTCTTCCATCAACACTGGAACTAGTATCTGAAGTATCCACTGGAAAAATATCTGTACTAATTCCCATTAATTCGGCTTTGCGCATAAGCTTACGTATGGCTGAAGCACTGCTAGTAAGTGGTCGTGGTAGCTTCTCCCTGGGAACCCAGGCCTGAGGCCTAGTGGTGCGGGCCAGCTCCGCCTTGGCACGATACTGTTGTAGCCTGGCATTGATTCGAGCCTGCAATAAAGAATTCCATAGATTAAAAACATAAGAGAACAATTAAAAATTGATTTTGAGTTGTACCTTTTTGGAACACATTTGCATTTTATTTTCATTTTGAAAGCCACACGGTCTAATCAATGCCATTTTCATTCTGGAACTCTGCAACTTAAGAAACAGCCACTGATACAGACATTTGGTTTTACTTCAAAACGCATACACAAACAACATTATCCTTTCACTAGGATTTGGAGCTATGCACAGGTTTCTTGATGAGACTTCCCCACCAACAAAAGTAACACAAATGATTGCTGGCTTTCAGACAATCCCATCTAATAATGATAATTTGATGGGACTGTGAAAACTCACTACTGGGAAAAGCCTTGGCTGACCTATCAAAAATACGTTTAAATACACTTTAAATTGATAGCTCTGTGAGCAATAAAAGTTGATGAAGAGTATTTTTGCCGTATTTTGACATCCTTTTGTAGGAACTCCTTCCTCAATGCCATATCTCTTTATAAATTTTAAACTAGCTGATTATACTGATTATAATGTGCCAAACCCACAAATCAAACAGAAGTGAAGTAGGCAAGAGAAGCTCACAATATATATTGTTGATGACATCTGTGTATTTGTGACCATCTGGGAGATCTACCCCAGAAGATCAAGTTGTTACTGACAGTTGGAAAACACTGTCTTGCGGGAACACTATGCAGTGGCAATTCTGGCAGAAAATGACATCAACATACAAACCTTCAGAGGCAAAACTCCAGCTGACTATCAGTTAGAAGTTGTTTACTTGCCTGCAGAAAGAAGAAACTAAACTAATCCAACCGCCCCACCATATGGTATGATACTTCTGAGACAAAAGCCAAAAAGCATGTATATATATACATGCTATGGTTAAGGAACATCTCTGATTACAAATAGAATCATTAAAGGTAATATTACAGCCAGTTTAACACACGTTACCTTACTAGGTCTTGAACATCAATGACCAAGAAACATGGCAAATGTGGCTTGCAGGCCAGCTCTGACCCCAAGGGCTTTTTTCTTGGACCCACAGCAGCAAGGAACAGATCCACCTACAGCCACCGCCTCGTTTTATTCTCCACCGGAAGGACCAAGGATGGTTTATAGCTTCCTCAGCTAAGACACTTCTTTACTGATTACATGCTCAGTTCTGAAACCCTTGGGGTCATTTAAGATGTCATACAACTGTATACCCAGAGCCTTATTCCAGAAATAGATGACAGATTAAAATGGCTAATGTCTAAATGGAATCCTGAACTCAAGTTACTTTGATTTAAGCAATTTTCAAGTATACGCTTTACTCAAGGAATGTACATTTGCTTTACTGATATCAAAAGAACTATTTCAATGTAGAACATCTTCCAACAATCAATAACAGTTGTAGAGAGCTTTATATATTACATTCTTTAGAGAGATTTACTTTCTTGGGCCACATGACTTGCCAGATCATTGGCTCAGATATTCCTGCCTGGGCTACAAAGCACCAAAGATCCATTTTTCCCCCTTCAAAAGTATGCCTCAAAAATCCACTTTCACAATACCAGATAAATTATTTGTACAACTGCATACTTATTTATGTTAGCTCAATGTTTGTAAACCTTACTTAAGCCTACAAAATCCCTTGGAAGTGAGCTTTTATATGTACATACCTATATACACTCTCTACATATTTACTTCTTAATCTTTTTTTCCAGACTAAGCTGTCTCAAGATTCTCATTACTCAGACAAAATCCTAATTTAACAAGGATGGCTGAATTTACTGGTGGAATTTTAACCTCCTCATGCAGACAACACATGGTAAGGTAAGGGGTGAATTTATACATACTTTGTGTCAACTCCCCGGTCAGACATTTCTAGTATGTATTAAGCACCCTTACAGTTCTGCATTTCTAAAAAGGCACAGAAACCACTCAAAGACAAACAATTACTTCATAAAATCCCAATACATACAACTGGACATGGAAATGTATTTTTCAAGCATCCAATCTGTTTCCATCCATGTAAACTCAGGCACACACAATACTAATGCAAACTCATACAACACCAGAGCTGTCAATAGTGAAATCAAGTGGTTTTACAAAATGTATGCAAATTATCAAATTTGTATCAAGGTGCCTATGACACCACGTCAAGTAACTCCACCTGCAGTTTTCAGCATTCATTCTTTCAGTTTCCAAATATTTAATCCAAACAATTTAAATTAAAACATCTGCAGGGTTGTGGTTCAGGGGAAAGAGGAGGAAGAGAGGGAAATGCTGGGAATTTATCAGCATTATCAGCTCTGCATAACAAATGCCTGAAAACAGAGCTAATAAGCCCTGCTGGACCAAAACTGATTTTGCACAACCAGCACTTACCATTATGTTGCGTAGTATTCATATTGTTGTGATTTCTCCACCACATAGGTGCATTTCACATAATTGAGAGCTGAGTGTATTCAGCAAGAATTATGTAACCAGTTAAAGCAAGCTACATGAAGCTCAATACCCCAGAGAAATACTTTATTCAAAATTCTTCTACAATAGAGTTTGCTCATATTCATTCTCAACTGCACAGGTTATTTGAAATTAATATTCTCTTCTATTCAAAGACCTTTGAAGAACTAGAAAGGCATGATTTTTTTAAATAAAAAGTTTGATGATATGAAGACTTATGTTCTGATCATTACGCTACAGTCCTCCCTTCACGAAAAAAGTTATTATTTCTCTCCCATAACTGCCTTCCACTATTTACAGCATCTGCTACTTTCTACAACAAATTAGGCAGGATTCATTCAGATAACAAGCTGCTTTTCTACACAGGTGTGATTTTTCCACAGAATGCAGTTCAGCCTCAGCAGTGAAAGCAAAGTATGCCATAAATTCCTCAGAATCAGAAAAAATAATAAAGTACACATATTAAAACATATCAAACTACACAGATTCCATCAGAAAGCTTGAAAGCTTTATATCAACAGGACATTTATCAGTTAGGCTTATGCAGTAACATTTTTACATGGACCTGCCACTAGACAGAGATACAGGCGTTGCCTAAATTTTTCAGACAACTCTCACTCAGCAGCACACACTCAGTTTCTTTACCTACATTTTTTTTTTTCCTAGGAAATCTTCACTATGAAAAAACCCAGCACATAGGATCCTACTTAGGCCTACAAAAAGTGAAAAGGGGTGTAACAAGAAAATACTTTAGGCAAGCTAAACTTTTCTGCTAAGTTCAAGATATTACTAAGGGAAAAAAGTGGATTTTTACTGAACTCGGATGTAGAAACATGCCTAATTTCTTGTCTAGCTGTCTTTTTTTGTTAAGAATCTTGAAGAAAATGTTAAACAAAATCTATGAATTACAATCAAAAAGTAATTACCAACTTTTTGCCACAAAACCAAACGAAGTAAGATTTTTCAATTCAGACAAGCACAATTATCCCTATTTGATAATTAGTTCATTGAGAATTGTTCTTAGAGACCAAAACCTACAAATAATTCACTGCTTTGTTAAATGATCATGCACTATCAATATATTTCACATTTCATTTCCTACTATAATAACAATTTCCCATCCTCTTCATTTCTTTCCTGTTTAACATGGATGATTAATACAGACTCATTTGTGTCATGAATACGATACCTGAGCTTCTGGCGAGAGCTGTTTTTCTCTTTCCTGCAAGGACATTTTACAGTAAGATTGTAATGCCAAGTAGTTCTTGCGCTTCCATTTTCTGTCTAACCTGTCCGCATGCTGTTTACAATAAGCAAAAAAAGGGTCAGCTATATCCTGTTTCAGAGAAAACAAAGGGGAAGGAACAAAAACAAAGTAAGACATAGAAGGCCAAAAGGCTCTGAACAGCACAAACATTCTGGCAATCAGTTCACATGTTCAAATAGATATGTTTTTAAAAACAACTAATATGTATGCTTCTAAATCAATTTTGTCATGTTGATGTGTTGTTTTTCCATTGTTTTCATTGCATGACCCTAAACGTTTTTAAATGCATTAACTACTTAACTCTCTGCTGTTCAATCTCTGTACTACTTTCTCATTTCCGGAAAAAACAGCAGAATAAATTTCTAAGTACAAATCCCTTTAACATACAACATGTATTGTTAACTTCGTGTTGTTTCACTGTGTCTTTTGCATTATATCCTACAAGGGATTAACAATTCTGAACAATACAGAGGGCAATATATTTGGCATTCTCAAACAATCTTCCAAATGTTTTTGGTGGCTATACCCCCACGTGATTTATCATCTCTCAGATGATTTTTTTTTTCCATTTTCAATTTTTCATTCCATCAGATCTGCACATCATCATGGCTGTAAGTTTATAGCAACTTCTAGCACTTGCAAACCTTGCAAGCAGACTACAAATATCCGAGCCATGAGGAGATACGGTTTGAGAAGTATATTTCATTGCCAGTATATTTTCAGAAGTGTAGAAACGTCATCATAAATCTACAGACTGACAAGAAAAACTTAAAGCAGTCTTCCTTCATAAAGCAATAAAAATATTAATAAATAATTTGTCTATCAAATTTTCCTTTACTCCACCTATAAAACACAGACCAATAGAATCTACGCAGGTTTTCCTTACAAACATATTTTACTTTGACTTAGATTTTCAGAGTGTGTGAGAACTTCCAAAAATTAGCAGCAGCCTAAAATTAGATTGTGTGAGGCCTTGATTAAAAATATTTTGGTTACAGAAAACACGTAACAATATTTTAAGGTGGAAAGGCAGGTAAATGCGTATGTCTAGAAGAAATTCACACAGAGTGTTTGAAGAATCAACATTACATATAATTTATTAGGGACAACAACAATGAGGTAACTCTGGTATCTTCCTATTTATCAATCTCACAGAAGAAAGTATTTTGTGATTCCTTCAAGAATTACTTAGTGGTCCACTGTTTTCAGAAACAAAGGTGTCAACATCAATAGTGCAAGTACTGCTTGTTTCTGTGCTACCTGTGGTACTTCCTAAGGCAATAAGTTAAATTGTGCAGCTATGAACATGACAGGCTTAATCCAAATGATACATATCAGGATGAAATTTGGCAACCTAAAAGTATTAATACTGTAAAAATGAATTCTGAAGTAGGAGCTTCAAATCTAAATTGCTTTAATCATATTACAGGGAGAAAACTGGTAAGAACAGATATTAAAAAGTTATCAGTAGGTTAGAAACGTTTGCTTATCATTCTGACTCCTAAGATTAATGTTACCATAAGGAAAGTCATATACCTGTAGTGCAATTTGAAGAAAATACTGGAAAACAAGCATGAAAAATGGCATTAGAAATGTAGTTAATTTCTCAAGACAGTCCTATCTGGTATGAAACAGAGATTACCATACCACATAAACAGCTAGGTTAAGTATGTCAAGCTAGGTGAAGTTCAAGAATTAGAGTTAGAATTCATGTCTGTATTGACTGATAGTCTATTAAGCCAACTTCTGAGTTAACCTTCTCTATCCCTTTTTCCAGGCCATTTCAAAGGGGGCTCAGAGTTGGACAATTTGGTGAACAAAGAGCCGTCCCTGGACAGTCCCTTTACTTGGCCTATGACTTGCTACCGATTTACAAAAACTTTGCTCAGTGTTAGTGAGCACAAAAAGCACAATTTCAGGTCATCTTCACAAACTTTCCATACAACTCTTTTATTCTATCCTTTCTATAGCTACCTCTTCTGCTGCTGCTTCTGAGAGGAGGCCTTCCTTCTGAGCGCAGGTCACATGGAAATAAGCTCTGCACATCCCAGCATCGCAACTAATGCATACACCAGTTCTGGCAAAACGAGGATCTTCGCAAAAACTGCATTCCTTTATAAAGAAGTGTGGAAAATGCCACAGTAAATATTTCAGGTGCGTTTTGCCTAATATTTGATAATTTACATCTTACATATAAAAACCAAACAGGTAGGTTTACTCCTGTGTTGTACAGAAACCAAGCATGCTGCTGACAGTTGACGCTACTTAAAACTTCACCCCTTCCCAACCCCCACTATTGATTTCATTTTCAACAAGCAATGGAAAAGTACATTACTGCTCAGCAAATACTCAATTGTTCAACAAGTTCAGAGGACAAACAACAAAAAAAGAGCAGTGCTCTGGATGACTGAAAACCATAGATGATTACATAGATGTCCTTTGGTAAGCAACGACTGAAGAGTAAATGCGTGACAATGCAGAAAGAAATACACAAGAATCATAAATATCAGTAAAGAAGGTTGTGATGCACTTAATTACTGCACTATGACTTCATCTACACGCATTCTAGGCACAGCCGTTTGCTACAAAGCAAACTGATATCCCCTAATGTGACCTGGGAAAAAACCCCAAACTTATTTTTCAGCCAGATCAATTCCTCAGTCTGTTTCATCACAAAAATCATACCAAACAACTGTGCCAGCAAACTAGAGTGATGAGCACGTAAGCAGGAACAAGCAAATGAGAACATGGGCTGTTTAAGCAGTGCTGCTATCCAGTGCATAAAGATCATGAGAAATTATACAGGTGTGCTTTTCTTAATCTCTCACACTGAAGACAGAAGAAAGCTGTGTATCACCTACAGAAAATATCTCCATGCAGAAAGTTAAACAACAACAGAAAGGAATGGCAAAGAAAACTCAGTGATTGAAGAATCTCAAAACACCCCATACACTACACTGGAAGAGCACCATTTAACTGTGTAACAGCAACACGTAACAAATAAGAAACGAAGTGAAAAAGAGTATTATATTAAGCTGCTTTTGTAGGAGGAAATTTAGCTAAGCAAGCTGTAACTTCCACACTTGATACAGAGAACAGCGTTTGTTTACGGCTCTGCAAGAGTAATGAGTCCTCATCTGTGCAGTTCACCTTCACCTTACAGTAACAAAATACATCCAAATTCTTAGCCCTGCTCCTATACATCACTCATGTTAATAAAATAAAAATAAAATGCATGATTCATTGCAACAACAGTTTGTAGGTTTTGGGGAGCTTGCTCCGACTTTTTTTCATACAAACGTTTCTAAACGATGCTAAATGCCTCAGCAGGCCCGTGCTGAACATGCTCCTCAGGTATTGTTGTACATGGGCAATCCAAAGTGTTTTAATTTATTTTATATATTGTGTGTATTTTTAAAAATGTACTATATATTTTCATTTAGTATTCAACTTGACAAATTGACATTCCAGAAAATGAAACTGACTACACACAAATGAAGCATTAGAGCAGCAGGAGTACAACCACCTTCCCTCACATCAGCCTGATATATATGGCTTCTCCACACTGTCTCCATCATCTATAGAAACAGCACTTAGCACATTACTGAGTGGTGTCCTCTGTCCATTGCAATGGTTTTCTGTATGGTTTGTGCATGATCACTTTTGATCTGGATTGAAAATATTTACATGTAAAACCATTTTAATTTTAAAGCCATTTTTCTGTTAAAGTTGAGGGCCCCATGTTTTTGTAGATTTTTTTAAATACTGCTTTGCAGCAACCTTTTTGTATGCATTCTAGCTTATAATTATATAGACCCTAAAGTAATTCTTACTGAATGTACATCTGTCACTTTCTCAGTCAATCTAACCTTCCATTTCTCCATTTCGCACCCCATAAATCCTCTTCACTCTCCATCCACATTTTGGCAATCTGCCACTAACTGACTTTAAAATAAACTAGTTAGCACCTGTGTAAAAAATAAGGGAAATTAGGGAGGAAAACAGGGATGGAAATTATGGAGAACAGTGGTAAGGAAAACAGAAAGAGAGAGGGAGGGAAGAGCAATGGTATAACAACCATGAACAAACTTAATCTCATTTTTAGCCCTGAACCTCACTGCAACTGCTATAAACAAGAAAAATAAAGTTGGGAAGACATATGTTATTCTATTATACGTAAAAATATAAAATAAAGCTACTTGTTGGCAGTACGTCTCTTCTAAACTTACCTTGGCACCATACTTTGAATAATTCATTTCTGTAAGCGTTACTGGCCGCAGTTTGTCAATATCTCCGAATGCCACTCCTGGCACATAGAGGGCACAAACAATATGGACCCACCTAAAACAGCACACAAAATTAGGTTATTGTTATCAACATTTTGATCCTGTATTATACTCACCATTTGCAGATTTCAAAGTGCCTTGTGAATGTTACAGACACTAGAAGAAATGTGTTTGAAGGAAAGTACAAGAGAAGCAGGGAGAAAATGCATATTTGGAATTCAGCAGCTCACACACTGAACCATAGAGTAAGACTTTTCAAAGCCACTGGGGTTGCTCTGCCTGTCTGGATCAAGGGCTGGGCTGCCATCACCTTTCTGTGCTGATGGCTCTCATGTGGGGCTCCACACAGCTTTTCATGTAACATGAACCGTATGTGAAGATTTTGATATTACTTATAAAGCTAAGGCAGACAGATACTTTCATGATGGGGCACAGGGTGGGAAGGGGAGGAACAAAATTGTACAGGTAGTCACAGCAACACTGAGCTTTAGGCATATAGCTATGAAGTATCTACAACACAGCATCCGTCAGACTTTGCACTGTTACACCTGTTAGCATCACGACAACTAACTAATTTTAAGCAACACAGATAGGAGCTGCATTCAATTATAAACACACCTGAGCTGTATTACAGAAATACCTATCTGAAAGTCAGATGAACAGTTAGCTGTATTCTTCTTCACTGGCCATAAACAAACTGGAGGGTAATAGGTCTAAATCTTCAGCCCTGAGGGGCATAAAATGAGACAGCATGAATCTGGACCTCAGTGTCTAGTAATTCAATACAACACAATGGTAAAGGCTTCAGCCTCAAGTCTGCCTTTGATAGACATCTTCATAATCTCCTGAAAGTCTCAGTTACCAAAAGACAGCCTTGCAGCAGAAGACACATTTTCTTCTTCTTACGTAATGAACACTTTCTAAAAGATCCATCTCTCATTGTCACAAACCATCAGTTAGTGACAAACTCAAAATCTGTTCTACACAGCATGCACGACTCAAGTCAACTGAAAAACTACTCCAAAAAACGAATTGTTCCTCTCCAAAACAAACTTTCTGTTTTATTGAAATTCCAGACACTATTTGCTACCCCTTGCTAAGTCACTAGGTGGGAGCAAACTGTCATAGACAGGTCAAGATTGCTACTTTCTGTTATCTTAAAATATTCAAGAAAACAGCCTTACAATTGCAGAGGTGTGTAGCTACCATTTTGAACCTACAAGCTCTGAGATGATATGGGATACAACCAGAGACTTCGGACATAACTGAGCTGAAATATCCTGTGTTTGATCCTTAGCAAGTACATTAATTCAGTTAATTCCCAGTCATTAACGTTAACAGTAAATATATCACTAGTGAAGATTAAAACTTCTGTTCTGTTCTAACAGAATCATAGAATCTACTCCCTGTATTCAAGAAGACTCATGATGATGCCAGAAACACTTCTTCCCTTAGCTCTTTCATTACTCACATAATGCAATTTTCCAATCTCCTTCAATACCAGGGGTTCAGCACAGACCTGTTACTACCTACTTAAATTTGCATCTACACTGCTGTGCTCTTTTTTTCCAATCTTCTACCACTGTTTAGTCTATCTCTTTTCCCTCCTCTTTTTTTGTGCATCAAGTGAAAAAAAAAAATCAATCGGGGGACTGGGACCAGACCAGTAAGATCCTGGGTTTAGCTCCACTTAAACAGCATGTTTATTATCCTGTTATTAACTGGCTCTCTACAGATAAGAGAAATCCTGAAGCTGATGATTATACTGGTCAGGAGCTACATGTAACCCTCATTTCCCATGTTTCCCCAAATCAGCACATTTCTCATCAGTGGTCCTTAGACCTATATTGCTGGAATTTATCACATTCAGAATTATTAAGTTTAAAGTTAACTATACATGACTCATATGTCCAACCAGAAATTCCAAAAAAGCAAGATAGGAAAGGTTCAGTAGCAAGCTCAAAAATAGATATACGTTTAAGTCTTTACAAAAGAAAACAATGATCTTGCAATGTACGAAATTGGTGGACAGACTGTTTGTTTAGCATTCTCCCCCAAAATAGTCCATGATAGTAACTGTATAACAGAAAAATCCCAGTAACAGTAAGAAACTACTTAGAAGCCATTAACTCACTTCACTCTATAAGAAATTTCTCAGTAAATCTAACAAGCCACAACACTGACTGATACAGTGTCATATCTGACAAGACTCTCTTCATCTGTGTATTTGAAAACAAGTTTTTACCCTATTGTTCAATCACTCAGGTTTGAGATGCTAAGTCATAAATTCCCTTTAAAACACAAAAAATTAAAACAATGAGAATAATGTATATCCCAAATACACATTTACATGGAAAAACTGCATTGCTTTGTCTTTACAGATTTTACTAGGGTTCTCCACATCCACAAAACAGTTTGGTCACAGCACTGTAACTACTGGAATACTCAAAGAAAATTTAAAGTTTAAAGATGAGTTACAACCTTGCCTTTAAATAACATGGTACAAATATTACAGCATGCTAGCTGCCAGAGAACAAGCTGAGATACTCAAGTGTTCTGCCAAACTTCTTGTTGCTCAGATAAGGAGTAAAGCTCATCGCTGTTTTTATTACAGTATAAGCACTCCAGTATGCCAGCACAACTCCCTAACTTAATACAATGTTATATACAAAAAATAAGATTCTTTTCATTAGTATATAAAAACTGCGTCTTCTGTCTGCCTCCCCACAAAAGCAATGGAGGCACAAGATACTCCTTCAGCAGAGCAATGGAGCACCTAGTACCATCTCTGCCCTTCGACACTGTGTCCAGAGCTAGCAATAGTTTGGCCTAGATCACTACAATACCTTTATGAAATATTCTTCTACAAAAAAGCATATGTGTGTGCATAAGTGTGTATTTTGGTAAATAGTATGCATTTACTAAAATAAATACCTCATTTAAATGAGCATATTCTACTCATTTTCAAAAGGAATCAAAATACCTTTTTTTTTTAAAAAGCAAAATACCACACACAGAATACCTGTAACCTTGAGATAGAGAGACTGCTTGTTTGTAAATAAAAACCGTCAGAATTCTGTAGGGCTTCTTTTCTATACTCTTCCACTGATTTAAGATGTGTTATACAGAAAAAATTTGTATAAACAGAAGTTACACATCTCCACAATTACTATTCTTCACAAAAATCCAAGGTTCTGGTTGGAGATTTTTGATAGTAAGTTTTAATACAGCCTCCTAAATGTACCCTCCAAAGTTCAATATAAAGATACACATCTTCTACAAGCAGCTGCTTCTCAATTCAATTTGCACAGTTTTTTCATGCTCCACTGGTGTATTAAATGCTGCTGCACTCTGTAGAAGTTTATCTATGATAAACCCAACAGCTGGCTGCTTGCTTCATACTGACCTTCTCGAAATGTTTTAGTACATGTCACCCAAGTATTACAGTATCACAGATTTAAACTGCCATTTCAGTGTGATTGGCACACAAATGCCTCATTTCTTTAACCACCTATATGCGAACTCAGACCTGAATCTTTATTAAAAAACATACACAAGTCAGTCAAGTTCACAGCTGAAGCAATTTCAGCTGCTTTTAATACCAGTTCTAAATATTTTCCTGCTCATTTATTTAGCTGCACATGTTTTAGAACCTTGTAATTAAGACAAATTGGGTAATCAAAGAAGAATAATCTTCCTTGTTACTTTACCATCCATTTAGCTTGAAGCAATGATGACAGATGTTGATTAGGGAAGAAGAAAAACTCCATACTGAAATAAGGGCAGAATTCATATTCTCTGATAACAGCATTTTGAGAAATAAAATTTCATAAATTCACATTTATGCTTGTGAAACTGAGAGGTTAACGTGAAAAGGCTTCTGCTGAGAAACTAAGCACCTCATTATTTTAATAATTCACTTTCACGTAGGAACAGAGAAATTATTCCAACTTGATTATGAAGAGAAACTGAATAGGTTTGGTTTGTGTAATTTCCAGCACCGATGCATATGGAGAATTTATTTCAAAAAGGTGGCAAGGGGATGGACAGCAATGGTAAGTTAAAGGATTCTGTTTTTCAGCAATTCCGCTCTGCTAGTATTTCAAGAAAAGAACCGAATTGGGTTGCAGTTTACTGAGTACAATGAAAACATGATGGACATTGCCTGCCACAAGACCCCACCCTTAGCCTGTAGTGCCCTATTTACCCTTGAGAATTCAAATTTGTAAATAAATGATAGAAAGAGAGCGAGCACAGAATTTTCACATGGTAGTTAGTATTTGTTTTTTCTATTACAGAGGCTCTATTCATCTGGGAGAATAAACTTCTACTTATTCACGATAGCCATATCACATTACCCAACAGGTAAAAATACAATAATAACTATAATAAATTATTGTGCTAATGCCCACAAACACCAAAGCAGGCATGTGCTTCTGCACAGAGAACCAGTGTTACAGAGAAAACACTTACACATCAACCAAAAGAATACCACCATTTTACAAGAAGAAATTTAAACAATTTTTTAAATGTTGACTGTAGTCTCTATTATGGTTAAATGGGAAATTACATATATAGTGCTTAAACTGCCTTAAAGAACACAGGAATAAAAAGGTTGTAATAAAATTTTCCAGGTAATATTGATTCTCACATTTCCTAACTGTTAGACAATTGACTTCAGTCTTTAAAAACATTTTTTCCATATAGCATTATTATTAAAATAGAATAGAGAACTGAAAAGTACAATTTAATTGTGTAACAGCTTTATAAGGGAGATGCACAGACACTATTGAAGCCAAGACAGACCAGAAACTGAGGATCTGAACCCCAAAAGTATTTAAAAAGAAGCACAACTGCTTCTATGGGGTCAAAATTATTCACTACAAATCCTGACTTACTTGTGTAACTTTTTTTTTTTTTTAAATAGCACAGTATTTTCTTCTACTTTCAGCGTTTCCCCTTTATAAGATGCATATAGAAGACATGAAGTGAAAAAAAGATTTCTTTCACATGCTGTATGTATATCTTTAAAATGCATCTCAGCTATAAATTGAGAAGTTGAGCTCAATGTATATTGAGTGGAGAAAGGTAGATGCCTCCAAAGATTATTGCTAGCATCTGCATTGAACAGTCAAAGTTCAGTGTTATGAATACCCTAGTTATCTCTTTATTCCCAACACAAACTCAAATTGTTTTTGCTATCAGAAAAAAATACAAACTAAGGAAGAAATGCAAGAGCATGTACAATTTAATCCACAAAACCTGAATCAACTTATGACATTTTAATACCGTATTTACTTTCCTGAAGACAGACAACACAGTATGTGAAAAAAAGCATTCCAAACCATCATCCTGAGCTCTGCTGAGCTTTTAGTGATGGCAGGACCAGATCATTACAGTATTAGCAACAGTAAAGTCTGTGTAAAACCGGAAAGTAGGGAAAAAATAAAAAACCAAACAAATACAAAACCCAAAAAACAGCAAACACCGAAGAACTGGGAAAAAGGGGGAAAAAAACCACCCCAACCAGATATGGGTATGTTTATGCATACATTACAAGACAGCTGTATACTTAAGTGATAACAGATACAAAAGCTTACTAATACAGATGGTAAGATTAAATTTTTACTTCATTTTAACTCACTTCCTAGGTTTTGTGCAAGTCTAACTATGGAACTCTTCACAATGAGTAGGAAAAACCATGAAGACCACTACAAACCAGCGGGTGAAGAAAAAGCAAGGACATGGTTATATTCTGCGATTTACTAGAACAAAAAATGGTGTTCTACAATATACAGCTAAGTGTAAATAGTAATGTGTCTATGAATTCATATTAAAAAAACACAAGAGGTTTTACAGTAACACATGTTGACATTTCTAAATTTTAAAGTACTTGAAGTATATGTACTAATACTGAATATTTAACTGGATTCTTTCCAACTTATCAATTATCATCAGTAAGACAGAAATATAAACGTCTGCAGAGATCTATCTCAAACAGATACGTTCAAACAGGACTAAGGGACTAAGAAAGCTGCTCTTTCCTCTGAACAGCCTTACCAACTAATTATTGCCTTTCCACGTTAACATGATCAATGAAAAGCTTATGACAGGACTAGCATCTGAAAGCTTTGTATATTACCACACACCTGCAATTTATATAACTGTAAAATGTATGGAAAAAGAACTTAATTGCCATGGTCTTAAAAACAACAAAAAACCCAAAACCCCACCACCCACCAAAAAACAGTAACACTAGCCATAAATTGGACCCTTAATATCTACATCTTAATTTATTTCCAAATGTGACAGGAATGGAAGACATTACATGAGAATTAATCCACTTATTCTCAAATTAGACCTGAACTCCATCCTAAAAAGCTCATCTCTGGCTGGAAATTATCAGAAGTGAAGCATACTCTCAAAAATCAAGAATATAATTTTCATCATTCCAAATAATGATAATATACTAGGCCTGTCTGCATACCTTTAGCACAACTTCAATAATTTTATTACTTTTTTCCATTTTTTCCACTGCCATTAGTGACACCCAGTCCTTAGCTATCCTAAAAAGAAGCATGGAGTTCTCCTCCCACTTCCATCATATTTGAAAGTCACCAGACTTGAGCAGAGTCTCTACAAGGTTGCAGTGGTGTTACCTTGCATGAAGCACAATACTACAGAGAGGATGAAGTCTACTCTTCCTTCCTTGAAATGGAGCACATGCTTTGATTTTCCCAATGGCCACTTACTTCTCCCAATCTAATATGACAAGAAGTCTGGAAGATGTTTTCCCCCTCTGCTGCAGCCTTCATTCTTTTTTGTGGTGTTATTAACTAAAGAAGAGCACTTCAATGTTTTGCTACTCTTCAGGATTAACCATGAAAGAAGCACAATACTAGCAAGGCATAAAATGCAGGTTTCTGGCAGCTGATTAAATTGAACTAGCAGAACACATGCTCAGATTCTACAGCGACTGACGGCAGATACCAAACACTACAAGCTCAGTCACCATCAGAGAACCACTGTGACCAGCCACACCAGCTATCCTTGCTAGAACATACTACTACTATTCAGCAGTGAGGCTCAAGGGACTCAAACACTGCTCTTCTCACTGCAACCTCCAAGCTTGAGCAAATCCAAAACAACTACACAATTTTTCTCTAAGTTTCTGATCCCCAGTCCCTGCTGTGAATAGTTCAAGCCACTGGTTAACTGAGAAATGTCTTTCATGCCATTATCCTTGCAGATGTGTGAATACTGAATAAGAGTTTACAAGACATTAACTTCCTCTACACAGGAAACCTTTTTGTTTAAACGTAAATTGCATTCCTGATGCAAACAAACAAACAAACAAAAGTTTCTTTTTAAAGACTCCCATCACCTTCACTAATATGTTTCTGTGTTAAAAAAGATGCATCACACAAGTAGTTCAAGGGAACAAAGAAAGGTCTTCTAGTATATCCAGTAGAACATCTATATACGTATCACAATACACGGTGACTTCATACTGAAGAACAGGATTTATCAGTCCTTGAAGTAAATGGTGATCTTTGTTTCACCTAGGTACATCTTTTGCTCATAGGTCCATAAATCTTCATGTTCCAATTCACGTTAAGACAACACCTTCCTAATATTATAGTGGGCACAAAGAATATGAGGAGCACACAAAAAATTAGGTAATTGACTATCCAAAGAGCACCCAACTCAAAAGTGAGGTGAGAGAGAGAGGATATCAACAACAAAGTTTAATTTATGACACTGTCTCCTATAGGAACAGATTAGCCCAAAACCCAACCTTTTTAACGTAAGATGACATCAAATTCAAAACATCACTTCTTCAGTCTTACCTGCCTGCATCAGTCTCCTTGAAGATCCCATCCTGGTTAGGACACAATTCACAACTAGGCGTGACACCACATTTGCATGCATCACAAAACCAAGGTTCCGTGGAATTTTCTGAAGCTGAGCTCATGATAGAGTCACTCTCTCCATCAACACCATAGCAACCTACACACATGAAAAATGGAAGACCAATATAAGATAAGACAATTGTAGTAGTAGACAGTTGTCAGTTATGATTTCAGGAAACATACATACATAAACATTCAGAGCAATGATACTGAGAGTCCCAAGAAAGCTTAAGATATTTTTGCAAATATTATCCTCAGTGCAAAATTTACATTTTAAGGAGATATTAATTCTAAGAAGTGATCTATTTTATGTGACCGTATTAGATTACAACTGAAAAAAACAAGAAAAAAATGGCTGGTTTACTTTATTCTTTTAGCAACACTTGGTATTGTTCCAGACTATCCATAAGAAGGGAAGTAAGAAAACAAGACTTAAAGCAACCAACAAGACTGAAAAGAACTCAAAGCATTTTTTCAAATGAAGAAATATTTTCAAGTTAAATGCAACAAGCTAAGGAATTTGTGAGCATCTGCAGGCTTCTGTTGGATATTCCTATCTCTCTCCTTCTCCCTACTCTGAAAATGAACATTATTTTGGGGGGTGGGGAGGGTTTAGAGGTTGATTATGCCAGTAGTATCCAGTCAACAAATATGCACTCCACTTTTCCACTTTGCATTCAGCATCCAAATCAACTAAGAGAATATACACATGAAATAAAAAACACTATTTGCATATTTTAGGGGTTATAGGACTGATCCTAAAAGACCTTCTATAACTTCAAAACCAAAGTACAATTTGCAGAGCAGTTTTGAGACACCACATTGGTGACTGATGAAGTATATTAATTTTTTTTTAAGCATTCTCATTTTTACCTGGTTTTAAATTATGGCTAGACTCAATCATTCAGTTTCTCCGTTATTCTTTGGTATATCTACTGCATTCTTTATGACTGTTAAAGTGTCTATGCATGCTTAATCACCACAAATTTAGGAAAACAGTATTTTCAAAGTGATTTAGAAGCTTACTATTTAAATTTTGCACAAGACTAAGACTAGTAGTATTATTATTATTACAAATGACAAAAAGGAAAAGCTTAAAGCTTATCACCACAAAGCTGTATTTCTGTATATGCCACATTTTGAATATTTATGTTATTGAATAAGAGAAAAATATGATGTCATTGTCAATACAACACACAGTAGAGGCTTTAATAAAAGATTAAATTCAGCTATTTGTCAAATACAGTGATCAAGTCAGCATTTGTGCTTGCAGAACAGTTAAATTATTGAATTCTGCAATTAAATAGCAACATAATTTTTACTTTGGTTCATTACCCACCGAGTGTAATAAAATAGCAACAGTGCTCTAACTCCCCTTGTGACAGAAACAGAGGTTAGCATAAAAGACTAAAACTACATTCAGGAAATAAGCAATAATACTGTAGGAACCATTTAAGAAAAATAGTCTTCTATTACAGAATGAGGTTCATCAATAAGAATTAAAATAAGAAGCCAGAATGTTTCTTTTCATTATAAAAGTATTCCAGAATCAAAGGACAAGTAAGGTGCAGAAGTCCATTCACAGACGAGTTTCATTAGGTATATATAAAAGATCATATAGTTCACACATAAGGTAACTCTATTTTCTTTATAATGTGGTATCAGGTTTAAGTAGTATTCCGGAAAGTCATTTTTTAAGTTCTAATAGCAAAGTCTTGAATACATGCCAGTAAAGCCGCTTTTAAGCAATTACATTAATGTACAAACACACAGCCCATTATCATAGAGTTGATGAATAATTAAGCTTTTTATAATTCCTTCAGACTTAGTAACATACTAACGTTTTCCTAAATATACTTATTAAAAATTACCTAACACTATAGAAGCAGTAATACTGTCATCAATCCATATGGCAAAATAAAATCAGTTTCTTTCAAACACTGGTGCTTTTTCACCAATTGAAAGTACTTAGATTTGCTTTTCTAACCTAAGTGCTATCAGTCTGCTAAAATTAGAATGGTGACTTCCCTTCATTCTCACATAGTTGCCTTATTGTACTTATCAGTCATTTATACCCAATTTTTTTAACCTTCTTCCTAGAAAATGACACATGTGCTGTAATTATTTCCATCCTTACCATATGTGTTGACATTAGACATTGTTTCTATAACAATACAAATCTAGGTCCTTTTTTCAAGTAGATTAAAAAAATTGTCTGGATTTTTAACCAAAATTTTTTGTCCCAGTTTGTACATAAGTCTTCGTGACAGCTTTAAAGAGTTTAAGACCTTTAACAGATAAGGAGGCATTTACTCTTTTCCCTAACTGCCATTTAGCAAAAGCTAAACACCATACTGTTACAACTAGGAAAAGAGGAGGTCATTACCTGGAGAAAATAGACTAGATTACCATGAATCATTGCTTATAAATACATTGAAACAATCTTGTCCACTACAGAGCCGAAGAAAAGGAAATCCAGCCCATAAGACTGTCATTGACTTGCTATACACTGCCAAATAAAGCTACAGAATCAAAACTGCAATACCAAACCTTGTTTGCTATGAAAGCACATAAGCAACAAAAACGCTGCACTCAGTGGTAGCTTTTTTTATCCACATACATCAGATCATTACCTTTAACCACGAAGGAAAAAAACTTCAGTCCAAGGTTTCAGAGAAGGTATTTTGTAATTGTTCCTGACTGAGTAGTGGCATGGACCAATTCCAGTATGCTCCAAAGTCTGAACTCTACACAACATGTCTAGAGAGTTTACTTTCTAGGAGGAGTTAAGACTAATGTATACAAATACTGAAACAAAACTCAGCGTTATTGGCAATACTTAAACAGGTAATTAGGTAATGCATCATAAATAATTTGTACTCAAGTCTTAGGACCCAACAGCTTAAGTTTAAATTTTATCTAATAGTACTTAACAAAATGAAGAGCCAGTCCCAAAATTAATTGGAAACCACTTGTTAAGCTGTATTTTTTGTTAAGGGTAAGCAAGTATTTTAACCCAAAATTTTTCTTATGTTTGCTATAAAGGGTCATTTGCTGCTTTGGGGCTGTTAAGCGCTAACAAAAACCAAAGGAGAGATCATATTTCATCAATGTAATATCCATATGGATAATACAAATCTGTTGAACAGCTGTATTCATGAAATGTCTGTAAAGCTACAAACTGTAAGTAAGATTACAAATCTTGCATGTGGTTGACACCAAAAATCAATATGTATACGAAGAGAATTAAATGCCTTTAAAAAACTAGTAGTGAAAGTTCCTTGCAGGCCAAAAATACATAGTGAAGCAAAAAATTACTAGTAGCTCGATTTTTAAATAATAAAACTTTCATGATTCAAAAACAGCAAAATAACTCAGAACAAAAAATAATAAATAACAAAATACATTTGTCCTGATTTAAAGAACAACAGATGATGATGTCGTTTGACATTAAGATGCCAGATGTGTACAGAAGCAGATGTTATGTTTGTTTTTCAAATGTACAAGGAAAAAAAACCCACTTTATTTCACTTCAATTGAGATATGAAGGCAAAAGCAGTTTCAGAACAAAACTCTATTGTAGAAATATATCGATTTTGCTAAAACTTTGAATTTCAGCCCAAGTAAGTATTTCCAGAACAACAAAAAGCTAAGATCATTATAGCATTCACCTGGGATGTGAAAGAGTCTGAAGTCTCTGCCCACTCCAAACCAGAGCAAGGATATTAATCTATTCTCCCCAAACCAGTGCTCTGATCACATGTGGTAGTTATTCCAGAATAAATACCTCAGTCTCTTCTGTGAGTTGCTCCACTTTTTATATATAAACATTACTGTATTTATTGTACAAGATGTTTACTAATTCTGCAGCCTAACTGCAGCAGGTCAAAATTGTTCCAACATACTGAGAAACAAAAAAACTTCAATTCCTTACAGTTTTTCAATAAATGGAAATCTACTTTCTGATTATTAACTAGCAACCATAATGAAAACCCTGGCAAAGCTGAGGAACGCTGCTCACCTAGTAAGCGTCTATAGTGTCAAAATTAAAAAAAAATAAATTTTCAAAATTTCTTAATATACTGACTCTATTTCGTCTCTTGTTATCAGAAGTTGCAATACTAACTGCCAACAGAAAAATTAATTTGGTCAGATTCACATCAAGTTTTTAAACAACAGAATGCTATACATACCTTGTCAAAATTTAGAATCGTGTATAAACAGATAACCAAAGATATTCAAGCAAGCAGATGTAATTAATTTACACTAATGAAAAAGATGAACTTGCAGTTCTAGACCACACTTTCAGCAGCTTTCACTTTCCAATGTCAAGTAACTTTGTAAGAGTCATGCTAAGGGATTTATATTTCCCTTAGTAAGTTGAAACTAGGGGGCGGGGGGGAAGTGTTTTCTACTGCATGGCTGTAATTGAGTTTTTGTGTATTAAATCAGACCTACAGTACAAAATGCACTTGATAAAAAAAATCTAAATGCACTTTTGTCCAAAGCTGTCTGAAAAGTTACCATATATAGATCAAGAGTTCAAAGTTTTTAAGAACAGCTGTATTTTTATATTTTTACCACAGTAATATTCTTTTATCTGTAACAGACAATTACCTCTTTAAATATATCATTTTAGGATCCTTAAAACTGCCAAGTACAACAAAGGTTCAACTTATTACTGTCTGCCTTCTTTTCCTGTGCTGAAAGAATTATTTTTGTCCTATTAACAAAAATTTTAAAAAGCATTATTTTTATGACTCCTTAAAATGCATAGACATGCAGATATGAAGCTGCTGCTTGATAAATTATTCCATTCTAGTATTAAACAGTTAAGCTGATCATCAAGAAAAAGTTGTCCAATCCAACTTTCCTGTATGAATTGTTGGGAATTGCTGGTGTTGGAACAGAAAGCAATGTAAGGGCTCGCTACAAGTAAATCTCCCAAGCAACATCAGGAGGCAATCTTTAGGTTCTTTCTAAAAGCATTGCAGTTGTGTGAATGTGTGACTACTTAAGGATTGAAAGGACAACAACGGAAAGGATACACATCTTGTAAACAACATGTTTGGTTTCAGTTATTATCACTATACCTGTGACCTATCCAGCATTAAGTCAACCACCCACCCCTTTCACTGGAAAACATATGAAGAAAACAAAACAACTTTTAAACACTTTGCTTAAAATGCATGTTGCCTTCCCTTAATGTTCACAAAAATTCCAAATTTTGGATCTTTAGAATTCACCCAAGAGCCCATTTTCAACTAAATTTCATTAAATCCTCATGTTCGTATGTTCTTAGATCACTGTATCACAACTCCATGTCTGCCACCTCCTTGAATACCTCTTACACTAAACAATAAAACTGGTTTAGTATAATATTAACATATGAATTTAAACACATGAAAGTCAAGAAGTTTAAACTCTCACAACATTTACTGTTCCATAAATGGCATCTATGTATTATGATTACAGCCAAGCTGTCTATTGAATGTATGTCATTTTATACAGAAAACAAACTTTTTTTATTCCCTGATTTTAAAAGTCATTGTACTCTGTCAATAGTTTATTTTTTATGTGATTGTCATTAAAATGAAATTGCAAACACTTTAAAATGCTACCACTAAAACAATTGTTCTGAAATTTATACCACTGAGTGAAATGGGAAGAGACACCTAATTCTTGCCTTGGCTGCATCTGTTCCTCCATTTCTCTAGCAGGGTAATTTTTTGCCAGTCAGACAGAACATATGCATATGCTGACTACACCTACATATACTCTGAAACATGATCTTATTATAAAGATCATGAAAACATGAACTTTAAGGTAAACTGTAAGTTCGCAAAATTAAATGCTGTGAGATCACAGTATTCAGAATACGTTACATTCAATCCTTAATTGGACCAACAGTTTAGAATAAAGACATTAATCAGTTCATGTATCATAAATTCAGAACAGTATTTTTATTTAGTAAATGGAGAGTACTAAAGTACATCACTTTGCAAAATGAATTTTTATACCAGACAGCAGCAGACCAGGGTAAGCAGCAAAATTAAAATGCAAAAACGTTTTACTACACTGTAAAGCATATGGTGACTACACTATTGCTTTTAGCAAGAGAAATTTTATTTCCTGCCATACAAATCACAGTACAGTAAGAAACAAATAGAGGGGATGGAAAAGAAACAGCTGGAAAAATGTAGAACTTCTCCCGTTTCATTCACAGCAACTAACCCAAGGGCAATAGCTGGCAAGTGTACTACCTACAGTTATGGCACATGCTATGCTAGGCACCAGACATTTTCTTCAGACATGCTGCTATCAATATGTCAAAAAAACTGACACCACAGTTGGTGGTGTCCTGCTATTACAAGATCTTACCACAAAAGCGTTTATCCAAAATGACAGATTAGTGCCTAAAGAAGATTTTTAGAAAAAGAAATGAGAATTATCTCCACACAGAAGTAAACACTCCAAAAAGCAACTGTACTACTACACATTCTCTACGGAAGATTTTTTTGCCTAGCAACGTAAACATTTTTCTTTTTTG
>JANHGO010000053.1:62865039-62881243 GCA_024606505.1 Aquila spilogaster
GAAGAATAATCTTCCTTGTTACTTCACCATCCATTTTGCTTGGAGCAATGATGACAGATGTTGATTAGGGAAGAAGAAAAACTCTATACCATAACAAGGACAGAATTCATATTCTTGGTTAATAGCATTTTGAGAAATAAAATTTCATAAATTCACATTTATGCTCATGAAACTGAGAGGTTAATGTGAAAAGGCTTCTGTTGGGAAATTAAGCACCTAATTATTCTAATGATTCATGTAGGAACAAAAAAATAATTCTAACTTGATTATGAAGGGAAACTGAATAGATTTGGTCGCACTTTTTTGCAATTACCATGCACTGATGCAAATAAAGAAATATAGCAATGGACATGGCATGCATCCATAGCTTGTATTATCCCATTCCCTAAAGATTTCAAATGTATTAATAAGCAATAGAAGAGAGAACAGTATTATTTACATTGGCTAGTGTTATTTTCTAGTACATGAACCTACCCACCTGGGAGAGTAAACCTCTCTTACACATGACAGCCATATCACATTATCCAAACATACAAAAACACAACAACAAGGATAATAAATTGACATGTTACTGTTCACAGTCAACCAAGCAGACATGCACTTTTGCACAAAGTATCAGCATCACAGATAAAACACTTCTACATCAATCAAAAACATACTACCATTTTGTAAGAAATTTCAAGTGATAATGTTTAAAATATTGTGTAGTTTATATTACAATTATATGGGAAATTACACATGTCAATTCAACTGCCTTAAACACAGGAGAAAAAGAGCGAAACATATGTTGTTAAGTGACATTAATTCTAGCACTTGCTAATTGTTAGACAATTGACTTTAGTCTTTAGTAAGATTTTATCCACACAGCAACATTATTAATGAACAGAGAAGCAAAATTTAACTGTTTTAACAGTTTTACTAGAGCTGCTCCAAAAGCAATACCTCCTATTTTATTTTATTATGTTGGCCCACAACATCATAGGTGGGTGTTGGCAGTATGGCAGTAGAAGCTGAACTTTCCCATAAATATTTTGTTACATTTTATGTCGTGTGATGGATGGCAGTAGAGGGGCAGTCTGACATGTACCTGAAGCAAAGGTGTATCACTGAATTTCTCCGTGCAGAAGAAATGGCATCTATTACACATCAATGCCTGTTTAACGTTTATGGAGACCATACAGTGGATATTAGCACAGTGAGGCGGTGGGTGGTATGTTTCAGCAGTGGCAACAGTGGGCCACCTCCACTGGTACCGAATTTTACAAGCACAGCATGCAGACTGTTGTTTGCTGGCCAAAATGCACAGCTAATAGTGATGACTATATTAAAAAATACTGTTTCGTAGCTGAGAATTTTCTCTATCAAGTAGTGTTGCTGTGTTCTTTGTATCTGTTGTAATTTCCATGAAAATCAATAGGAGGCATTACATCCAGAGCAACCTACATATAAGAAAAATGCACAGACACCGCTTACTCTTAGACTAATCAGAAATTGAGGACTGGAATTCCAAAAATATTTTAAAACAAGCACAACCTCAAATACACTGTCAAAACTATTCACTGCAAATCTTGACTCATTTGTATAAATTCCCCCCACTAACAGTACATTATTTTCTTGTACTTTCAGTGCTCCCCCCTCATGAGATGCATGTAGGAGACATGGATAGAGGAAAAGATTTAACAAGTATATCTGTAAAACATATCTCAGCTACAAATTGAGAAGCTGAGTTCAATGTATATCCAATGCAGGAAGGTAGTTGCTCTCCAAAGACTGTGTCAAACAAAGCTATCCAAAATATCATCCAGAGCTCTGCTGATCTTGTAACGAGGAGAGGATCTGTTCATTACAGTATCAGCAATAGTACAAGTTTGCGTAAGACAGAAATAGGAAAAAAAAAAATATTTTGCCATATATTACAAGACACAGTCATCTAAACATGACTCCTTTTAAGTACAAAAAACTGTAAATTGTGAAGGCCGTTACAAGCCAGTAGATGGAAAAAGACCAAGAATATACTATATTTTGTTATTTGCTACCATTAAATATGTTGTTCTATAACACATAACTTTGTGTAAATAGTAACGTCTATCAATTCACACTGAACAATGTGAAAGTTTTCATGGTAAGAGTCTGAAATTTCTGAATTTTAAAACATTTGTACTGATACTGAATAACTGAATTCTTTCCCATTCATCCACAGTCATCAGTAAGATGCAGACTTTTACAATCCTACATATCAAGCAGATACTGTCAAATAGGATCAAGAAGGCTGCTCTTTCCTCTGAAGAGTCCTACCAACTACTCAGATTGACTACTTTCATTAACGTGATCAATTAAAAGCCTGAGGGGCCCAGTACCTGAAAGTTTCATTTATTACTGCAAACCTGCCATTTACATAACTGTAAAATGTATGGAAAAATAACTTAATTTTGTGATCTAAAAAATAATACATTCATTAACATTAGCAAAAAAAAACAGACATAACTGATAACTCTGCTCTCTTCTTTACTGCGGAAAATAAGTTATCATTAACATCCATGTCTTAATTTGTTTTTTAAATATGAAGAACTGGAAGATACTGCGTGAGAAAGATCTTCCACTATATCCAGTAAGACATCTCTACACATACAATACATGGTGATTTCGTGTTGGATAACAGGTATTATCATTTCCTGAAGTAACTGGTGATTTATTGCTTCACTTAAAAACATCTGTTGCTCATACGTCAATAAACCATCATGCTCAAATTCATGTTAAGACAACATCTTCCAGTTGGTGTGAAGAAGGTGTGCAAAAAAAAATTTGGGGTGACTGCCTATCCAGAGAGCACTGAACTCAAAACTGAACTGAGAAAAAGGATATTAACAGCTTAATTTAGGACTCTACTGCCTATAGGAACAGAGTAGGGCAAAGTCCCATCTTTTAAATATAAGCTGATATCAAATTTAAAATGTCACTTCTTCAGCCTTACCTGCCTGCATCTGTCTCCTTGAAGATCCCATCTTGGTTAGGACATAGTTCACAACTAGGTGTAACACCACACTTGCATGCATCGCAAAACCAGGGTTCAGTGGAATTTTCTGAAGCTGAGCTCATGATAGAATCACTCTCTCCATCAACACCATAGCAACCTTCACACACACAAAAAAAAATGGAAGACAATATAAGGAAAGACAAGTAGACATACAGTTCTTAGTTATGATTTTCAGCATGAAATATTCACACGCTCAGTTTAATGACAATGAAAATCCCAAGAAAGCTTCCACTATTTCTGCAAGAGTAATTTTTAGTGCAAAACTTTTATTTTTACAGAGGCTCTAATTCCAAATTGTGATATATTATATGGGCATGTCTTAGATAGAGACCAAAAAATTGAAGGAAAAGGTTTACATTACTTTGTTCTTCTAGCCTATTCATTAAGAAGTAAAAAACTTAAGACTTAAATTGACAAAGATTGAGCAAGAAACAGAGCATTTTTTTCAATTACAGAAATGCATTTCAAGTTAAATATAACATCTAAGGAAAATTTTAAGAAATTCTGTAAAATACTGAATTATACTATTTCTTAGTGTCTTTAAACATTTATTATCCAATAAAATCCTTTATAGATCTTTTCTCCACTGTGGCTTCTGCTGATCTACATGTCTTCTTATGCAGCCTCGAAAGTCTACTTTCAGTTGAATTAACAGTCTTATCAAATTATAACACAGTTTCTTAAATCCTGAGGTACCAGCAGCACGTGAAGGATCCATGTGTATCACTGATGAGGTTCAAAGTTTGAGAGCATGTCCAGGGTTCAAGATATTCCTATCTTTCTTCCTCTCACTACCCTGAAATAAACTTTTTTTTTTTCTTTTTTTGAACAAGTTGATCATGCCAACAGTATGCAGTCAACAAATATTCATCCCACTTTTCCGCTTCACATTCAATATACAATTTGGCAAGAGAACATACACATTAAAAAAAAAACACATTCTTACAACCCCTGAAGTGCAAGTTTAAAAGACCTTCTTAACTTTAAAATCAAAGTATTATTTGACAAGCACAGGTTGAGTTTTGACAGACCACTCCGCTTAAAAATATTTTTATATATTCATCAATAATCATTATCATTTTTAGCTGGCTTTAAATTATGATTAAATTCATTCAGTGTCTCAATTCTTTTTTGGTATACTCAGTGTATTTTTAAGGTGTCACTGCATGCTTAATCGCCATAAGGTTAGAAAAACTGTTCTTCAGAATGATTTAGAAGCTTGTTACTTCAATTTTGGACAAGAGTAATAGCAGTGTTACTACTGCTGTAAATGACATAGAAAAGGAAAATCATAAAGCCTATCACCAAAAACTATACTTCTGCATATGCCACACTGAATATTTATCTGCTGCTCAGTATGAAAAAAAAAACACTATCAACATTAAAGCAGAGACTTTACTGAAAGATTAAATTCAGTTGTTCGCCACATAAGAGTGATCAAGTAGCAATTTTGCTTGCAGAGCAGCTAAATTCTTTAATTTTATAATTAAATAGCAATGCAATTTATTAGTTTGGTTCTCTACTGACCGTAATAAAACAGCAATGGTGCTCTAGCCCTCCTAAGGACAGAATAGAGATAATAGACTGAAACTACATTCAGGAAATAAGCAGTAACACTATAGGTACCATTTAAGAAATACAGTCCTCCATTATAGCATGAGGTTCATCAATAAATATTAAACTAAGACAAAAGAATGCTGTTGTTTTTTTTTTTAATAAGAAGTATTCCAGAATCAAGAGAAATAATGCTTAGAAGACAAGATGCATTAGGTATATAAAATACTGTCTAGCTCATTTATAAATTGATTTCATTTTCTTTAGTGTCCTAGCAGCTTTGAGGAGTATTCCAGAAAGTCATTTTTTAAGTTGTAACACCACAATCTTGAATAACTGCCAGCAAAACTCCTTTTAAACAATTACATCAATGTACAAACACAGAGAGCACTGATATCATACAGCTGATGAAAAATGTTTAGACTTTTTTTTTTAAGTTTTTACAGAGTGTTCTTAAAAACATTTCCCTAAATATATTAAAAATTATATAACACCATAGAAGGAGAAATACTGTCATCAGTCAATACAGCAAAATAAGATTAGTTTCTTCCAAACTCTGATTCTTCTTCTATAATCAAGTGTAATTAGATTTGCTTTTCTAAACGAAGTGTAATCAGTCTACTAAAATTAGAGCGGTGTCATACATTCACTGAAGCATTTGCCTAGTTACACTTATCATTCATTTACAGCTAATATTTTTCCTCCTCCTTTCTAGAAAACTTCTACATGCATTAGCTGTAATTATTTCCATCCTTATCACGTACATTGACATCAAAACTGTTTTTTTTCTGTAACAACACAAATCTAGGTCATTCTCTCATGAGGATAAAAACTTTCAGGATTTATAACTCACACGTTTTTTCCTAATTCATACAACTGTCTAAGTGACAGCTGTGAAGACTTCAAGATCTCTAATAGACATAAGGAGGCATTTACTCTTTTCCCTGTCATTCTGCAAAACCTAAATATCGTAACGTCACAAGCAGCAAAAGGGATGGTCGTTAGCTGGAGAAAATACACTACACTTTCACTAAGGACTGACGTCCTTGTTTCAGCTAGGACAGAGTTAATTTTCTTACCAATAGCTGGTATAGTGTTGTACTTTGGATTTAGGATCAGAATAATGTCGATATTACACCGACGTTTTAGTAGTTACAGAGTAGTGCTTACACACAGTCAAGGACTTTTCATCTATTCATGCTGTCCTACCAGTAAGTAGATGGGGGGTGCACAAAGGAGTTGGGAGGGGACAGAACCAGGATTGCTGATCCAGACTGACCAAAGAGATGCCCTATACCATATGGCATCATGCTCAGCAATAAAACTGGGGGAGGGGGTGGCCAAGGTGGGTGGCTGCTGCTGCTTGGGGGGCGGCTGGGCTTCGATCAGTTGGTGGCAAGGAATTGCACTGTGCACCACTCTTTTTCTATATTCTTTTATCAGTATTATTTTCCCTTCCTTTTCTATCTTACTAAATCATCTTTATCACAACCCACATGTTTTACCTTTTTATTCATTTGTTTTCTCATTCTCTCTATCATTCCTTCAGGAATGAGAGGTGATGTGAGCAAATGGCTGTGTGGTCCTGAGCTGCCTGAGTTAAACCACAACAAGCAACACACCAAAACAATCTTGTCCACAAGAGCTGAAGGAAAGGAAATCTGGCCAGTAAGAATTCTACTGGCTGGCAAATAAAGCTAGAGAAGCAAAAATACAACACAAAACAGCGTTCCAGAGATTCTATGATTCTCTACCAAAACCCTAAATTGTTGTGAAACAGCGAAAGTAACTAAAAAAACACTGCGTTCAGTAGTAGCTTTTTGTACCCACAAATATCAAGCTATTATCTTTAACCATAAGGAAAAGAACTTCACTGTGCAACATTCACAGAATATACTTTATAATTATTCTAAGTAGTGGCATGGATCAATTTGAGTATGCTCCAAAACAATTCTGAACACTTTAACAGGCCTGGAGAGTTTATTTTCTAGCAGCAGTTAACACTAATGTATACGGACCAGTGAAGCACACAGTGTTTAAACTCAGCTTACTAAACAACATTTTTAAACAGGTATTCAGATAAAGCACTGTAAATAATTTCTAATCAAGTCTTGAGACTCATTAATTAAAATTTAATTTTGATCTAATAATACTTAAAAAGTTGAGTCACTAAATTAATTGATAGTGTATTTTAGTAAAATTAAAAATTGGTAGTTTAATCTTCAAAGAATAAAGATTTCATGATTCCAAACAAGTTACATAAAAAAAAGTAGTAGATGACAAAATATTTGTTCCAACCAAAAGAGCACAGATAACACAGTAACAATGTAGTTTGACATACAGATGCCAAATATACAAGAAGAGCTGTAACAAATACTTATTTTAAATAAAAAATAAGAAACAACAAAAATCCCCTTAGTTTTACTTCAACTGACATATAAAGATAAAACCCTACTGCAGAAACATATGGACTGGGCTAAAACTCTCAAATTCAGCTCAAGTAAAAGGTAAAGAAAGCTGCTGTCAAAGGTAAAGAAAGCATCAAAATTAAAAAAAATAATAATTCTCAAAGTTACTCAGTATATTGAGTTCATGTTTTCCTCTTGCTGTCATTAGTTGTAATACTAACTGCCAAATGAAAACCTAAATTGATCGGATTAATACTACTTTTTTAAAATGGTTAATGGAATGTTACATGCGCACATAAACTGTGCACAACTTATCAAGTACATACAAACAAGCAAATATACTAAATAGGATTCATCAAATAATGCTGATGAAAAAGATGGATTTGCAGCTCTAAACTAAACCACATTTTTAATGGCTGTCAATTAATTTCAAATAACATTTTAACAACCATCCGAAAAGACACATGTCATTTTTTAAGCTGAAAAACAAAACAAGTGTTTTCTACTGCAGAGCTGTAACACAGCTTGTGTATTAAATCAGACAGTATAGAAAACATTTGATTAAAGAAAACTAACTGCCGTTTTTTCCAAGGCTGCCTGAAAAATTACAATACAGAGATCACAAGTTCACTCTTTAAAACAGATGTATTTTCTTATTTTACCAGAGTACTATCCTTCAATCTCAGACAAGTAATTCTTTAACTATTTCATTTAAGGATCCTTAAAACTTTGAGGTGTACAGAGATTCAACTGATTATCATGTGCCTTCCTTTCCAGTGCCCCCCCCCCCAAAATTGTCCTTTGAATGAAGATTGAGTGCTACTTTTATGTCTCTTCAAAATGTATAGGCACACTGAAAGATTTGTCAAGCAACTGTTTCATATCTAATCTTTCTTAAACAATTAATGTGATGAGCATGACAAAGCTGTTCTATCTGACCCTCCTGTACCAATTGTTGGGAGTTGTGATTTTTGAAATAGAAGGCAATATAACAGCTCACTACAAGTCTACCTCACAAGCACCATTAGGAGGTAATCCTCCAGGTTCTTTCTCAAGGCAGAACAGTTGTTTAGGTGGCGTGACTACCTTAGGATTGAAAGGATAACGTGGAAAAGATAATTCTTGGAGCAGAAACGGTAAGTTTCAGTTTATTAGAGTTACTGCACCTGGGATCAAGTCAGCATTAAGTGCACCATCCACCCCTTTTATCTGAAACTATGTCATAAAAAAAAAACACCAACGTTTTAAACACTCAGATGAAAATGCACGCTGTTTTTCCTTAATGTTCACAGAATTCTGAATTTTGGATCTTTGGACTATGAGAGAAGACTATGAGAGAACCTCTTCTCAGTGTTCACGAAGTGCAGACATTTATGTATTCCTTATTATTCTGTCACTCCATGCCTGCCATTTCCTTGAATGCTGCTTGCACTAAGCAATAAAACTATATGAAAGTAAAGCCCGTGAATTTAAATATATGAAAGTCAAGAAGTTGAAATTCTCTTAACATTTACTCTTCCACAAACTGCATCCATGTATTATGACTGCAGTTGTCTACTGAACGTAATTTCATACAGAAAACTAACTTTATTTCCTGATTTTAAGTCCACCGCATACTGCCATTAGCTTATTTTTATGCATTATCATTAAAATGAAATTACAAACACTTTAAAATGCTAGCATTAAAACAAGTGTTCTGAAATGCATGTCACTGAGGGAAGTGAGCACTAATTCTTTCCAAGGATAATTTTTTGCCAGTCAAACTGAATGTCTGCATATGCCACATGTATCTTGAATCCTGATCTAATTATAAAGCTCATGAAAGCATGAACTTAGGCAAACTGTATTTAAAATATTGTTATCTCACAGTGTTTATTTTTGAAAACCTACATTATATTCAATCCTTAACTGGATCAGTAGTTTAGAATAAAGACAATAAGCATGCACAATACATCTAGAAGACTATTTTTATTTAGTTAAGGGAGAGTACTGGAGTGCATAATATGACAAAAATGAGTGTTTACACCAGAAAGAAGCAGACCAAGGTAAGCATCAAAATTAAAGCATATGGAGACTACACCACTGCTTTTAGCAAGTTAAACTTTATTTCCCACCATACCCAGCACAGTAAAGTAAAAAACAAACAGAGAGGATGGAAACGGAACAGCTAAAGAATTGGAAATCTCTTTCTTATTTAATTCCCAGCAAATAACACAAGAGCAACAGCTGGCAAGCGTACTACCTACAGTTATATCATATCCTATGATATGCATGAGACATTCTCTTCAAACACTCTGCAATCAATATGTTAAAACAACTGACACCACAGTTGGGGGTGTCCTGCTATTACAAGATCATACCACAAAAGCATTTATCTAAAGTGACAGATTACTGCCCAAAGAAGATTTTTTTTATTTTTGTAAAAAGAAATGAGAATTATTCACATGCAGAAATAAACACACGAGCAACTGTACAACTACAAATTCAAAAGATTTTTTTTCTAGCAATATAAACTTTTTTTCCCCTTAGGAAAAAAGAATAGATTGATATGTGAAATGAAACATAGTTGATGAATGTGATAATTTACAGACTGAACTTAAATTTTTTTTCAACATAAAAAATGTCAAGTATAAGACTGGATATTAGTATATACATATATGCTGCTTGCATAGGTTATGAGGTAGTTTCAGACTCTTGTCATTTTTTTACTAGTTATTTGCTCTTCCAAAGGCTACAGAGTTTTTGCCAGGTGTATGCATCAGAAAGATAGTTTTAGGGTAAGTCATGTAGGCCATACAAACACCACACAAAGTGTTGCCCTGAAAGGAAGTAAATTTCTAGCAACCTTAACATTTGTCAGTAAGGCAAGCAGAAGAGCTCATTAAGCACCAACAATTTTTTGTCCAAACTAGAATCTCCCTATCCATCTTGACCATAAAATAATGTTTCTCCAGAGCTCTGACAAAGTTACTCCCAGATGAGTTATCACTCCTCTTTCCTATGGGAGACATCATGCAATTAACACAAGAGAGCAAATCAAAAGGAATGAAAATGAATGAGCAGGCAAATACTATACCAGGTACTTAAGGTGCTTGTACTCAGGTGCATGTGTAATGACAGTATGCTCAGAGGGAAGCTAGCTGTGCTAGAAAACCTAACTACTAAAACTACATGGAGCAAGAGTGAAGTGAGATCTGGACTGTGACAAGAGTTACAGCAGTACATCTTGACACAGCAGCAGGCATCTGAAAATGAGGACTGAATTCCACCCACTGTTTCCTGATTGGTATTAAGCAAAGAGAACTGAACCATAGATCAGTGTATGAAAAATATTGCTTTGAAACCATTTTTCATGGCGTGAATTTTATGGCATGAAAACAAAAGTGGAGTAACAGATAAGGAAAAGCACTTCCTACATGAAAAGTCATGCAGCAACAAACAACTCCAACAAATTTTAGAAGGGCATAAATTACATATATTATATAAATATCTTTTATACTTGAAAGTCTACCTACTTTGAACTTCAAGGATTAAAGTAGCCTATCTTATTTAAAAAGCGAAGCCCTAAAATAGTACAGGATAACAGAAATAAGGTTTTTTTTAAGAAACTAAGTAGTCAAGAACTTGAATTTTCATCAAAATGTATATGCCTATCTATATATTATGAACTAATTTACCTTCCATCCTCAAGAGCAAAAACATAATACAGCCTCACCTTTCTTGTAAGGCTTGTAAGGTTAAAATTGCACATGTTCACCTCATAATCACCCAGGAAGCGTTCCTTTAAAAATCAGTGAAAACTTGACTATAAAAAGAGAAACACATTTTCCTCCTCTTTTGAGATCATCTTTTAACTTACCAGTATATCAATAAATCACACAAAATTTGTCACAAACAAGTTAATACTTCAGAACAGTATTTAATACTTCAGAACAGTATTCACAGAAAATGTCAGGTCATTTCTCTTGACTCATCCCTTGATATACTGTAGGAAAGACCTCCTGTATTTAATATAAACATGCACTAGATTTCAAAACGACTAGCAAATCAACAATCTAAGTATGCTTTAAAATTGTCAGTGAAAATTATGAGGTCAAGCCTAGTTGTTAAGTGCCACAACCAATTCTTATCTCTACTTTTTTGGTACAGCAAAAATACATGCAAGATCTCCTATTCTCATGATCTTCTACCCCATTGTGCAATTGAAATTGTACACTGAAATAGATAAGACAATTTCATCTGATATTAAATCCTAAAGCCTTGAAAATACAATCCACAGTCGGGTGTACTTGCAAAATGCCATTAATTCCACAGGTATACATAGACCATGACCTATCCTGTACTTCCTTGTACTAGCTTTCCTAAAATAGATGAATGCAATACTACAAAGAATCCATGCAGCACTACAAAAAAATTACTCAGAGTTCAAAGGCTTAATTTTTTTTTTGAAGCAAGTCAAAATATTAATAAAAGTAAAGCTTATGCTTTCCTTATGTATTAAGAATGAAGGAATTGTATTACCTTCATGCACTGTTATTCCACAGTTGTCACACTGGATTATTTCATCAGCATCTTCACTGTTATCTCCAAGACAAACGCAACAAATCAAAATATGGTCCATTTTCTGGGAACTCCAATTTTGGGACTTCTCAAGGATCAATGAGTCCTAATATCAAAAAACAAACACACAAGTTATGACGGAAACTTCAATTTTATTCAAAACAGAAGATCTGTTACTTGTTCAATTTTGTGGAAAATAAAACAAATAAAAAAGCCTCATCTACTTCTTTGCTGTTGTTGTCAAAACATTCAAACTCTTCATCCACAAAATTAAAAGCTGGGATGGATACAATTTGATCTTGCTACATCTATAGTTCTGTTAATATTGAAACTGTATATTCAACTTTAAAATACGTTCTGTAAAAAGGAACACACGCAGAAAGCTATCTAAAAAGGAAAAGAGGACCACTGAATAAAAAAAAAAAGGTGACCTTCAATATCCTAATATTTAGAAAAGAGGATTCCCTTTCTTGGGAAAAAAAAAAAAAAACACACAACAACAAAGAGAGAAATAAACAAAAATCTTCTTGTATTGTTGTATCAAAACCTGAAAATAAAGAGATAACAAAGGCCTGCCAAGTCTTCATTTAAATAAAGTATAACAATTTATTGACTCAGTTGTTTTATTTTGTTATACGCAAACTTATATGCCTCTATGCAAAACTGTATGGTATATTAAAACAACTTATTTTCTTTATATAGGATATGCACAATAAGTCCATTGCTCATTTTAGCAACCTTCAATGTGTATTACACCGCTCAAACAATTCTCTTTTAACAAGGAACTTCTTTAAGGAAGCAGAGCAGTGTCTCACAAACCAAGTAAAGCTGGATACAAATTCCCATTTTTTCCATAAACACCACCTCCTCAGCTTCTTATTATTTCAAGCATGAGGTATACTGACTGTTGTCTCTTACACAGAAGTTTCATGACTTATATAAACTTTCTTCTTTCCTATACTAAAAGCAAACAGAGCTTGGACTACCTTCACTGGTGATACGTAGACTTACATGGACAAGAAACACTGCTGAAAGAAAAAAAATAGGAAAAACAAAATAAGACTTTCAGAGCAGAGGCTGATAGTTCAGGGCTAAATGGCATCCGCTCAACACACTCGAAGCCTGAGAATATTACAGGAGTGCTGCAGTGTACTAAATAGGGAAAAAAAATTAAGGTGGAAAATTCCCTTTCAAACATCTTTTTCCACTCCATTCCCCCCAATTATGAATAATAAAAAAATAAACAGTACCAATACAGTGCTTTCATATCCAAAGCAGATAAAAATTATTGTGAATGGTAAGTGAAGCAGATAATCTTCCTCAGAGATCTTAAATTCTTTCACTAATCTACACAATCATTATTCTGTGGTAGCCTGTCAATCTGTTACAGTACATATCTGCTCCGCTCAAAGTTTTCAGTGAATCACTGACAAAGACTTTTTGTACTTTAGGTTTATCCAGAGCAGGTATTTGGAGGGTGGGAGGGATACTTTTGCTTTTTCTATCTGGTCTCAACTGGCCCGTTCCAAAAAGAAGTGGTTTGTTACAAAGTTACTGAGGTAGGAAAGTTCGAAGATACTTCTAGCTTCCAAATCTCTCACCTATTTTCTCTAAAGAAAAGAAAGATGATCTACAAAATACAAACCAAAAAAATTCAACCTCATCTAGAAATTAAAAAAAAAGAAGATAACATAATTGTTCATAAAGTCATGCTTTTCCCCTACAGAGTACAGACTTATTAAGCATTTCTTCCAACACCATCCTTTTAGGAGGAAACTATGAAGTACTTCGAGTCAAGCAAGAAACTTGGATATATTTTTCAAAAATACTGCATCCCACCATTATTCATAATATACACACATTTCAGACAGGAACAGTAGTAGATACTCCCTGTGTCTGGCAGATTAACTGTTCAGTAGCACATGCTTGTTGGAGGCATCTCACATGCCTACAGAAACCAGCTTGTTCTGACAATACTTTCCACTTCAACTGTTACTTGGTTTCATTAACATAAACTTAAAATAAATTTGCATTCCCTACTGTCACAGAAGTCCAAAGACTGTGAACTAAAAAAAAAAAAAACAGTAAATGCACAGAATCACACTGTAAAAAAAAAAAAAAAAACAAACATATGCAGACCTGAGCAAAAAAAAAACCAGCGATGGATGGTCATCAAATTTGAATCTAGAGTTAGGATTCACAGCCATGTTGCTTTATATTACATAAAGACAGTCAACAGGTCAAATGCAGACCAGAATAACTTTGTTTTCTACGCACACAGGGAGGTAAACCTAGAGAAAAAGGGAAGAACTGCTGCCACCTCCCAAACAACTGTTCCCTATCCAAGTGAGAGTAAGGATTTCATTCAAGCTATATGCCTACCTATTTATAAATTTAATGAGATCTTAAAAACAATAATTATCACAACCACCTCACTAGGAATAGAAGAATCCCATAAAGTGGTAGCAATTTATAAAAACACAAAAGCATCATTTATCTAATGACGCTTGACCCTACAAAAGAAAGCTACATTTGTCTGCCTCTGTTCAATACAGTAGATAAGCACACAGCATTTCATTACAGCACAGGTAAAAATACTCTCTATCCACACCTCAAAATATTTTATTTGTAGAAAAGTGAAAAAATGCACACAAATCAAAAAAGGACCTGGGCAGCAAAGAATGGAAGAATACATACAAGGACACTACTACAATGTTCAGAGTTAAATACCCGAACATTCTTTCATGCAGTAATTATGTCTTAAGATATCTGTTTTTCTAAGAACTTAGCTTCTGCAATGTAATGAAATTTTGCAAGGGAGTATTTTTTTCCATAGTACTGGCAAATACTCTGTTAAAATACAGTTGAATATTAATCTAAAAATGAGTCCAGAATCAAGTCTACAGATACTGTTGCAAGACTCTTTGCTAGAAGAACTGTAACTGTAAAGCTGAATGCTGTTTGTTAACAGAATTATAACGTGAACTTAAAAATTTCAAATTTTAATTTTTACCTTTTGATTTAATGCCTTAAATTCAAGGAAGAACATATGCATACTAAAAAGCTTCCCAAAAGATGCATTTGAAGACCACTCTGAGCTTCTGAAATAGGCTTCATTTTCCAAGTCATTGGAAATTAAGGATATATTCAAGAATATATCCCTAAGAATCCAGGTTTACATTTCCATTTTGATACGGGAAACAACACTGGAAGGAAACTGCCCATCTCACAATGATGATCTGGTTCTCATCATTGATACTGGCAAAGCCCTTTCAGCTCCTGAGCAAGGACAGTACAGGTAATGACACAAGAATTACAGAGCTTGATAATGAAAGATAAACTGCAGCCTGATCAGGATAGAAAGATTTTTATCCCTGCCAAAACGAAACCATTTCACAGGCCAGATTAGATGTGTAACAATAGAGAAACAATCTGCAGACTGCAAATAACACAGAAAATTGAAAATAATAATAAAAGTACTTAATCCACACCCAAGCATCACTACTCATTTAGCTATAAAATTAGTAGATATCTACAGAAAAATTGAACAATAAAAAACACTAGAACTATGCATTTTTAAATAATTATTTGATTATTTCTTGTTATAAACACTGCACACTTTGTTCACAATTATACACATGTATGTATATAAATATATACAGCAACATATGGCACAGAGACCACTGATTCCTCCAATTATTTTGCTTATTCCTCATTAAAATAAAGCGTAAATGAAGCAGCAAAACTTTAAATTGTTATAGCCCTATCACTTATCAAATGTTTCATTAACATTGCAATTGTTCCCTGAAAATGGAATGTAGATTCTACAGCAACTCTTTTCACTTTGTTTAGGATTTTGCTACTGGAGGAGGTGAAGTGAGTCATTCTGACAACCTATTATCTTTTAATTTTTCCATGGGCACAAGCTCTAAGGCAAGAGTAACTGCATGGGAAAATAAAGTTTCATTATTAGACACTTACCATACAACTTTCAGATTCTACAAATAGAAAATAATCAGTGTAATGATTAAATGCCCAAATAATTCTTAGCACTGCAAGAAATTAGTTCACTTGTGCGCATTATATGTAAAACCAACATAAATTGTCACGATTATCCTTAGATTTTAAAACTAACTGTGCATATTTACCTACTTAGAATTCTTCTATCAGTGAACTTAGCATTCAGACTTTGATGTTTATGACAAAGAAGGGCTGGGATAAAGAATAACCTATTATTTAGCTATTATGAGAATGTGACAGATGTTACAAAATTAGAAACATTACAGATGTGCCACATCTAGCTTGCAACAGACCTAAACAACTCACTGTTACATGCTGATTTGCAGACCAAACCTTGTATTTGCTTCAGAATTAATCCAATCCCCCTTCCCATTAAAGCCAAGAGAAGTCTGGCAATTGACTTTAATGGCAATGGATTGGCCAAACGGTCCAAGCAGTGAGTGCTTATTAGCCTAATTTTACCTCTTTGTTTATTCCTCTAAACACAATGTCAGCCAATTAGTTTAACTTTTCAAATTAACAGAACAGCACTGGGGAGTAGTTTCCATTTCTCAACAGATATATTATAGAAAGTTGGTTGCACTACCTCATTACTCTTGCTTTGTGAAAGAGCCAGGCTATCATTTGT
>JANHGO010000053.1:62881889-62937880 GCA_024606505.1 Aquila spilogaster
AAATGTACCCCCAAAAATAAAATCTGTTGAAGCAAGTTGTTAAACAAAAGAATGATGCATGTTCCTCCCTCATAAGGAAATCCACCTATTTTTTTTCAATTGGTGTCCCAATACTGCTATTTCAAGCGGTATGTTGATAATCTGTTAAACATGAGTGCGTTTTAAAATGGCAAAAAAAGATGGTAAAAACTTATTTAATGAACATTAACTGTTCGTTTGAACTGCAGCTCATATTAACAATAAGTAAAGCGAAGTGTCATCTTAATGAAGAAGTATTCAGTTTTTAATTTTTTGAGATGTTTTCTAAATGTTAAAATTTAGAAAAAAATGAAGAGATTCTATAACAACAACTAATAAAAATATAGCTAATCCTATAAACTCATTTCCGGTACAGGTATATTTTTATGGTTTGCGGTTCCCTTCAGTATTAGTTATCAATCACATATGAACTATGCTTCATTCAGCATTAAGTCTACAAAACAGTACTTAAATTCTAACTGCAGACCACTCATGTGATATTTTTCTGGGTGCATTAATTAACACAAGCCAGTCTGTGCATGATCAAGGAACATAAAAGGATTTATATGTAAAAAAATAAAAATAAAAAATAAAAACATCAGTAATACAAAATACGCAAAAATTACTGAAAAAGACAAGTGAACTTGTTAAATTTTACAAAGATCATCCTCCTTGACTGTCTTCCATCTTAACAGCTTCCTATTGCAGTAATTGTTTTAATGAAGAAAAACTCAAGAGTAGAATTTTAAAAAAGTATAAGTTTTCTTGATCCAATGTATTGATCAATTGTGCAATGGCTACAGTTTTCAGTTTGCTCAGAGCCTTAAACTCCTCGCTGCACTGCCAGATGCTATTAAACAGACGGAGAGAAGAAGCATTGTGGTACATGAACATTTAAAAAAAAAAATCTTTATTCACTTTACTTACCACAAATAAAAATACAACACTGATTTTATCACCTTACCAAGAGAGAATTTCTGTGCATAACCATGTCTTTATAAAGCCAAATAAAGAAACAGTGCAGCCAACATACTTTCTAAGGCATGTATATTTTGGGAACATGCTGCACACTTCACACATGACATTTACTCCCACCCACAGAATATGACTGACCGTTAATTCAGCTGTTACATGAATATATTGGTCAATTCTGGTTTTACGTGTATACCTATATGTGGAAGTGAAAAGAATCTGATGAGGAGATCATATAATTGTCAAGAAGAGGAAGTACATCAGTTGCTACTACTACTGATCAGAACACTACTGCTACCAGGTAAATGACAGTCCCCTTACAAGCTAATAAAAAGAAAGTTTTAATAAAAGTCTTTTACTCAAAGAGTAATTCAGCAATTCCCCACCTCCACCAGCTTTAATGATGGTAAAAGAAGTACAAGCATAACTAATACAAATTTTGAATAAGTGGAATACTTTCTAGGAGTGCCTAAGAAAGAAAAGCAATGTTAACTAATATGCAATATAGCAAATAATTTTTACATTACAACAGCTTTCTTTGGATTCCTATTTGCCAGATCTCATGACCACTTTAAAGGTAACTCAAAGTTAAACTATGACACTAGACATTTATGTCTACTGTCTACAGATTAAATGCTAAATGTATGCTTGATAGCAAATTGTATTTTTATATTACAGGCTCCTACTGACAATGCACCAAAATAGTATAAAACATTGTAATGTTAAAATTATTTTCACAAGTTTTTATTGCCTTATAATACATACATATATTGTATCAGTACTGTACCAAAACAATAATTTAAGATTTTCGGACACTTTAATTGTGTGGATACATTTCACAACATGCTTGGATTTCTTGTGAATTTAAGCTTCCACTTCATTTTGGGGTGGAATTTTGATCTGAGGATCATTTCCTTTGTAACAGCACCCAATTAACCAACAGTGAATTTT
Organism: Aquila spilogaster; assembly: GCA_024606505.1. NCBI lineage: Eukaryota > Metazoa > Chordata > Aves > Accipitriformes > Accipitridae > Aquila > Aquila spilogaster. The sequence continues at coordinate 62,883,831 of JANHGO010000053.1, forward strand.
GTACAACCACACTGCTGCACTAAGAGTACACTCTAGCTGTTATATGCCATACAAACAATATAAAGCAGAGAACAAATAAACCTAAGTTTCATTCGCTTCTCACCTTCAAATTCTCTTTTTTGCCTGCATGCTACATCTTGTATTTTCTATCTGTATGCACGCATGTACCAGAGATACCTATACTAAGGGATATCCCTATTCAAATGCATCCACTGTGATAGATATTTCCCTAGAAAGAGCTGTTCTGTGATAACAGCTATTTTTGCAGCTGTTCTTCTGTCAGATGCACTTTCAGTTAGAAAGAGGCTGTAGTGTACAATTTTCTCCTTGAAAGAAATTCTTAAAGAATGGCTCTTTCAAATTGGCAACCATATTATGTCATCTCCTGTGGAAGAGAGTCAAGCTACTCTAGGGCCAGATACACTGTCAAATAGTGAAGAATACAGAGTCCCAGTGAGAATACATTAGAGATAACAGTGGGGAGAAAGGCATTATTTACTTCTGTACAAATTGTAGCTTTAACTGCTGAGCACAGGAGCAGGTGGCAATCACACCCAGAAGGGGTAACTGAGGAATTCTCCAGTGCTTAACATTATGCTCCAGAATTCACGTGAGAAAAAGTGTAATGAAAGAAAACAAAGGTAAACAAAAACAGCTCCACATCAGCAGTTTTCAAATGCATACTGTGCACAAGACTTCAGAGGAAAGATACTACAGCAGTTTAAAAACAAACACCAGGATTTTTGTAGGGCCATTTTACAGTCAACTAAACACTACACCCTATGATTTAAACATTTTAAGAAAATTCATACATACTGAGAGTGCGCGCTGTACTACTGAAGTAGAATGCTACTCACTCAGAGAAGACAGGTTGATTCTTCAGTGCAGTATTTAGTTTAACAAACAGCTCTGTATAAAGCACTTTGAAGGATAAGCTAGCCAAAAGACATTACAGACTCAGTTTTGGTCTTGCCTCTTACATAGACAAAGCCTAACCAATTCCAGATAATAGAAGAGAAGCATCTGGCGCTTTTTTTCTTTTTGGTCATCTACCACCTAGATGACAGTAAGCTTCAGGGCACCCTCTTTATGAGGGCAATAACAAAACAGCAACAACAAAAGGGCAACAGGAGAGGCTAATTCTTCTGGAGGTAAAAAACAGTTCAATTACCGTAACCACGGTCAGTAGCATCTGAGTCTTCTCCCAGTCACAAGGTGAATAACAAATCCTTTACACAAAGTTGAGAAATTACCTGGATATCCCTGCTAGAACCACACTTTACGCAACACCTACAACCCCATAGCCAAGCTGCTCACATGTGCTTTACCTACCAAACATGGGTAAAAGAAGCTGTATTTCCAAAATACATGAACTAGAAATTAAAATTAATATTGAAGATTCCAAAATGCCTTAAGGAAATCTTTGAAGTAACGACAAAACTCTGACATTAATAACTGGATGTAAAAAGTGAGGGAAAACCAGACTGTACATGAAAATTTAAATTAACTTTTAAATTGGCATAGGTGGTGTTACGTAACTGGTAAATTCTTGACCACAGTTATCTATTAGCATAAAGTCAAACAGCTTCACTATGCTCAGACTGATAACCCACAGCTACAGTGCAAGCAGGAATGGAAGTGATTTAACACTTCATTTTGAACATCACTTCGAATAAGAGAATCTAGCATGGGTTAGGTTTACGACACTGGCTTTTCTAAACTATTTTGCAAAAGATGAAGGTAAGGTTACTTTAAATATTTAAACTCTGGAAGGCTATTGGCAATTAAATATTGTAAAAAATAATTTAAAAAGTGGAACTGTCTGAACGAACATAGTTAACATAAAGAACAAAAATCACAACCAATTAAGATACTACTGCTCTGAGGTAGGAAGTTCATTTCTAAAACAAGAGATGAAAAAAGAATCTAACCACACACGGAGGCTGGGAGACCAGAAAATTAAACCAATTACTCACCCACTATTACAATTGTTTCAGAAGATGTATTTATTTAATAGGAAAAAAAAAAAAAAAAAAGAAGAGGAACAAAGTTTTTTTTAAATAAGCAGTTTTCTTACTTCTACACTAGCAGCAGTGATATCACAGCATCTTCACAGATATCTACTCTAATCTTAAAAGCACTCAAAACTGTAAGCTGCTAACTTTGTGTTGAGTCCATAGGCACTGACTCAATTTAGACTGTTGCAACACATATGGAATTGGTTACCCTACCTCTTGAATTCATTTGACATTTCCCAGTTTCAGGCATGGTCTTTCAACTGTCTTTTAAAGTTAACTCATTTGGATGAAGTATTATATGCCCCATGACTTCCCTGAGCAAACTTTTGCTGCTAAATATTTCATACAATTAGATTCCAATACAAGCTATTGCAAAGTGAACTAGAACATGCATTTTTCCCAGAAACACCTAGGAGCTTCACATCTTGTAAGAGGAATATGATATATGGAGACTAACTCTCTGAGGCACTGTAACAAGTATATGGCTGACAGTTGAAACATCCCATCCTCACTGAGAAGCGGACACACTGCAAACAGACCATACCACTAAGTTAACAAAGCTCAGAAGAACACTCTCTATGCAGCACAAAATATGCAAGAAACAGGCATACAAACACACAAGAAAAGGAAGATGCAAGAGAAAGTAAAGTAGAAGTGTTAAGCAGCTAAGTAGGAGACCATGAATCCAAATTTGCATCCTGTCTCAAGACTTACTGAACAAGTACAGTGCCATGAACCAGCAACAGTTTTGTAAGGGGCAGACTGCAGAGACAAGGCACAAAGGTCACAGCAGGAGAAAACAATGAAAAACAATGTTATCTCACCATAAAACTCCTGCCCAAGTTACCAGAATGAAAGGCTTTATGACTCTCAGGACACAAAACGAAGAACAGAAGTCTCAGCATTTCCAAAGAAAACACAAGGTCAGAACACCAGTCACTCACTCCAAAGTGCCGCTTTGATTGGTAGATATGGAAAGCATATCCCACTTGGGATGAAGATAACCCAAAAGAACGTAAAGTCCATACTTTTCTTCTCAAATGGGAAAAAGCTCTTGGCAATTCCACTCAGAAGAACTACACACTAAGACTGCAAAGTCAACTCTTCAAAATAGATTACAATAATTAAGATTGTGCAATTACTTGATAACTGACTTCATGAATAGCTCTGCAGTACTTTTTTTCTTGTCCTCACTATCAAAACATCCAACAAATCCATTCTCAGCAACAGAACTCTTAGTTTCCTCATCAATACTTCAGTTGTGTTTATCACAACTGCAGTTTGATGCTCTACCAACATTGTTATATGACAATATCCTGCACAGGAAAGAAACAGTGGAAAAAGGAACAAATTATAGAAAAAAAGGTATTTGCAACTTCTGATTTCCAAGTGTTTCAAAATACCTAATAGATGCATTTATATAAATCATCACATGATTTAAACAGAGCTCCTATTGACCTCAATTAGAATAACAGTACATAGTATTTCTGCAAGTCAGGCTCCATGCTCAACACCCAAAAAAATTCCGAACATTTACAAATGCCCCTAAAAATGAAGGTCCAGAAGACTTTTAGCAGTAGTAGTGACAGAATTCAGCTCTTTGAGGCTGAATTCAACTATACTTTTCTTAGTTATGCTGAGAAAGAGGTCCAGTCCTTAGAATATCATGCTTGTTCAGGGACCAACTTTAGGAACAGTTAATGAAGAAAATGAAAAAGGAGCTAGAGAAAAAAATTACTTAGCATTAAAATAATACAAAGCCAACAGGCCTGAAATTATATCCATTAAATGATTTTACAATATAAGAGCTCTAAAATCAATTCCTTTAAACAGATGTTATAATTTTTCTTTAGAGTTATCAAGTCAATAATTGCCTGTTGGTGTAACCTAAACCCAAAATAAAATAACACTGTAAGTAAAGGGCGCATTTCCTACTGAAAATTTTGCAGTGAAAATGGATGCTAAGCTATTAGAAATACCTCCTGTAATGAAAAAGTCACTGAGACATCAGGATTCTGAATACAAAAATTCAGAAATTATAATTCCTTCCTATAAATACTAAACATCAACTTATCAAACCCTTACTGCATCACTTATTCCCAGAAATCTGATAGAACATGCATAGAAACTTTAATGTTCAGAGTTCAGTCCTCCTAGACTTGCACACTATCATCTACTCCCACATATCACTTAACATCCTTAAGCTCATACATATGGATGCAACAAAATCAGCAGGGAGTAAACAACTTCAGAACTATTTTAATTCAGTGTTTAGATAGTCCTTAAACCTTTAGCTGTCAAATTCACTTCTTTTTTAATTTAAAAATTGCTACTTATAGTGGTATTGATGAATCAAATAAAACATGCAATGCAGAGCGGTAGAATTATCATAGATAAGAAATCTTTCTGAGCTGTAAGTAGATTTAATGGTCATTTTCAATGTAGAAAGATCACCTGTGCCTTTATTTATTTATTACCCTCTGTAAGCAAATTGTGCAATGAAATTCTGAACTCAAACAACCACTAAATACTGTACGTATACAGACCCTGATTTGCAACAGGCTGTACTTGGACTCTACTGAGAGAACGAGAAGAGCAACAACACTGACTCTAATGGAGAACTACATATTATGCTTTGAAGGCTAAATCCCACAGAGAGCAAAAGGAAAATCTGTTGTGTATCAGAATCCTATCAGCAGCAATCCAAAATTTGTCTGGTAGGTGTGTTTGTGCACCATTTTTTTTTCCTACACATTCATATATATCTGACATATAATTGAAATGATCAATTTTATTTATCTAAGTGACTTTCTTTCAGTATTTCTCCCATTTACTCTGAATGGATTAAGTACAAACAAATTTAAGGGCATTTTATACCAGCCTTGTTTAAAATCATCACAGACGCCCTATTTCAAATATCCTGCAGCCTGAAATGAACTGTACGACAAGAACAACTTTTCATTCAGTTTAAGAAGCTATCCATTTTATCATGTGCTACACCCCAACTTCTCCAAACCCTCATAAAGTTTTCCTTCCACGCTAAAGAAAATCTTTGAAAAGAAAGTGTAAAGTGTTAAACACTGCTCTTTCAAAAACATTTACACTTAACGTCACATTTTATGAAGCAAAATGAAGCTATACAAGATATACAAACACAAAAGAACAACTAGTTGGGTTTTTCCCATTATACAGTTGAGTCCATTCACAGTGTGGCTTTAAAAAAAGATTCAACTTCCTCAAAATGCAACTGAAGTTGAACCACTCTCAGGGGCGGACACTGTTCCTCCATGTGTGTATACATATTCCAAAAGCTGAAGAGGGGCATCAACCACAAAATAGTTCTCTCCATCCAGACAATGTTGAGACAGAAAGCTTTCATTACTTTTCAGTAAGGAGTGGTTGTTTTCTAATCGAATAATATTGTTCTGGATTACATGCCTACGTTCTACAGTTTATTTCTAACTCTCTTTTTCCCTTAAATACAGTCTACATTACTACTGCAAAATAGAGAGAATTTATTTGGGAACTAAAGGAGGGTTAAAAAAATCCCAAAGCAGAATTAAAGAAGTAAACAAAAAAAGCTTCCAAAACTTTACACAGAACTGGAACTGGTGATATGATCACTAAGCTTTTCTTAAGTTCATTAATACAGAAGATCTTCATAGATGATTGAAAAAAAAAGTCTTTACATGGAGATAGGGAATATTTTTGCAAGAGTCACATGAAAACATAGATCAATGTCTCCAGCGCAGAAAGAAGAAAGCGCAGTTATTTGACAAGGTGTCACAATGCTTCCCTTACAACTTACATACACTGCTCTTCTTTGCCTATTTCCCTAAGCATGACGTAAAACATCCAGCATGCAGCTTTTAACAAACACGGTCCTGCCCCTTTTCTCCCCCTCCTCTCTCTCTCCAGCAGAGCTGAATTTACTCAGCATCTTTTCTACTTTCAGTTTCTGTGTATGTTCACTTCAGATACAGGAATGCACAGAGAAGAGAACTGAATGAAAACATTCCAAGACGAGGACTTCCTTCTGGTATTAAATGCTTACATCTTTCTGCACAACTATCACAGAAGACACCCTAAGTCTGTTGTAAAAAAATATTAACAATAAAGAATAAAAACTTGAAGAGATTATCTCTCTGCTTAAGATTTTCACTCAGAGTGTAATTAACCTTGAGAAATCAGGTTCCTCAGTCCTCAGCAAATTACTGTTCAGACTCACTCAAAACTGAATAGCTTTACAGCAGTTACTCCCATACCAAAAGAAGCTCATTTCCAAGACTGTCTTGAGACTGAAGAAATAAAAAGCAACAGACACGGCCATGGCAGTCAGCACAGAAACTACTGAAATGCTTCTGCCAAAACTTATTTGATAACTGAGTTTTCCGCTGAGAAAAATTTATTTTCAACTGAAGCACCATATGCTTTACTTGAGCAGTTGTTTCCTATCTGCAGCATGGAATCTCTAGTTATCCCACTGAAGCACCTCCAGCAGCTCCAAGTCCCAGCAGTTCACTAATACCACGCTATCTCCTGCATGACATTAAACGAGCAACCATGAAACAAAAATGAGGTAATTCTCAACAGAGGCGATGAGGAAACATATTTACCTGAAGCATCTCCAACTTTAAAATCACTGTCATCAGAGCTATCATAATCTAAAGCTTCCAGCAGGGAAGCCGCCAGAGGCTTCACTTGTCTCCTCTTCGAGCTGCGGTCCACTGCAGAAAGAAGCACAGTACTCCTGTTAGACGGCACAATGAACACTCAGCGTGGTTAGACGTGCGGCGTTAACCCGACGGGACAGCCCGCACACGAGTACTGCCAGCATCGGCGTTGTCCCACCAGGGACGAGGGAACCCCTCACACCCCGGGCACCACCCCCGGGCCCGGGCTGGCGGAGGGAGCCGCTCCGCGACGTAGCGCCGGAGACACGGCGCGGCGGAGGGAGGACGAGGACCCGGGCCGCCCGGCACCGAGGACAGATGCCGGGCTGTCCCCGTCCCGCCGAGCGCCTCCGCGCTCTCCCCGGGGAAGGGGCGGGAGGATCCGCTGAGGAACACTTACTAAAGGCTGCGCAGGTGAGCGGCGGCGAGCGCGAACGCGTCCAGGCGGCGGCAGCGCGGCGCCGCCTCGGCCCCTCGGGTGCAGACCGCCGAACCTCGAGCCCCCTCCCCAGACAATGGGCACGGCGGCGACCCGGATGCAGACCCTCGCCCGCCCGTCCGCCGTCGGCCTAACAGCGCATGTGCGAAAGTATTGCGCCTGCGCATAGCGAGGTGAAGGCGAGGAGGGGGCGGGCGCTGCCCGTAGTCCGCCCGGTTGCAGTCAGGATCTTTACCTCCGTGCCTGGGGGGCGGGGGCTGCGCGGGGCCGGGTACGGGCTGAGCCGTGCGTCCGTGTGGAACGGCGCGGTGTCGTGCGCGCTCAGGGCGCGCCTTTCGGAATCTGGTGGATTGGGAAGAGCAGCTTAACAAAAATCTCTGGAGTGTCCCTCGGTTCCCCCGTGTGGGAGATGGTTTTTATTAAACAGCGGTTCTAAGTACGCGGAGAGCTGAGTGCCTTCCGGACTTGGTGCGGGGGCTGCAGCAGCGTGGTCGTGCCTGCACTCGTGGCAGTTAAACAGTGCAGTCAAATAAATAAGCCAGTAAATAAACTTGATAAAAACTGAGAGGGTGTTTTTGCTTTGACACCGTACTCACTTCGTAGTTAGAAGAATGGCGCAGCTTAAACACTGATGTTGTGATATACTTAAGGAGCTTGAGGATTAAAAGTATAGCAGTGGATTAGCACAAGTAGGATGTGATAATTCTGTGATGAAGGGTGAATGGGGGTAGGGTTTGGCAAGCACGCAGCCATGGTGAGATCCTGTGCTCCATTCACCACAGCTCTGCCATCAGCAGCTGCATACAGGCCACCAGGCCGCTCAGTACTGCAAAGTAAAAATGTGCAGGTGGTGGAGCATGGGGTGTTAGTCTTCCTCCTTTGAATACACCATTCCTGACTCTGGTCCTGTCACACCTACCCAAATACACTCTCTACCCCGGCTGTCTAGAGTTTCTTTCAAAACTCTGATCACCTTCCTGTTCCCTTAGGGGTTGCATATGTCTTAGCTTTTCACTCCTGGAGTGTTGTTTTATTTGTTTTTTGTTTTTTTTTTTTCCTTTTTTTACCTGTTAATTGGTATCCCCATCCTACTTCACACAGAATTTCAGCCCTAATGTGACAAGTAGAGGGGCATGGCCCCCTTCATCTGTGGACCCATACTGGCACATGCAGCCACAACTGGCAGGACAACTCAGAAAGATTACAGGTAAAGGTGGAGAAAGACGACTATAGAGTGATGGAAGAACTTTCAGTTCCTCTAAACACGAAAGCTGAAGTAGATGTACATCAGAAAGTATGGATCGTCCAGGTTTCGATTCAGCTCGCTTGGGTGGTCTGCCATGCTAGGACTATTCCAGTTCCTACCCGCGCAGGCCTGGCAAGTCTAGGTGACCCAGAAGAAGCTGATGTGGCTGTCTGCCCTCCTCCTCATCAGCCTAACTGTGTCCGGCCATGCCTTCTTCCCCTACTCATTCTCCTTCCTATGACTCAATCCCTCTCAGCCTATCTGCTTTATCTCAGCACCTAGCCTCAGTTACTCTTTCCTTTCCCAAATCTCTCTTTCTTCTTTCTCCATTTTTCCCCCTCCAAAGGAATATTCACACTTATTTTTATTTCTGAAAATTTCATACACGTTCTTCGTTGTCTTCTGTAGTCAGCTTTCATGCCTCATCTTCACTCCTGAACAGAAAAAAAAACACCACCACATTCATAAAAGTACAGGAAGTGTAAGTACTTAAAATTTATTCACTGTTTCCTCAAACTTCTGAGCACTACAAAGAGAGGGCTTAGCAGCAAGTCCTTCTAATTCAATAATTATAAGTATATAAAACATACAGCACAGAAAATAGCTGTAAAGAAAACCACAGTCTGTGATATCATTCTGTGGAAGTTTCTGGCTATTAAAACACCTATTGAATGAGAAGTACCCCTTAGTAGATTTTAACCTCCTTTAGTTGATTCAGATTGTTTCAAGTAAGGGGAAAAGAAAGGAGGGCTCATGCTCCAGATGAAAGAAGCCTTCAGAGAACTGTCTGATCTTGGTATTCTTGCAAGGCCTTTGCCATCTCAGCAGATAGCCAAGTATTTAAAATGTGCAGCTGCCTTCCTGGTTCAAGAAATAAGGTGTTAATGGCACACTGCTGGGAGCTGGGCACTGTACATGCCCATTAAATAGATGGTAAATGTTGTCAGTTTAGCACCTTTGAATACTACCCTTGTACACACACAGAAAATTATCTTAAAGGGTAATTTTTAGAACAAAATTATGAAGAGCTGAAATAGCACATTTACTGCGAAACTGTCATGGCAACTCCATCACTAGCACAACATCTAAAAAATTTCTAGAAATACTTCAGTATATCAGGTCACGTCAAATACATCAGGTCTTTCAATTATCTTCACATTCCAATAGTTCTCTCCAGGTTTGTACTTCAGTGCACAGCCGGATGCAAAAGCATGTCTCTGAATCTCCATTTCAGTGCCACTCTTCAACTGCTAGAGAAGGAGAGAAAATAATATCTTCTAACTATACTTTTGCCCTAAGAAAAAAGAATCTTTGTCATGATTCTGTAAAGACAATTTTAGAGGGAGTTATACAATACTAAATCAGCAGAGAATATGGTTGTACTCTTGTAAATTGCCTCAAAAATACCATCTTTAGTTTAATGAAAGTGTCATGTTTTCAAAGAAAGAAATACAATAATACGACATTTTCTCACCTAGAGAATAAACTGAAGAGAAAGTATGTTTTTAACTCATCCATCAATTGTGAATGAAGAAATAATATTACAAGGAACAGTATCTTTTTTTTTTCCCTGTCAGTGAGCAGACAGTTAAAGCCATGACCTACCTGTCTAAATCCAAACAGCAAACTCTTTTTTTATCCATCAAAACATCACCATCTGTAGTAGGGAGACTGACCTTTTCAAGTACCTTCCCAAAGCGAATTGTTCCAGCTTTCACTCTTTAACTGCACCATTACAGCAAGCACCTCTCTGTGATCTCTGCTCTTTTATCTCATACTTTATGGCAAAATATAAAGAGAAAAAGACTGAATCAGATATATTTGCTATTTTAAATCACAAGGAGAGGAAAATCAGCATCAATAGTCTATGAACAATAAGACTTTGAAATAATAAACTACAGATTTCTACAAGGTTTATTGCAGTCAAATACTGCCAGCAATGTTCTCTTCATGTACACCAATATTTCATGCACTCCTTAAGATAGTCTCAGCCTCATTTGATTAATTATGGATTTTGTTGATTATGTGGTATGCATGTTGTAAAAGGTCAGGAAAAGTAAAAATTAGTAATATGTATCTGCAACAGAAAACTTTCTGAAATATAAATAAGTAAATAAATAAAGTGTTATGATTGCAAGGGTTAAGAAATATTAGAAATAGGGCTACTTATACCTTTGGTTCTGTGGGAACTGTCACGCAGAGTAATGTGTGTCTTCTTTCATGTTTAGATAGAGCTTTGCCCCATTCCCCCTTTTGCTGGTATGGAGTGCAGGTGTTAAACCCAAGGATTAGCAAAGATGGATTTGTCTATTTCTGCTGAAGACGGGTCCCATGTAAGTTGCCTATGCTCAAATGGATGCTCACAAGAGGTCAACTCCTACTCTCTGTTCCCAGTGCTGAAATGCAGATCTCAGCATGCCTCTGTGTGGAGTTCTAGTCCTTCAGCTCCTCTACCAAACAGTTATTTTATAAGTTAATAAAATTCCATTTTGTAGATCTTTGTCATCTCAAGATTGAAAAAGCTAAAGCAGAGACCTTCCTCCTTTCTTCTGGGTCACTTACCTCCTTTTGCAGTCACAGTGACACCACCGCTGTCACTCATGTGCATGCAGAAGACATTATCCTCAACTCAGACCTTGCTGCAGATTCTGCCACTAAAGGCATGTCTTAAAGATTCAGTGCAAAACACATCTAACACACAGCTTTCCTGTCTCCCTGTTTAGCAAAAAATCATGTCTAGGCTCATCTACCTTTTCATTTGCATCAATATTCCTTTCTCTGGTTTTTGAAAATGCAATTCTGATGTTGCCATATCTATTGTAATGACTTTTTTCTCAGCCTCTACCATGTTCCTTTTCCATTTTATCCCTCCAGTGATTTCCCCTCCTCTGCTGCATCTGTCATAAATTACTTGGGTCTGATTTCAATACACTTCACAGATTACTCTTTGTTTTGTCTGCCATTTATTTATGTCAGATGATATTTGACATACATATTTGCTTTGCACAGTGTATTGGCTCCTCTTCTTTGTTATATTTTCAGAAAACCATTTTTTTCCAAGCATCCTTCATACTCAGAGTGTGTTCCATGTAAATACCTGCAACCTCAGTTTGTGTTTCCTCTCAAAATACCCTTCTACCACCACACTTCCCAAATACAATGTAAGGTTCAATGGGTACTGTCTCTTATATCGTCTCACAGGTTACCGTTCTGTCATTGCTGTCCCTTTCTGTTTTTTGTCCCGTGCTTACATTTCCAATCTGTTTGGAATAGTATTATTTACTATCATTTATTTATTAATCAGTATTTCCATTTTTGCATTGTCTTTCTCTCTATGATTTATTCGGTGTAGCAGAACTTTGAGTCATGATTAAAGCTTGTAGACATAAAAGCTATAAAAGGAATAGTAATAATTTTTATTTTAAATTTTCATTTTAATATAATTTTATTTGATTTTCAGACAGCAAGCTCATCAAATAAGCTATATTTTTTTTAACTGTTAAGTGCATATAATTTGGCCATATAATAAAGGATAATAGTTAATAACAATACATAAATATTAAAGCATTAGACCACAGAGCTGTTGTATTGGTTCAGATTCAGAGGAGGCCAGGGAAAAGCGGGTACAGAGCGAGTATATATGCTACTTTCTACTGATTTCCCAAATTCCAGTTATTTTCCGCATTGAAACTTTCTTGATCCAGGTGTACGTTGTTCATTTAGTGGCCTGTAATGAGCCTTTCTTCTGAGAATCCTTCTCCTTAGAATCTTTTTTATGACATCATTTGTCACAAAATTCCATAGAATTATCTATGAATATATTATCCTGTGTATGGCAACAGTATTGTTTTGTGTGTTTTAAATCTGGTTTCTATGATGTTCTGTTCTACCTGTCAATTCCTCCCTTTCCCAGGCTGAGGAATCCCAGCCCCCTCAGTCACTGCTGACAGGGAAGCTGTTTCATTTCTTTGGTAATTCTTGTTTTCATTCCAAGAGTCTTTTCCAAACTTAATACATAGGTTGCTCCAAAAGTAATGCCTCTGATTTAGTTCTGTGGAAACTACAACAGATACAAAGAGCACAATAACACACTGATAGAACAAATTATCAGCTACAAAACACTATGTTTCAACATAGGCACCATGCTTAGCTACATATTTTCACCAGCCATGAACAAGAGCCTGCATGTTGTGTTCATAAAATCTGCACCAGTGGAGGTGACCTACTGTTTCAGTGTTTTACCACTCACTGCCTCACTGTGCTCACATCCACTGTTTGGTCTCCATAAGCATTGAGCGAGTGTTGATGAATGTCGTCCATGGATGCAATTTTTTCTGCATGGAGGAATTCAGTGATACACCTTTGCTTCATACACACTTCCATGTCAGATGCCATTTTGTCAGACTGCCCCTCTGCTGCCATCTGTCACAAATCAACAAAATGTAATTGGATATTGGCAGGAAGGTTCACCCTCTACTGCCATACCACCAATATCCTCCTCTGGTGTTGTGGTCCAACACAGTAAAATAGAAGGCATTACTTTCAGAGCAGTGCTCGTACATCCCTTCTGTAAAAGAAGAACAGCACTGAAATGCAGACATATTGTGTGTTTATTCAGTTGTCTAAGGACATTTTCTGGTTTGTTCTCTATTTCTTTCCTAGTAATTTTTAAGATTTCTTTTCCCTTTGAGATACAGAGTGGGCACTGACTGCTACACAGAAGTGAACCAACACTTTCATGAAACAAATTCCAAGGTCCTATTCTTAAAACGAAACCAGTTGGCTCAGAGTCATTTCATCATTTCATTTGTGAAGTTAGGATTGCTTTACCCCAGGATCCTCAATTTCTTTACATTTATCTACACTGCATTTCACTTCCTTTGCATTTATCTTGATTGAATTTCATCTGGTATTTTATTTACTGCCCAGTCCTATAAGAGAGTATTTCAACTGTTCCATGCCTGAGTTATTTCAGAATTCTTTCAGTAGTGGTGGTTTCTTAGTATCTTATCTCAGTATTTTATCTTTTTTTCTTAATATTTTATTAGTAGCTGCTTCTACAGTAACTTCAAATTCAAATAGATTTTCTTCTGAGCCTTCTCCCACTAGAGAAGAGCATCTCTTTTCCTGAGAGAACACTGGCGGGAAGAATTCATTTTGCTATGTAAGTACACATTTCCTACCAACCATCAGTTGTCCTGATGAATTCTGGCATGTTTCTTGCTGTGTTTGAAATATGACTCACTAACAACTTGGATTCTTTCTTCTAATGGATACTCAAATTATTTTTCCATTTCACCTAATAAATGATATTTTTACTTTTAATCTACTAGCACTTATATGTTGCACTGTCTTGTTTTAAATGCAGTTCCAGCCACTTGAAGGATTTCTTCTTATTTATAACAGTCTCCTTCACCTTGTTAGAGTGATTTCAACTTGCTTTTATACTTTCGCTGTCATTTCCATATGTGTTAAGCACTAATGCTGTGATTCCAGTAAAGTATTCACCAGTAGTGTACATGCCTATGGGAATCTCTTTCCTTAAACTACCCTGCTTAGATATGTCGTTAATAAGCTCCCTCACATTATCTAAGACCTTTTTGCTGTAGAATACATCCACTGTGGATGTTGTTGAGATTTGCTGCTTTTGTAGGAGTTCTGGATAAGTGCACGGTCACTATCAGAGAAGAGCAATTCAGCTGTGAGATCTCGTTTAGATCCTGCTAGTTATTTGGTACAAAGTCAAGCATTGTCCTTTTATATGTGGGCTTACTAACCACTTACTTCATGAAAGAGTCATTCATAATGTCCAACACTTCCAGTTCTGCTTATCTCTGTGTCATGTTCACTTGATCTGACTGGGGATAATTTAAGTTCCCCACTATAACGACTACTTGCTTAATTTTTCTCAAAATATTGCAGTCAGTGTCACCATTCTTTCTGGTGGTCATTAATAGAGCCCCAGTACTACATTTGTCCAATTCAGGCTTGGAATTTAAAGCTGTATAAATTCTAAGATAATCACTGAGGTGGTTAATTTGCTCATTTCATTTGATTCTGATTTCTTGAATATACACTGGTATTTTGCACTAGGCACAATTTATTCTATTTCATGTATATTTTCTGTCTTAATATTACAGTGCTCCACTGATTGCCTTCTTCCCAAAAGTCTGTTATGCCCTTTTTTTTTTTCTCCTTTGTGTGTGTGTGTCTGTTTGTGTGTGTGTAAGGGAGGGCATTCCTGTTCCTTCATCTTATTTTTGAATCTTCTGGCATTTATATGTGTGCCTGTCTGTTGTTCCCACTTCGGGAAGTCATTTATGTAACACACATATAATAATTACATCCTTCAACTCATCCAGTACTGTAAAATACGGAGCTTCGAAGACTTAGCAGCAGCATTGTTGCAGAACAGTATGTTCTTGTGCATTTTTGTCTCTTTCACTATTTCTGTTTGAAACACTCAGTTATAACATTCTAGACATACAGAGCCAAACTAAATATCACATATTATTCACCTTGTTAGTGCCTGCACATATAGGCTCTTCCTGGGGGAGTTCAGCCACCTGTGCTCAAGCCCAGCAGCAATGTGGTGCAGCCTTGCAACCTTGGATCAGACTGGAGAAAAGCTGTGAGAGACAGACAGGAGAATCCTTGCTGGAGGGCGAGCCCTTGGCTCTGGAGCAGCATTAAACTCAGCTCTTAGTCATGGATCCTGCCTGAACAATGACTGCCTGCCTGTGCCTGATCTTGTTCCTTATCGGTCTTATCCCACCAACTCCCTGGCTCATTGCTATGTATTTGGCTGGAATCATCAGACATCTGGCTGACCGTGATGACCATCACATGTGCTTTTCTTCTGCTGGCACTGTGGCACTGTGTCATCCCTTTCCTTGCAGTCACCATCAGCTCCTGGCTTACCTTCCCTTACAGAGCAACTCCCTCTCGCAGCTCTCTAACATCTCATTCAGATGAATTTCAGATAAAGTATTCCCTTTATCCTGAAATTATCCTCAATTCATAATGGACCTGTATTCTTCCTCCTTGTACCATCCAGTCAAGATAGCAAAAGTCTCTCTTTCTACCTCTTCCCATGGTGCCATGAGGGGCAGGAATCACTTTACAGAATACTGTCACACAAACCTTAGTCTTCAATTTGCTTCTCATTTGGCTAAATGTTCTTCCCTTTATCATTCTGGTGCACCACAGCTAGTTACCTTTTCCCAGCTCTCCTTAGGAGCCTATTTACTAAGTGGATTTGCTGCCTGGTATTCACTGTAGAAGCCTGCAAGCCTGTCGGGGTCACAGACCCAGACATCTGTATGTGCAATGATAGATTCTTCCACCAATACCTTTTTCTTGTTGGGAAAAAAGTTAAGTGCAATCCAAGTAAAGAATGTCATTCCATTCTTTTTTTAATAATCAAGTCTCACTCCCTCTTAACAAGCTATGAGAAATGTGAGCATAAGCCAGTGATTCCCAGTGACTTCAGAGGACTCTGGCTCAGACTTTCAATGACACTGCCTGATACACATTTTGCAGACCCAGTCTTTCATTCACCATATCATTGTGGTGTTGTTCTGAAAAAATCTGGGATGTGAAGAACATCTGTTACAACAAACATAAAAAGCACAGACCTGCTGTTACTAATGGGAAACATTCTAAGGGCTTGGATTTAGAAAAAAAAGTTTATTAATTTTTGAAGAATAATTGCTTTGATTGCGCGTGTCAATGACCCTTCTCACATAAAGCTTTTCCAATACAATCTTTTTTCAGTCTCACTGAGGACAAAAGATGCTTCAGCTGCACTGACAAAAATCTTTATGAATTGCTATAAATTCTCCTGAAGGGGGTTCTATAGCTTCCTTTTAAATTCTATTTACTTATCATCTGTAAACAAAAGAAGCTGAGCTGGCCTGGTTTGGATTTGTATGAAAAATTATAATGAAATAATAAAACCAGTAAGCAATAAAGAAAGGAAATAACTACTTTTAATGTCCTCTGTTAAATGTAATTGTGATATTTAGGAATCCATTTGCTTCTTTCTCTAATGTTAATTATTTCACTGATTAGCAGAATGTGAGGCAAAAATACAGATGACATCTTTTATGATCACATAATTTATAGAAACTAATCTATTTTTGTCAAATTATGGAGGTTTTTCTTGAAAAATATGTTTTGGAGAATTTGAGCTGATTTAACATCCAATTTATTACAAAAGAAAAGCCATTCAGTTATGCTAGAGTCTCACTTCATCATGACATTTTTACACAGTTTTCTTTGCTTTTGAAAAAAGTCACCAAGACATGTCTTTGTTCAGGTACTCCACTGGCAGCATATGGCAGAAATACTGGCACCTTGCCTGGAAACTGCAGCAAGAGCTGATAGATCTGATCTCATTCTGTGGTTGGGGAGAAAATAGACCGCAGTGAAGGCCAGTTGTATGGCCAGTGACTATCAGCTGCTCTGGAAGAAGTACAACTTCCTTCAAGCAGTTGAGGGAAGGTGAACTGATTTTGCACACTTTGGAGAGAGATTTTTCCTTCCTACTTCATGGCAGAGCTCCCAAGAACAGCCCATTACAGCTGGGTCTTCAGAATTCTCTGTGTCAATTGCATTTTATATACTACTGTGAAATGAATATTTCAATGCAAAAACTTTTGAGAAATAATAAGTGCTACTTTAATATTAATGGATCAATTTCAAGTATGTTTGGAGGACTAGGATGAAATCCTGCAGATGCAGTTCTGCAGAAGAAGATTTGCTTCTACACTTCTTTACTGCTAAGCCAGACATTTAGTGTTGACCTGTTCCATCTGAAAAACACAGACTTTTTTTAAATTGTACATTATTCGAAACACAGCTTGACATTAGGCACATGCACAGCTTTTGAGGTTTTGGTGGTATTGAATTGTGGGTGAATCTGATAAGTAAATCCTCAAGACTTGAACTGTCCCGTTCCAAACACAAGCAGGGCTTCTAGTTAGAAGATTCTACTCCATCTTCCATGAAAAAAAAAATTGGTATGCAAAATATCATCCAATAGCAACTAAATTTCTGTGCTTACAAAAAGTACACATATTACACTGTGAGAATTACAGAATTACACAATGTCTAACTATAGTGATGTCTCCCTAGTCCCACTGATGGCAGTGTGCAGTTTCACATGAAACCTGCCATCTTCTAGTCTCAATACCTGTACCAAACTTATAATTATCCAAGCACATAGTGAATCAAATTACTTTTTTATATGACAGAAAGCTACTCAACCAGGAAGTCCCATGGCTCCAAGACCAGTATACCCAGTGCACATGCCTGGCTTTGTAGCAGTTCATGTTAGATCAGGTGGGACATGTGCAGGTGGGAAACACACTGAGCTTCAGTCTTGCTACAGTGAAAGACAGAGTCCCATTGCCCCTCTCCTATTTGCTTCTCCTGGATGCTTTTGGCAATCACATCCTTTATGCCAGTAGTATTGTACATTGTGTACTAGTAGCATTAGCAAAGAGCTGGAGTTGATCCAGATAAAACCTTTTAGTCTCTTTTGTACAGCCTAATGTAAACCGGTGCTGGCACATGCATATCCAAAGGATGGATGAAACTGTCTCTTTGAGTAGCTTACTGTGGATTAAAATGGCTCTGTAACCTTGGCTTTAGTGATTCAGTACGTCCTTTGCTGTAGCATGTAATAAAACTATACCTGTCTGAATTCTCACTATTTGTGTTCTGTGACTTCAGGTGAATCTAAACCAAAAAAAGATTCTCAGAATCTGCATTACACAGTCTTTTGTGTTGTCCCTCAAATGACCCTTATCTCTCTTCCGAATTCCACTCATGAAACAGTATACCAGAAAGTAGATTTAAAAGACCTATTACTTTCAAAGTCATGCTTCCTCCCCTCTGATCCAAGAGGAGAAAGAGACAGGGAGCAAAACATCCTGCTGTCCTGATTTGTTTCTTTAGAAGATGCAGCTACAAGGGCTGCTCTGAAAATAATGCCTCCTATTTCATTATGTTGGCCCACGATGTCAGAGGCAGGTGTTGGTGGTATAACAGCAGAGGTTGAACTTTTCTGCCAATATTTCATTACATTTTGTTGCTGTGTGACAGATGGCAGCAGAAGGGAACTCAGACAAAATGGTATCTGATATGGGAGTGTAGACAAAGCAAAGGTGTGTCGCTGAATTTCTTCATGCAGAAAAAATTGCAGCCAACGACAGTCATTTACACTTGCTGAATGTTTATGAAGATCAAACAGTGGCTGTGAACACAGTGAGGCGGTGGGTGGTGCATTGCAGCAGTGGCAACAACAGTAGGTCACCTCTGGTGGTGCAGCTTTTTATGAGTGCAGCTTGCAGGCACTTGTTCATTGCTGAAAAAAATGGTGGTGATTATGTTGAAAAAATAGTAGCTGAGAATTTGCTCTATCAAATAGTGTTACGTTGTAGTTTTCACAAAAAATAAATCAGAGGCATTACTTTCAGAGCAATCAACATAAGTAAAAGTTACCTCTTTTCAAATTCATTGAACTGGAATTTTCTGAATTAAAATCACATGAATCATTTCAGTTTGGCCAAGTTTTAATTTAAGCTCATTTTAACCTAGAAACAAACATAATGAATCCAAGTTTGAGAAGACAGATTGTTTTCTTAAGGACTTATTTATTTTACTTTAGCAAATAGTTAATCTCTAGACTGGCTTCCTTACATGATTTTTTTATTATTTGCCATGATTCTGCTGTGGAGAGGGCTGTGCAAAATGTATCTCATATAAGACTTATTTTTGTCAAAGGCATTGCTTTTGAGAGCTTCAGCATTTAAAAGTATGCTTGCAGAGGATAGTGATTTTAAAATGTATTAATTTTATCCACATCTGTTCTGCATTCCATGAAGAAAAGGTAAAACTGTTGGGTGCCTGAATACATTAGTAATACTACATGTACTCGTTGGTCAGCTCTTTCACATGTACTGGTGTTTTGATTATGTCTTAGAAATTAGGGATGGCAGCCTGAAGGAGGTGTTTCTTAAAGGGCAAGTCCCAAAGAGGAAAAACAGATGGGCAGAGGCACCATTGGAGTAGCATCACCAAGTGTACAAACTTGTAAGTTAGTCAGACATGTAAGTTAGTGAAAGACAGGAGTAAACATTTTTAGACTAAGCAATTAAACAAATACAACACTCTGTTGTCTTTAATCTGATTTCTTGTGCACAACCTTGCACAGAAGAAAAGTACCCTATGAAACTTTTTAAATAAATTTGCTAACTCTTTATGTTCTGCCTGCTCTAAAAGAACATTTCTGATGTCTTAATACACATAAAAAATATTATCAAAATATTCTCTAGCTTTCCCTTCACATAATTTTCAGTTCAGACTATATACTATATACTGGATATATCCTTCCAAGAAGGATGATGGACTTAGTCACACAACAAAATATGTTACTATCCTTCTCTCATAAATATAGTAATATAATTCTCTACATTTAAATGAAACTGTATTTAGAGAAAAGATAATATAGGGATACTACCTCTTCAAAAGCAGTAATTCATTAATTTTTAACAGATCAGAAGGTTCCAAAAAGTATCCAAGTAAAACTCAAGAGTACGCAAAGCAATTAATTTCTCTTTTCGTCAGTTACTTATGTTTTCTAGATAAATGATTATAAAGACAAAAATGTCATTTCTCAAAATCTGTGGCAGACGTTTTAGCATAAAATGCAGCATTCTAATCTGCGTCCAGACTGAAACATGTTCCATCCTCTTTCTCCCAGTTGGAGCGAATACAGTATATTCCTTTAGTGTCCAGATTCCAGAAAGGAGGCAAGCTGGGACTAGATTTCACATTCTGCTATGTTAGAAATTATCTGCAGAAAGTACTAATGATTCAAGTGAATGTGTTAATTGGAGACAGTGTAAGTGTGAAAAAGTGATGCCTTGGAGATGCACTACACGCTTCTTTACAAGAATGTGGCTCTATGCCCCTCCATAGAGATTTTGCTTATGTCTAAATTGTAGTGCAGCTAGCAAAGCCAGGAAAAGGGTTTAAACTACTGCCAAGATGTCCATAATTTATAAATGCAGCTGCCTGCAACATTAGGCTGCTTACAAAAATGATCGCCTCTTGCAGTGTCTGCGATCATAGTCCTTGTAGGAGGAACCCCAAGACTGATATTTTTGTGCAGTGTGAACCATGTAAGAATATAAAGAAACAGATACCATTAGATCAGCACAAGCTGGCCTTGTCTTACCAGGTTCACACCAGGATACTGCAGGTATCCTGGTTTTGCTCTGAGGAATAATGACAGTCTAATTTTTAACCATTTTCTGAAATACAAGGGAAGTCTACCTCTGTGTATCAGCTTGCATCTCAAGTGATTTGGCAAAGTCTGCAGATGTTATCCTAAAAGAACAATTTATTCTAGCTCTGCTTTAGATTGCATCTGGGGGCTGCCTGTATCTTTCTACTGATTTCAGAGGGTATACTTGCTTTAACTAAACCCTACATTTAGATGTCAAACATTTTGTGAAATACATTTCCCCCACAGTACTCTCATTCACTGAAACACAGCAACGCATGCTCCACTTTCATCCTTTTACTACTAAAGTAATCAATAATAATTCTGTCATCTAGTATTAGCAGCTGAAGTGTCCTTGCCGCAGTGCATAAAAATAATAAACAGTTGCAAAACATTCTTTTGCAATTTGTACTCAGTAAACATTTCCACTTTGCAAACATCAACCTTCCTCTAAAAACTACAGCAGAAAACATAGGCAAATAACATTTTCTCTGGAATTTACACGAATGACAGTTACTTCCAATATAGCAGTATCTCCCCTCCTGATCATAAATATGAAAAATCCCTCTCTACCCTTTCCATAAAGAAAACAAAAGCATATGACTCATGTTAGTGGAAGACAGATGATATTTTCTCCAGTCTAGGTTTGTAGAAAACAGCTTGCTCAGAATGATGTCTAATCCTGTCCTCTAAGGGTTCTATCACTGTCTTATATGAGAACAAGCTTTGGCTAACTGAAAACGTTAGATTCGGGAGCCTTATTCTTTCTGTAAATTGTATTTCTATTAAAATACTGACATTCTCCATTAAAGAAAAAAAATACAGAAAAATAAATTACGGTACAAAATCTATTTATACTGTTCTAACTGTGCAATCCTTTGTTGACACAGCTTGTGCAGTTAATGCCACAGCAGTAAGACTATACTTTGTAAACATGCTGCTTTCATGTTTCTTTGTTAACATTAAATTGTTCTCTTTAATGTTTGGAATACATAGTGAACATGGAATCTCACATATCATTTCCTACAGCTGTTGCACAGTCAATTATGCATTTTCTTTGTATTGTCACATTTTAGAAGCTGCTTATAAGCTGCTTGTGCTGCTCCCAGACTGTCTGCTTAAGTCAGTCCAGCTGCATCAGTTTCTCCTAAGCAGCAATATGTCCTGGAAAAGGCTGCCAATACCACATTATTTATTTGCAGTGAAGAATAATAGCTTTTTATTTATTTATTTTTAGAGAAAAACAAAAACAAACAAACAAAAACTTTGACCAGTTTTTTGTAAGTAGCAACAGCAGATGACATACAGTAGTTTTTAGTAGACTGAACCTGACTTGTCAGGCCAGCCCTGGAAATCTGTCATCTCTGTTATCTCAGTCAGTGTGGATTCCCTGCATAAAAATCAGACTTGAGTAAAACTGTAAGCAAACAAAAGCTTAACCAAAGGCTAACTTGAATTTGGAACATCAGAGCAGAGGACTGGTAAGGACTATTTCTTCACAAGCATACGTAGAAGAAAGAGCACAGAATGGTCCAGGAAACATTAATCCCCCTCACTCCACAGTAGAAATTAAGATGATCGACCAAAAATGTCAAGATAATTACAGGCACAAGAAACACTTCCAATTTGTCTAAAATATTGTTAAATAGTTGATGTAGCAGCTATTTAACAGTTCGAAGTACCAGTCCTGTTAACATTTTTTAGTAAAGATTTTTGCTTTAGGAATTGAGACATTAAGCTTTTATTTATAGAGGTCTGATAGTTCTTGAAATCAAATAACAGCAGCTTAAAGGGCAATACTTACCTATGGATGCAATTCTACAAATGAAATTATCTGTAAAAGAGCAGTGAATCAGCATAGTTTCAGGGTGAAATGCTGGGGTCTGAGATAGGCCCTGAATCCAAGTTGACCTATAGATGAACCTAACAACCTCACAGCATATCTAACGTACAGTATTAACTGCACATATAAGATGCCGTTTATCCATATTTTGCCATGTCAGTATGAGTATGTATATTCTAGTGTTTATCTACAGAAGCTCTGTTATAATGCTTATTATGCAGCAATAATGGTCAAATTATGTCTTTCTTGATCACAAGGGAACTTTGCTGTAATGTTTGTTACTTAATTAAGCATGTTGCATGGGGCCTGGGCAGACATTTAGTCTTGCCAAAGAGGCCTATGGTATACCAAAATAAACAGAACAATTCCCTTGGTTCTTCCTTGAACCCCGGCCATGTTTTGGGGGGAAAACCAATAGGAGAAAGAGGAAACCAGATGTTCCACCTGACTGTTACATAGATTTGGTTATTCAATGGTATAAAGGCTGGACCTGCTTGCAGTGACTTTTGAGACCTCACCTACGGGGTGGACACTCTGCCGTAGGACTTCCCAATTGCCAGGACAGGTTCTCCAGATCCTCACTGCAACCGGGGCTCCCCCAACAGCTGTGGATCTGGTTGATGGTAAAGCATTAAGTCAATTGGTGATATCTTTCTTAATCACTATTGCTAACCTCATGCAGTAATGATTAGATGCATTACCTTGCTTATTTTCTTTACTCTTAAGCTTATCTTTTGACTATAAGTACTGCTTTATTTTTGTATTATTTTGAAACAGACAGTAAAATAAGCGTATCCCTTTTGTTGGTGCCTGTGTCCTTCCTTATGACCCTGTCAATTGGCAAAACATAGGGGAATTGTTCCAATGACTTCCTGTGGTCTTAGGCCAGATAGGGTGCAAGCTGTGTGGAGCTTGTGCTTCTGCATCTGAAGTTTTGGCAAGTTAAAAATTTACAATGTATTTGAAAGATCTACTGTTTTTGAGATTTGCTCTCTAAAGAGTGAGCAGAGACCAAGATTTAGTTTCTTTCAGTTGTTTGATTCTCAGCTGTTCTGCTTCTACCGTGTCATTCCTTCTCCTGCTTTGTGTTTTTTTTTTCCTAGTAGTCGGAATGATACATTTAAAACAAACAACATACAAACCATACACTTTATAAACACTGGTATTTAAAACTTGACTATTTTCATCCATTCTGAAAAGCCCCATTAGTCCTATACATTTCTATTTCTGTTTTTCTTTCATCTCATAACTATGGAAGTCTTTTAAGTGATTTTTTTTCCCAGTAGGCTGAGCATAACCCTTGCTGGTGACAGGTGTTTTAACTCAGTTGCTCCTATGGGATCTGTCACCTGAGGTGCTGCCACAGCCCACGTTGCTCCATCTCTCTCTACAGAGAAGGAAACGACTTCCATTTATTACTGGATTGAGCCAGATTTGAATCTGTTTGCTGACAAGTAAAACAGCTCAATATTCCATTATGAACAACCTAGATAGCCCCATGGTTCCCTGTGAAATATACACTTTAATAGCTTTTCTATTCCAAGAAATGTCCTGCCTACTGATTCTTTTTATACTTTACATGGATGAACAAAGAACTACCCTCTAAATTTTTAATGCAGTTTCACCGATACCTATTTATGACAGCAAGGAAATGTGATTTTATAAAAATTCTGTTCAAGGACAATTTCTGAATTTTAAGTATTTGTAAATATATTCCCATCAGAAAACGCTTAACTTCAAGAAAGGAAGATTAAGGAAATTTTCGCTTCATTTTATTGCCAATAATTTACTTCTGCTAAATGGCACATATTCACATATTCACTCTTTGTATTAAAAAAAATGTATTTTCACTTTAAAATGTAAAATGTAAAAATGTATTTTCACTTTAAAATAAAAGTCCTTATTTTAAAGAAAAGATTTACTTGCTTTAATGTAATTATAATTACATTAACGCTAAAGCAATCAATACAGCTTCTTTTATTAAGCTTTCATTATTATTTAATAGTAAGACAATCAATGTGAAAGCTCTGTAAATTAGGGTTAATAACATTAAGTTTACAAACAGCACTGTAAAAATCCAGGAAACAGTTTGTATTTTTTAATATAAATTAATGTTTATAAGTTATACACATAAAAGCAAGTGAACTAAAGAAATGCTTTTCTGTTCTCAGTGTTAATATTATTCTTTGACTTACTGACCAGATTACAAATTCTTTAAAACTATTCTTCCCTTAGTAATTGAACATACAACCACTGTCATTAATTGTTTTCTTTTCCAGATCTCTAGCACTCTATTCCACAGACATTTTACTTCTATGGTTGCTAGCAGGTT
Source organism: Aquila spilogaster (assembly GCA_024606505.1). NCBI lineage: Eukaryota > Metazoa > Chordata > Aves > Accipitriformes > Accipitridae > Aquila > Aquila spilogaster. The sequence goes on from JANHGO010000053.1 coordinate 62,908,677, forward strand.
ATGCTATATAACATAAATAAATTCCTTCCAACTTCTTATAAAGTACTAGGATTATTATGTACTTTTAATGAATGTATAGAGACAAAACTTTATCATCTTGTACTGCTGACAGGCCTAAAAGAAAGAAGAAACAGAACATTTCTTTGCCATATATGTAGATGGCTCCAGAAGTAATGCCTCCTATTTGTTTCCACGGAAACTACAACAGCTAGAATTTGTTTTCTCTAAGAACTGTTTTCAAAAAGTTTTTACCTTTTTACCAGAACTGTTATCTCCTACAGAAAATCCCCAGTTATTCATTGTTCTGATTAACAGATAAATGTCCTTGATGATAAAGGATAATTCATAATTTATTGACCTGTGACCAAATGTAATAGTCCTTCCTTCCTATTTTCCTCCCATTAAAATACGTAACTTCAAACATGATTCTAATTGTGTCTTTGTTGATTTTTTTGACTGATTCTGTCAAACTTCAAGAGCGCAATTCTTCAGATAGCCTCTGATTTTATTATGACTTTTTATTCCTGTTCTCCAGGAGATCAGATGTGGCTAAAGCTGATCACTTTTAATGTAAAAATAGTAATTACAATAAAGCCAGAATTAATGAAATACAGCAGAAACCTATGGAACCTCTTATGAATCTGTTATGATTCATAATAACAGATAAAGTTTAGGAAAGAAAGCCTTTAGAAACAGGAAGGCCACAGAATAGAAAAAGCATCTGAAAAAGAAAAGATCCTGAAACCAAAAGCTAAAGTGAGCCTAAGCCTAAGGATAGGAACAAGACACAAGAGCAAGCAAAAACAGATTAAGTGGTAGACAGAAAACATGAATGAGGCTGTACAGGAGAACAGAAGAAAGAATAAATGATAAAGCACCAAAATAACCCAAGGACTCAATTTTCAGCAGTGCTGAACTTAATGGACTGGTTCATCACAATGTCTTTCTGAAATACCTGAGGATTTATGGATTCACTTATTTAAACAGCGGAAACCTACACAAAAGTAACTTTAGTCAGAATAAAGGAGGTGACTACCCTAACTAAGGCATGATAAAATTAACTGACAACTATGAACACAAAGACATCAAACTTAAAGAGGAAATAATGTGTTTACTTTCCAACTGAGTAGCTAAGCAACAGGTAAAAGGGTGGTAAGAATCTTTATCATTTACTCTCTTTAAGGGAATGGGTGGATTCTTTACATATAATAGAAAACTGTTAACTCCAACTAAGACTGATATAATGACATCATTACTATAAATTAACAAATACCTAGACTCATACTGCATTGTATGTACCCATATAAGCATATAAATGCTGATAGCACAGTCCAGGCACACAGATGTGACAGCTAGGCAGGTACTTCTATGAACCACAGATCCACCACCGAGGCAGCATGACGCTGCTTGTGTTTATACTCAGAATTTCACCAAACCAAGCAATTGTGAAACTGTATTTTTAGCAGTGCTTAGTCTGGCTGTACTTTTAGAAAAAATCTCATTGTTTCTAAAATGATACTGAAAAATTCTGTTTTCTGATTGCTTTCACAATTTACCTTTTTGTCTGTAAAATAAATTATGACATACAATAATCTACATAACATGAATAGCAAGGTATATATATGAACAATGAACCAGCTGAGTTGTACAGGACCAGGCATTAAAAGCTGACATATACAATACTTAAAATTTATATAAAAAAAGATAAAAAGCATGACAAATTTTGCACATTGATTTTAAATTCATAAAAGCTCAAAAAGTATAAATTCTTAAAAAAAAATAATTGTGAGAAGCATGTAAAATCCATTACGTACTTCCTAAAAATAGTTGCCTGAGATATGCCTAGTGGGAATAACATAGCCCTGATCTTAGCAGATCAGAAAAAGGCTTCCCTAAGTTTCTTAATTTTGTTTGTTTAGCCATACATCAGACATACAGCCTAAAGCAAACTGTTGTGAGGTAAGTTTTGCTCAGTAGCCCCATGTGGCTAATGACTGTCTACTTAGCACCTTCCTGGTCTCTCCAGGGTTGTTCTGCAGCTTCTTAGGTGAATGGTGTTTTTTTTTGTGCAAAGTTGTACTACTGTACTAAAGGGTGAGCTGCAGAACCTTACAGGTTAACCCCATAGGTTTCAGGCATTTCTGTGACATACAAGACATAGCAGCGGTACAGTTATTTTCAATACTTTTAACTGCATGGAAAAACTGATATTTTCATTTGGAAAACCTGAAAATCACAGAAGCATAGAATCATTAAGGTCAGAAAAGACCTCTAAGATCATCTGCTCCAACCATCAACCCATCACCACCATGCCCACGGAATCAGTGCCACAACTACCCTATCCTTGATCACCCCTGGGGACAGTGATCACTTCCCTGGGCAGCCTATTCCACTTCCTCTTCACTCATCCTGAGAATAAATTTTTCCGTCCTCTGGCACAACTTAAGACCATTCTCTTTCATCACTAGTTATAAGGGAGAAGAGGCTGACCCCCACCTCATTAAACCCCCTTTCAGGCAGTTGTAGAGAGTGATAAGGTCTCCTCTGAGCTTCTTCTTCTACAGATAAAACAATCCCCACTCCCTCAGCCGCTCCCTCTGTAAGACTTGTGCCTCAGGCCCTTCACAGCTTCATTGCTCTTCTCTGGACATACTCTAGGGCCTCGATGTCTTTCTTTTAATGAGACCGACAACTGAATGCAGTTCTTGAGGTGTGGCCTCACCAGCACTGAGTACAGAGAGAGACCTCCGTAGTCCTGCCAAATACACTATTTCTGATACAAAATATACTGTCCCCGCTGCACAATGAAGTAGTTAACAAAATCTTGATGCACACTAATTGCGGTCCTTCCTATTCTATCAGTTCTGAAACAAATGAGGCAGATGAGTAATGTACAGCACCAAGAAAAACAGTTTAACTGTACTAATAGCATGACTTGAGTCGCCATCTGCAGTCACTCAAGGACTTGTCCAATGCATCTGTATGAGGCTCTGAACATGGCCAACAGCCGGCATCTGTTTTTGTGCATGGTTATTTGTTAGCTAGATTAAATGGACTGACAAATTGGAAAGGGTTGGATTATGGGACAATGGGCGAGGAACCCTGGCATTTTTTAGAATTTGCTGTGACAGGGACAATTCAAGATGATTCTTTGATTCCTGGTGAGATGTTAAGTGAGTAACTGTTACTAGTAAGCGAAATAAGAGACACATTTCCTTAAATATATTTGTTCTCTGCCATTTCATTCTTATTTAACTTCAGAATTCTACTTTGGTACACACTCACACAAACCACTGGTAGTCACAGAATGATGGAATGGTTTGGGCTGGAAGGGACCTTAAAGATCATCTAGTTTCAACCCCTGCTGTAGGCAGGGATACCTCCCTCTAGACCAGGCTGCTCACAGTCCCATCCAGCCTGGCCTTGAATACTTCCAGGGAGGGGGCCTTCACAACCTCTCTGGGCAGTCATCTGAAGTTACTCCGCTTCTAACGTGGGAAAGGTGCTCCCTTCTCTTAGGTTCGAGAAATGACAATGGTCCCTCTACCTAAAAAAAAAAAAAAAAAAAAAAAAAAAAAAAAAAAACCTTAACATCTATGTGTAAAGAAATTTATCTTTTGCATTTACGTTTTGTGGAAGAAATTATGTATCAGAGGGACTGGTGATCTCACCCAATGACAAGCATTCGGGTCCTGATTCTCTGGAATATAAAAAACATACAGCATGAGGTCAAGGTAGGAACACTTAATGCTATGGTGCAAGCAGCCCCATCACTCAATTGTAATTGTTTACCTAACAAGGAGAAAAAACAACAAAACAAAACAAAGAACAAAATCCAGCTCAACCTCGGCCAATATATGTAACATTTTACGCCGAATTTCTCGTTTTTCTTCCGGATACTGAAACCCGGTCCCGTTCCCCCTTTAACCTCCCCCTAATCTCTTTAACTGGGGCGACGGTTACACAAACAAAACCGTGGACTCTCCACGCACACACCCTCCAGGCGGCCGCCTGTCCCTCTCGGCGGGGCGGGAGGGTCAGGCTCAGGGCGGCCCCCAGGGGCCCTCAGCGGCGCCTCCCGCCAAGTCCCCGCGGCCCCGGCGCAGGCGCCGCTCACACCTCACCCGGCAGCGGGGCGGGGCGGGGAGGTGTTGGCGCCCGCTCGGCTCCCTCAGCCGGGGGCTCCGCGGGGTGCCCCGAAAGATGCCTGCTCGCTCGGTGGCGTTGCCTGCCTGCCTCGTGGCTGGGGGCCGTGTGAAAGCAGGGCACGCGAGGCGATGTTAGTGCGGGTGGTGCGGCGGGGCGCCGGTCGGGCTGGACTTGGCGGCAGGCGAACAGGCAACTGCCGGAGTCGCTACATCCGGGCAGCGGGCACCTGCCGCGCCTGGGGCTTCCCGTGACATTGGGCCTCGGCAGCAGAAGGGGCAGAACGGTCTCCGGTGCCGGGTAGAGAGGGAGACCTTCTCCAGCTGCAACTATGTTTCGTGTTATCGTCAGCCACGCCAAGAAGCACCCCAGCGTGAGTACCCGTGGTAGCTGAGGCAGCTCGGCGCCCCTCTGGGCCGCTGCCCTTCGCGCCCTCTTTCCTCGCTGTGCCTCGGCCTGAGGTGGGCACCTCCCGCTGGTCGACCCAGTCGCCTTTTTCTGCCCTCATCTGCTTTGTGGGCCTGTAGCAGCGTGGCGCGAGATAGCTCTTCCCTTCTTGGTCTCGTCTTTCTCTGTCCCCCCACCAAATGTTTGTTTCTGGGAAATGCGCTGTCACTGTACGTTTGGTGGCTGTAGTATAGCTGCAGTTTTTTCCATGTCAGTCTCCCTGTACCCAGCGCACGGTGCGCTTCTGCAAGGTTTTAGAGGGCCGTGCGTTACAGCTCAGAACGCGGGAGCTGGCTGTTTGGTTTGTCATTGCTGTCACCAGAAATTCTCGTAATAATACTGTTTTGCTGCATTGCAGTATGTCATCTGAAGTCTTTCTCGTTCTAGTTGATCCCTCTGTTTCTGATCATTGGATCAGGAGGCATTGGTGCAGCTCTGTACGTCATGCGTTTGGCAGTGTTCAACCCTGATGTCTGGTATGTATACAGTTACGTAGAGCGCTCGATCATCGTGCTGTTTATGTTAAAGTAAACTTCAGCACCCTGGTCTTTGTTTCTGGAGGCCTCAATATATCTAACTCCAGTATTACTGGCATGGATTGTGAGAGGATTTCCTTGCATTGGGGGTTTGCTTGTATCTTTACCTTACAATAATTAGAGGTTGCTGACAGTGCTGCAGCTTCTTCTGCAGAAACTTTATTTAGATGGATGACTGTTCATGGCTAATAACCATAGTATATAGATAAGTTTTATTCCTTTTGAAGGTAGTACAGTTTTTTGAATATGTTCTCATGTTCTGTATTTCTCTTAATAGCTGGGACAAGAAAAATAATCCAGAACCTTGGAATAAACTGGCTCCAAATGACCAGTACAAGGTAAAAATGAAAACCACAAACTTGTAGAAAACATAGCACCAAAAGTATAGCTTGCTGCTTTAGGACATTTGAGTTTATTAAAAGCAGCTGAATGAGCGATACATTTCTTCTGCTGCGCAACGTATGATTTGTCTTTAGAATGCATAACAGATAGAGCTGTTTGAGCTTTATAACTTTATCTTAGAGTTGGTTGATAGTGGAGCAAACAAAATCTTTGCACAGAAGCAGTCAGATATATGCTGCTATGTAAGAAAGAGGAATTGTGAGACAGAGGAAGAATATACTAGTGGCATAATGCTCAGAGAAAAAGATTACAGGGAGGACGACAAAATCTCTGAAGTTCTGAACTAAAGCTTTCAGAGTTCTAAACTATTGGCCTTTACTCATGGGAAGCAAAGCAGGATGTCAGTTTTTAATATAAACTCTAATTCAATTATGCAATCAATTATATGAAAATAATTGTTTGAAAACAGTTTGTAATTAATGGATACAGTAGAATGCTTCTTTAAGTGGTATTCAACCTATTTCAGGGAACTAATGAGGAAGCACATGAGAATGTGTAAAGCTTTTTGTACTTTACAGAAGTGGCACTCTTCCCACTTACTAAAGACTTGTGTTAAGAACAGTTTTAAGATTATCCTCAAAATACTAAAAAAGCAAACATACTATGTTTTCTGTTACTGTTTACTCAGCCCCGTATCTTAGTATGCCAGTCATTCAGATGAGTGAAAAAACACTCCAGAATAAAATATGTTGTGGTTCCCTTAAAAATAAGAAGAATGTAGTACTTTATTTTTATTATCGTTTCTGGAATGTTGCTGTTTCCTATATATCTAAAAGAGGCAAATTCAATGCAGTGTGCAGCATGAGTTCTTTAAAAAAGTACATGCCTTATGTAGCATTCCCATCTGCCTTAGCATACAAATACAACCACAGAATTTACCATATTTGGGTTTGTGTATCACTGTGGATTTTTTTTTTTCCCCAAGGCTGTACTGTGGGAATGGAAAGGCAAAAGTGGATGGCTGTTCAGTAAAAAGCTCTGGTAAAACACCAAGCTTTAGCTTTTCATGAAATTGCTTTTTTTTAGTAAAATTCTCTTTGGAAAGACTGAGGAAGTCGATACTATAAAGAAAAGAGTTGAGAACTTGATTACTGTGTGGGTTACAGAGAACAAATGTAATTTAAATGTATTAAAAGAATCTTAATTTCATTTTCAGTTCTGGGCTTTATTTCTTTTTTCTATACAGTCATGTGCTTGATGTCAATTCAGGCTTGGAGGCCAAAATATACCTTTAGTCTGTAAATTCACTGTCTTCAGTAACTGTTTGGACCGTTTTAAATGGCTTGAAATAGGACCCAACTTTATTAATGTAAACTGAGTGTTTATATCTGTTTTTACCTTCTTTCTTCTTTGCTGTTTCTTGCAGTTGTAGTTTAAGTTTACTTAAAGTACTTAAGTTTACTTAACTCAAACTGTGTTTTAGCAGCACTGCTCTAAATGTTCCCTTGTGATGCTGCTTTTTCACATTTACGATCCTTTATGCTACTTGGCAAGCTAGGTGTTGCCTTCAGCAAACTGGAACACAGAAATTTGGGGAAAATAGGATAAACCCAGCAGTATTGTCAGAACTTCCTATGTATGGACTTTTAATTCTGGATATTAGATAAGAGATTCTGTGGGATTTTTCTTCAGTTGTAGACACCAGCGCTGCTTCCTCTTTAACTTAGTGTTTCTAATACTGTATGCAGAATGAAGGTAATATTGTAAGTTATGCTCTTTAAAGATTTTTTTATAATTATTATTTTGTATATTATTCTGTATTGTAGGGACTCAAATAATGATTTCAACTTTCTGACAAGTTCAAGTGATGCATATTTTTATTAAATGCCATGGAAAATATCATTGAGTTTCTCATTCTGGTCAATATTCTTTTTTTTATCTCTCTTGCTTAGTTCTACTCAGTTAATGTAGACTACAGTAAGCTCAAAAAGGACCGTCCTGACTTCTAAAGAACACGCACATTTCCACAAGCTGCACAGAAAGGTCTTCCGGAAGCTGTCCGCACAATTACCATGCTTAATCATCCAGGAAATATTCAAACATGCCTCACGCTGCACTTGGTCATGTGTTTGAAAGTGTTTTGATGGGGTTTAATAAATGTCTGAAACTTGATGTGTCTTCTGTTTGCATTAATTTCTCTAAATAAGAACATCCTGACATTAACAAACACTGATTCATATTTGCTCTACAAGAATTGAAAGTTGTCCTGATGGGCATTAAAGTCTGTTGACTTTAAATTTAAGAACTTGAGAGCAAATACTTAAAATGTGTGTGTATATACATTTTTAATTGCACTTAAATTTTTCTAGTTGCTACTTTATATAGCAGACAAGTAATTGCTAATAAGTCATTGCCCAGCAGGAAAGTAACAGATGTTGCCATATGTTCGTGAAAATAAATAAGCCAAGTTCTATGGGAGTGTGGGGTTTTTTTGTTGTTGTTTGTTTTTTAACTCATAGTTTGTTGGTAAGTAAGAAGCCAATCTTAAATACCTAAAAAATAAAATTCTAGGAACATAATTAAAATTTCCAGTGGATCATACTTCTAAAGGTCATAAAACATCAGCAGAAAAAGGCACAGGATTCAAGAAATAATTACAGTTTTTGTATTAGAACAAAAACGTTTCAGAAAGTGTGTCCTTGTTTTGGTACTTGGCTGAGCTTTGCTATGGAAAGGCAGGAAGAAAATATATTTGCATGTCTGTAATTTATGGTAGGTTCTTTTCTTCTCTGTAGACAGTTGGTATTTCCCTGGATGAGGGATGTAATTCTGGACTACTGAATTTTATACATCTGTTCTTATTTTGGTATGTTTCTTGTTCTTGAAGTAGACTACTGACAATGGAGTTAACCAGATAACCATAGCCATTAGTGTAAATATATAATAAGGGCAGACTCAACCTGAGCAGCAAGAACTTTCACTGGAGAAGAAAAGTGATTTTGTGGCAATTGCAAAATACCAAATGTTTTCAAAGTTTTCATATTTTATGCAGAAATTCTTGCAAGTCAATTCAATGTGGTTTATTTGGCAGTGCTTTAAAATATTTTCCTTTTTCCTAACATACCTTTTTGTTGGATTCAGTTGCTTTCTTTGTTGGCTTATTTGAGAGGCTTTCACAGTGTGCGATGAGCGTTATGAGAGAGATTAATACAGTGGTGGACTAAGTCTAAGTGTCCTTAGAGACTAAGGTTGCTATTTAAATATTGTTAGGAAGTAGAACACTTTGTTGCAATGCTTTTTCTTCCCTATTTTAGAAAGTAAAAATGGGAAATATTTTAGTAACTCACTAGTTGGTAGTTCTTTAGGATTTTACTAATATTACCATATTCACCAAATGCGGATGGTTTCTGTGGATATTCAGAAAGACCAATATACAGGAAATAAACCTGTTTCTTTGTACGGTGAGAGAAGGATCGTCTTCATCATCACAGCTGAAGAGAATATATGTTCCTGTTCTTCCAAATAGAGCCACTTAAGAAAAAGTGGCCCTATCTACTCTTGACATATTCTAAAATATATTAAAGAGAAGCATTTAAGCTCTTTAAAGCTTTAAACATGAATTGACTAGAAAACAAAAGGACCATTAATTTGGTACTACTTCCTCTGTTTCTTAATGGCAGCATACTTGCTGCTGAAAGTACACAAAACAAAAAGAAAACATCATTCTAAAGGCCAGTAAAGCAGCATTTGCTCCTTTTTGGAGCATTTGGGGGCATGCTTCTGTCATACTTTAAATAGTGTCAGACAGTAGCTACCGTTGCCTACCAAAATTAAAACTAATAAACAAAAGGATTTTATTTTTTTCACCAATCTTTAATGCTTCAACTACTCGTTAATTGAAGAGTATTAGATAATTTTCAGAAAGGAATAAAATCAAGTGAAGAATTCTGTATACTTTGTGTGACTTAACCGGCTCAGCCACTAATGCGTTATTATCATATACACATTCTGTGCTGTTTTTTAGCTCTATGGGACTAAATTTTGCATATGTTTTAGAGTTGAAGTCTCACCCTTACATAAACTTAAGGCCCCACTACCAATTGTAAGTCTGCGTTCAATTTTTTTGTTGACAAAAGTTAAGCACTTGCTTAAGTCTGCAGCTTTGGAACAAAGAGGCATCAAAATCCATAAACCTTATTGGTGTTATTAGAATGTGAATTCTCTGTTAAAATAAAGTTCCACATTTTTTAATATTCTCTAATTTATTTATTAATGGATCTATCAGTAATTCAGTTCTGTTAAATTACTATTACCTCCACTTTTTTTAAAATCATAAAAACATACTCTGTTATTCCATTTTACTGTTATTTCATATGTATTGATTTTATTGTTAAAATTCCATTCGTTCAAAGGCTTAAATGTGTGCTTACCCCTACCCACTGAGTTTCCCATGGGCACAGGAGAAATGCTTATTCCAGATAAAACCAGAGCACATGCTTTGCCTTGATTTGTAGCTGCTTGGTAGAGGTCTATCAATAGCCAGTGCATTTCTTTGTATTTTGTTGGTGTACTATTTCTGGAGGAGAACCATTTTTCACAGCTTGACAATACTCCTGTATTAAACTGTTGAACTATCTTCTTTAAAACTTTTTTTGTCTTTGTAAAAGCAGAGATGGTATTCCCTGAAGACAGCTTGAAGAAACTGTTATTTGGATTTCTGTACTCTGTTGTCTTTTAGGATTCTAGCTATTAATGTTCATCTTTAGCTACTAACTTTTATGAAATAATTACATAATTAGTAGGAAAACTGGGGTCTTTCACAGGTGTCATGTTACATGAAAGAGACTGATACCCTGCTGTCAAACGTTTCAACCAAGATTGATACAGCTGCTGTGCTTCTCTTCAAGGTAGATTTTTTCAGAGTGATCACTGTAAACCTGGTCTGTGTGTCTTCTTGATGAGCCACACACAGGAGTTTTGTCCATTATTCTTACTAGCTGTCAGATTTCTGTTAATGCAGTAATTCTGCACCTTCTCAACAGTGATCCTGATAAGCAGCAAAGTGATCAAATCTGAAATTAATTCTGCCCACCTAGGATAGAAAGGATTACAGAATTCGTATTTTTTTTGCACATGAACGTGTGGTCCATAAGGCATGTTATAATTTATTTCCTTTTATAATATTTTTAGTTTAGTCAATAAATACAATTTATGTTGTAGTTCTTAATGAGCTTAAAATAACAAATGGGCAGTAAGAAATTAGAACAGTGTACCTGATATTAAAAGAATAATTTAAATTTTGCATAGAATTTCTACTCAAATGTCATGTGAGGAAATGTATTTCAGATCTGCTTTACCTTTAAAGATAGTTTGATGCATGACTATTGAATGACCTTTAAAACTAAGCAAACGTATCTTTAATTTTGATTGGACTGTAATACTGTGTCAGAAAGAAAGGATGAAAACTTACTAGGGGAATTTTAAAAAGGTATTTTGAAAGAAAAAGATATTGAAAAAAAATCAGAGATATTTGAAAGTGCACACATTTATTGTTTCTACTCACTGGTGGTAAGACCAGCCTTACTATGGCAGCAGCTGTATGAATTTGGAAACCCTTCCTGCAGAACTAAGGAAGGTGAAGCACAGAAGATGTTTAAGAACTCAGAAACACAAGTCAAAACAAAGACAAAAACCACAAAAGTGCTCATTGTTATCTTTGCCACAGGTAACAGATTTTTTTTTAGGTTACTTCATAGAAAAGCTTACTCTTCAGTCCACTTTCTTGAAATCCCGAAGCTGGTTGATTTCATGATTTTCCTTAGAAGTACTTGGGATTGGGATTGGAGTTTAATCATAAGAAGTTCCTATGAAGTCCAAAGTGTTTAATCTCCTCTGATCTCTAAGCTTAAGAGTTTGTGTCTCTGGATACCACTATCATGGCATGTCTCCCAAATGAGTATTAATTCTATTGCTGTTTAGAGCCGTCCATCCAAAATGGACTTTAACTTTTATTTATTTATTTATTTATTTTAAATCTTTTTGGAGTATTTTTATCTGTGATTGGTAAGTGTTACTACTTTCTTAGTAAGTATAACATCAGCTGGTACAGTGGAGGAAAACAGCCTTTCTTGCCATTCTTGAGAAACATTCTTTAGCATTCAGCCTAATGTTGATATAAATCTCACATTTTTCTTGATACCATTATCTCCACACATGTAAGGCTTCTGCTTACATATCTGAGGGTGAATGAACTGTGTGTCAAGAAAATGAAGAGCTTTTATTTTTACTACAACACTATAAATAATAATAATAAAAAAACTCCAATAATCTATGCTGTGATCTACAAATTGAAAGTCCACCACTGCATCTCCCTCTGGTGGAGCTATCTTGGCTCGAGAAGTAATCATCAATGCATTCCAGGAGTCTCCTGGATTATATACAGCTCGCTTTGCTACTATTTTAGCAGATGTTAGGGTGGTTAGAGTCCCCAGACAGGACAAGAGCCTGCTTTCTAAGCTAATATTGTTATCATGCTTACTTGCAGAAGAGCCTATGAGATCACCACTCTGACTTACTCCATTTTTTGTCTATTCTCTTTTCAGTTCAATCAAAATCAGTGTCCCTTTAGGTAATATGAAATGAGAACTTATGTACGCAAGTCAAAGCAAGAACAATGCATTCAATCTCTTGATAGTTTGCTGTCAGCATTTACCTGACATTCCTCTCCTACTGAAACTGATACAGGACTGGTATGTGGAATTCCTGTGACAGATAGCAAGTTCTGAAAATGATTAGAAAATAGTTTATTAACACATAGCACTGCACACATTAGGAAGAAAAATAAAAATTCTACTGGTAATGTTCATTGGAAATGCTTTGTAACTTAGACACCTCAAATAATATTTCTAGGGTCATTAATTTGAATTACTTTGGACAAAATAATGCACTGCGCCATTCACAGTTCATCACTATAATGTAAAGACAACTGTTTAGTAGAGCTGCACAAGGCATAACCCAGTATAAAAATTTATAGACTTGTGTTTTTTTCTTATTGAAAGCAAACTAACTATGAACATGAAATGTTTTCTAATTTTAGTTTCCTTACTGCAGGCAAATGAAACAAACTGCTGAGAAGGTAATGAAAACAGATTACTTAATGGTGAAAAATCTGTGTGCCATTCTTTCTCTACCAGTGGTGCCACTGCTGGAATTTAATGGGGTGGCACCAGTGTGTCTGAATGAAGATTTTTGTCCTAGCCATTTAAAAATGGGGTTGAACCTATTAAGATTTCCTCTGTACTCATAAAAATTTCCTTTCCTTTCTCCTTTTCCCTTTCTCCTTTTCCCTTTCTCCTTTTCCCTTTCTCCTTTTCCCTTTCTCCTTTTCCCTTCCCCTTCCGCAGAACTCATTATCAGGAAATAAACTGAATTTCATCCCAATTTCAAGCTTCTTACTCTGTTACTACTTGCATCTCATGACAGTCTATAGGATTTTGATGGAGTCTTAAGGGGATAATTTTCTGCAGATGATATTCTTATCTTTATAATGTGTCAAATATTTAACTAACTAGAATTCTGTAGGCTTGTGGGAAGAAAATTCATCTCGGCAGTTGAGACATTGTGTTTAAAACAACTGAGGATCATTGTCATAATTTTTGTATGTGCAAAAATCACACCTCCTCCTCCCATTTGTAACAGTCCAGATCAGTTCAAGAATTATTCCAGAAAGAAGGAATGTGATGGAATAGGTAGGAGGTGCATCACTTACAGCAAGTTCTTGATTTTACTGCAGGAGCTGTCTCTGCTTATGCCCAGCCATTTCTACAAGTATTTGGTAAATGCAAAAGTTGTTCATTTCCTGTACTGTGACTAGATACAGGTGATTTTGGCTTATTAGGATGCAGTGAGAATTAGGTTGAGGAGGAATAAAAACAAAAGCATTCCAATGAGTTTCAAATAATATAAAATATGTATCATGGGTCAGCTACGTGTATTTTAATTTGATACGGTTTCTCTAAATTACTTCAGTAACCCTTTATTACTGGTTTAAAATCTTAAGATTTTATGCCTCATCCTGCATCATTGTACCTGAACACAAATAATCTTAAACCTTCAGTGAAAGGATTTCATGAAATTTTCAATCTCAAATCTCATTCTTGTCATGTATAAAAATTAGGTGCCTGCATAATTGGAATGGTTTATCAGTGAGTTGTTATTCAGTACTGAAGAAGTAAACCTGTTCCTTCTTCCATGATGGAGTGTAATGAAATAAACAGCTGAGTGTGTCTCTCCCCAAAATAAGAGCCTAAATTTTTGAGAGCTGTTTCATGCTGGTGGCACAATGTCAAAATAGGAAAGTTCTTCTGGATGGATGGATGTGCTGGGTGGGAAGCACCAACTGCTCTGAACCCAAGCCCTGGCAATTGTCTGCTCTATCAGCCACTAGTGGAGGGGAAGAAGATCAGGGAGCAACAAATGGCCCTGGGTCAGTGACTGTGTTTAAAGGTGATCTAGACTGCCTTGAATGGGAGGTTAAAAAAGATGACTCAACTCTTTCCTGCTTCCTCCATCACATCAAATATTTCACAGCTGTCCTGGTAGACAGAGTAAAGAATGATCATATTTTTTAAGTTCTACTGTTTAGTAACCTGAGCTTGAATAGAGAAAAATGTAATTAAAATGTGATTCTCAAATTCAGAGTATCTTGCAAAAGGAATATTTCCTCCAAGGAGCATAACATGCAGGGATCAGACAGGAAGATCTGATTTGTGGAGTACACTACGTAGCAGTAGACTTGCCCCAGCAGTCAAATGAGTCATGCAGTTGAATTCACAGATGCATGGAGCTTTAACAGATGTACTTCAGAAACAACAGAGTCATCCTATATTAAGCTTAATATGCCATTATCTACCTGTGAGCACATGAAATAAATACTTCATCTGAAATTCGACTTGGATGTGTTTTGCTGTGTTTCTCAGCCATTACAGAGAGCTTGTATGGGAGAGAAGAATTGGGTTTCTGAGACCCTGGAAAAAAAGATTTGTTACATCGGAAGGAAGGAGAATGGAGAGACAGAAACAAGTAGTGAGTTCAGTCAGGCATAGGAAAATAGAGGATGTAAAATATACAGAGGAAGCATAATGAATTCCTCCATTACAAATTATTGTCACAGGAAAATGTTTTTGTACATGAATTTTGACATAGAAAATTGGATGGATTTTTGTTTGTTTGTAGGATGCATTTATTGAAAATGAAAAAAGCTCAGTGACAGCAGTATATAAATGTGTACAGATATGTTGTGTATGGTCTTCATTTTTCTTGTCTTCAGTCTTTATTCCCTCATCCTTTCTACAGCTAGATAGCCAGGTTTCTGCTTACTAGCCTGAGAAATCCTCTTCACTCATATATCTTCTGCCTGTCAGAAGCCTTCCTTCTGCTAGGCTCTGCTATTTCCTGACATGCTACAGTCATCAGCTACTTTTGTGTTAAAAAGAAATAGTGCCTTTTCCCATCAACATCTTGTTACAACTGTGACACCAGCTTTCTGAGTAAGCAGGATAGTTACGTGACTGAAGTAAAACTTTGTACATTTTGCAATAGAGAACAGTTTTGCTTAAAAAATTCCTACCAACAGACTTGTGGTCATTGTTGCCTGGTGTCTCTGTAAAAGGACTCATATCAATATCTAAAGGGCTATAAGAAAGAAGGAGACATAAAGAAGAAGGGGGGTTATTTTGTTTTGTTTTTGGTTTTGTTTTACAGTAAGGATGGTGAAGCACTGGAACATGTTGTCTGGAGAGGTGGTGGATGCCCTGCGCCTCGACACTCTCAAGGTCAGGCTGGATGGGGCTGTGAGCAACCTGATCTATCTGTAGGTGTCCCTGTTCATTTCAGGGCAGTTGGACTAGATGGTGTTTAAAGGTCCCTTCCAACTCAAAAGATTCTATGATTCTGTACTGCATCCTGGCCACTACAATAATAAAAACTGGGAATTCAATCTGCAGTAAATATCAACAAGACGAGTTGTCTGAAAATTGTTTGAGTGTATGATATTAAAACCAAAAAATGTTAGTACCATTACACAAAGACTATAATAAAAACACATTTGACTTTAAAGCATGTCTGTATGCTGTGTCCGAAGTCGAATAAACATTGCTCTTTATAATAAATCTTTGCTATATTCATTTTCTTAGCACTAATTAGTGCATGCAGCTTCCAACAGAGAACAAAAATTAATTTCTGATTTCTGAAGAGAGGTGTGCTTGGATGTTCCGGCTCATGCCAGAACACACAGTTTGTTTTCAAGTACGTCCTCAGCCTTAAGAAAAACTGTTCAACACAATGCTGTGCTCTGCAGCAGTACAACTTAAGGCAAGCAGATCTATTTTTCACACCCATCAGCATAGCCACGAGAACACAGTACAGTGCATCTGCCCAGGCCAGCACGCTGCCAGGACGGCTGTCTGTCCCTGGGATGGCTATTTCTGTGCAGCACTGCCCTCTGCCTCATCACTGCAGGAGCACTAGAACACACTTAAAGGTTTTAAAGGACAAGACTAAAGGATTTTGACTGTTTATATGGTATTTTTTGATTGGATGAAAATAAAAGCCTGAGGATCTCTTCTGTTGTGCTTGCACACTGCAAAATACAAAGAGGTGGAAGTATGGGCATTAGGAATAAGAAGTGATTTTTTGTACAGCTCTACAAATGCTTTCTACTGAAGTATGCACATACGTGTACACACAGTGCATTCCCTATATGCAGGTATAGTATATACACATGAAATACTTCTGAATATTTGCAATTCAGGCGGCATGTTATGTATGAACATAGCGCTGTGTGAGCAGCCACTGCGGAGTGCTCATCTCCAGTGACATTTAATGGCCTTTGCTCTTCTCCTTGTAGTGAGCATAGTGTGTCTCGCAGCTGAACCTGTACAGTTGTGGGTCCTGGAGGGAGAGGTTGGCAGACCAGGCCCACAGCAGTCAGGACAGGCAGGGCTGAGAGCTGGGTTCTGTTCTAGCATAATGTTTGTTTTTCTAAGCAAAGGAGGACTCTGTATCAACAGCCTTGTAGATACAACATTGCTAGCTTGTTGAAACCTCTTTAATCTTGCACTGAAAGAGGCTTCCTTCAGAACTGATCTGTTTCACGCAAAATTTTGATGTGCGGTGATGTGATATAAATGGTAGGGCTTAATGAGGAAATATTAATTTCTCTCAGTTAATATTTACAATGAATTCAATGCAGGCATAAGCTTGGCTTAATCTACCTATCAAAATATTAAGAAAATTTTACTTAATAGTAAAAAGACATTTATTTGACTGTTCAGAAGCTTAAAGACTATAATAAAAATAGCCACACCATATCCAGTGTACTTGTATTACTACTCTTTTTGAAATTGAAAGGGTTTGCATTGTGGCTAAAAAAGTAGAGGTAAAATCTTGGACATGTTGTAAACAAGGAGAATTTCTTGTTGATTTGAATAAAGCCAAGATTTCTTCCGGAGTTATTTAAAAATCATTAGGGGAAACTTCTGCAAACTGAACTGGTGTTTGCTTAATCCTTGTGTTTTCAGCACAGAAAAAATATTTATGAAACATGCATGAGATGTCTGCTTCTTGGCAGGAAACATCTTGGCTGCTTTTTACTGCAAAGAATCTCAGGCTTGGCAAAATAAAAGAAACAAGCTTTAAACAGATTAATAGTTTATCTGATTCAGTGATCATCTTGCTTTAGGACAGAGTTAAAACCATCAGAATCCTTCTCTTGATCTTACTCAGAAAGCATTCACTGCAAAGTGAGAAAGCTGCATTTAGTGCAGATGTGCTATCTCTGAAATTGATGTTTTTGGGTTTGTGATCTACTTTTGGGCTGTTATTCTAAGATAGGTAGGTAGATATCCTATTTTTGACTATAATACATATATGCGTGAATGTGTTTATATAATGATGATGTGTCTTCCTATAGCTCTTGAATATGATAAAATATTACAAAGGAGAACTTTGAAATCCTGCATATTTGTATCGTTATCTCTCTCATCGTTATCTCTTTTTTTAGTTTTTAGTTTTATTTAGGGTTTTGACCTGTTAAAGAAACAGTAACATATGCAGCCTAAGGGAGAATGACCGGTTGTGAGAATCTCTATTTTTTACGTAGATTTTTGGTTTGATACTCTCTGAATACTCTTGTGGTCCTTGAGATCAAAGAGTTAGAGGATACATCTCTTTGTCAGTTGAATTTCCCTCCCTGTTATATAGTATATATCCAGTTTTAGAAATTCCACACTCCACCAGCAACTATAAATCTTTATCCCTGTGTTTACTCTAATCCGATTATTCAAAGAGTCGATTTTAAACATTTGCACTATGACAGCTCCAGAATTCAATACGCACTCCTAATACCAGATTGCCCTTTCCCAAGGAATATGCAGTCCGAATAAATAAGATAGAAAGGAGTTGGATAAAGGGTACATGTTAATCTGTAAATGCAAAAATAAAAGTAACAATTTTGTACAGCAGAAAATAACCATACTTTCATTGAATGGATTGCTTCACCTGCCATATGGCGACACTTTTTCTTCACAGCCAGTGATATTATCTGCTTTGCTGTACCCGTGTCCTAGCCCTTGAGGCAGTTTATTCCTGAAAAAAAATAAGATCAAACTTGTAATCCACTGCAGCAATAGTCTTCCAGACTCAATCAGATTTCTCGTTAATCTCCTTGACAAGCATGAGTGTAGCTTCTTCTGCCCGAAGAAAAGCTTAGAGTTCACTGAATCTCTGGTCCCCAGCAGAGCTGGTTATAATTATCACTTTTGAACTCCATGAGCTGAAAACACCAAGTTTTTCCAATTTATTTTCAACTTCAGAACTGATAAATATGTTTGTAAAATGGCCTCAACCCTGAACGATGTGTTTGCATTATGGATGAAAAGAGTAGGAAAGATACATTGAGATGGGTTATATACAGACCAGTTTGGTGAAGGGAAAAAGAAATAGAGAAGAAACCGGTAAGTATTTTATTATTCCAAACTTGATTTTAAGCTGTTTCAGAATCACCAGACAACCAAAATCCAGCTGAAAACACAGATGTTAAACAAAGCTTCTAGACTTACGGAGGAATAAGAAGGGATGCTATTTAAGAAACTGGGACTGTGTAGAGCCCTCTGAGGTGAAGGTTAGATGGAACACAAACCTTACCCAGTGTTAAGTGTTGTCTGACACCTGTCACACTGTGCCCTATACACGTCTCCATAAGACCCATGTGTTTTATGGCTTAGTCCATAATGAAAACTAAGTTCAGATGTGCTTAGAATAATCCAGATGTGACTCTTATTCCTGTTTTTTTTTTCTTCTGATTTTATGAACCATAATTGATTTTCAGGCTAGAGTGACAAATTTTATTTCTTTACCAGTTTACTAATACTGAAAAAGGCCGTTCCTCTGGAAATACTGGAGACAACAGAGGAAAACAAAGGCATCTCACTCTCTGAGGATGTCACTGTCTCTCAAGCTTAACAGTGCAGTACAAGGGAAAGGTTTGTATGAAGTCAGAATACTTGTCTTTCTGCTTCATTAAATGTAATTCACTACTGACAGTGGTACTAATGAGGAAACCCAAAGTTGAATAGTTTATAAAAAAAATTAAATTAATTGACCTAGTACATGGAAGGATAAATGAGGGCAAACATATTTTAACCAGAGGTATCTGAGCATATAGCCAAAATCCCATACAAATTTCTGCCCCAAATATTCATATAGACTTGCTTTTCCTCTGTTGCATTATTTCCCATCCACAATAAGTTTTTCTGCGAGGAAAATGAAAGCAATTTTATGTAGTCCAGCACAAAATGGTCAAGTACTAAAATGAACTTTGTTTTCCTTCTAAGCCATGTTACATTACAGAACAATGCAGTTATCAGTGCAGGAAAATTAGGGAATGTGGTTATTGAACATGGAGATTTGTGAAAGTCTTTCAGCTATGAAAAAAATTGTAGCATCCATGCCATCTGCTGGGTATGAACTGGAGAAGTTAATAAATGGAGGGAAAAGCTGACAGTGTTTGTCAAGCATCCAATAGAAATAGGAAGTTGATTATCTTTCTGTTAGCCTTAAGTACCTTACCCAAGGTGCACAAAACTAGAGTCACTACAAGAAATCCCCAAACATGCTAAATACATGTGGATAGTCTCTACCCTTATCTGCTGCTAGAAGGAGAGAATCGAGAAGAAAAATGCAGAGTAAGAAATCTTATTGGATACCCAGCCAGGCTCAGGAGCTTGATTCCATCTCCTGTGGCTACCAAGGTGCGGAAGGAAAAAACAGATAAATTGTATTTCAATGACTCTTTTTTTGTGAGAGAAATGAAAAAATTGAAAGCTGCTTGGTGAATTTTCACTCTTTTGAGTGATACCCCAAGGAATCACACACTGAATTTTAATTAAGCAATACTTTTAGGTATACTTCTTCCTGATAAGAATGCTGGTTTAAAGGAAAGTAAAATTGAAACTTTCAAGAATTTATTTTTTTCTTTTAAAGATTTTTTTTTATCTCATACGTAAGACCAAGCAGGAACTATATTCCTGGTATAACCTTAGCACAGCAGCTTACTAAATTGTCTGAAGCGTGGTAAGTATTTTGAATGGGATTAAACTTAAAATGATTACATACTAAAAGTAATTGTTTTTTTATATTTTCTCTTCTAAATAGCAGTTGGACTATAATAAAGCTGATCTCTATAAATCATTTTATTCAGAAACTCAACGATTCTTTTTAGTTTTCAGCACTTACTGATATTTATTACTTGAGCATATGTGTATTTTGTGATCAGTATCTTCCTGGAGCCAGTTTTCCATATATACATCAATTCAGTACATACCTGTAATTCTGTGTGACTCAATAAAATATTTCTTGGCTTTTAATAGTAAAACTTGCTGACCTACCAAATACTTCCAAGGTCAGTGTAATCAGTGAAAGGAGTTATCATTATTAATGTCCATTGATATTAGAAATAGCATTTATGAAAATGGTAAATATATTCTGTAATTAAAACTCTAACTACCACTGTAGGAACTGTACAAGATCATATTTCTATTAAGGAACACAGGGTGAATACAGTATTTGGGATCCTGGATAAGGAAAGGGAGCTGAGGTTCAGGTTGTCTTCAGTTCTACAAATGGATAAAGAAGCGTGTTGTTTAAAGGACGTGCATGTCTCCAAATTAAAGTTACTGCCTATTTAATACAAAATACCTTTTTTCTTCTCTAACTTAAGTATTTGGATTAACAATGGAGAATACAGAAGACATGGAAGAACATATGGAAAAACAGGCCAAATACACAATGCCTTTACTATGGTACATTTCCTTCTTCCCATACATAGACCCTTGCAGATCCATTGTTCCCCATCCTTGTGCATCTCAGCTTTGTCTCAGTGCAACTTGCTTGGGATGCATGTACACGGCAAAAAGGACTGTAATCTTTACCCATTTTAAATTGCTTTACTTGACTCAAATTAGCTGAGATGAGCTTAAATGTCGGGAGTTTTACTTGGATGTCAGAGCTTGCCATTATAATCTATAGCAAAACCAGTTTTCAGTTTTTAACCAAATTAAAGCATTGCTGCTTTGTCTTCAGTGTAATTTCACCAGTGCTATTAGACTAGATTAGACTTGTTAGAATATTTTGAATAACCACCTAATCCGTCTAAGATTGCCCTGCTTTGGACTTATGGATTTTCATATACACATACTTTTTGTAAACTAAAGCATTTATCCTGCTGTGAGCTAAATGCTAAGAAATTGCTTTAAAAACTGACCAGGGCAGACTAGAAATAGAGTGAATTTATCTGCCTAGCAAGAAACAAAATGAGACGTGTTTCGCAGTTGTTAAACCCACTTTAACATGGAAAATAACATGTTTTCAGGTTGTCACATTCAGAGGCATGCACTTCTTGTGCGATAACACATTTTACTGCATTTAGTATGTAAATTGAGCAAAAAGAACTTGGTAGTGGTGCTTAACTATAAGGAAGGATGGAAAAAAGCAAGGTGATTTGGGAAATAATTTAATCAGTGAGAAACAAAATGAGTACAAATAGAAATAAATGTCAGCGTGAAACTAACCAGAAAAGAAATACCACAATTGACATATGAACTGCTTTGTACTATAGTTTACATATAAACTCCTTTGTCTGCCTAGTGAATGCCATAGAGCTAAGCTGACAGTCCTGCAGCCATCCATCTGCCCCAATTAGAGCCTCCTCTTACCAAAGCTGCAGGTACAACTGCATCAGCATGTCTGTCAGAAGATTTTTGAGAAGCGTTTAACTCATTTAAAAAAAAATGTGTCTCAAGACAAAAAATGACAGAAAATATCAGTCCAAAAGCGAAGCTCTCTGTTTGTCAGTTTGTTTATTTATTTAAAGGACAACTACTGAAGAAGAGAAGGGAAATTTGAAACTTTAAAATCACAGAATCACAGAATTGTAGGGGTTGGAAGGGACCTCCAGAGATCATTGAGTCCAACCCCAAATTAGGTACATTGTGAATATTTTTTTAAAAAGTCTGTTTTAACATGAAGCACCATGAATCCCATCAGTCACTCTGTAGATCCCAAATGAATCTCGTCACAAGTATTTGGAGGGGTTTGCTGTGAATTACAGGCTAAGAAACGTGATCATTTAGTATAGAATCTTGGAAATGGTGTGAAACTCAATTTTACTACTTACCCCAAATTATCTTTGCTAACTGCCTACCACTGTGCACTCCAGAAGACATGGACTGTAAGCACTTTATCAGTATAACATTCTATGGTTATTTCAAAAGCCGTTGCCAAGATGCCTTTTCAGGAAAGCTCAGAAAACAGAAGATATAGGATTGGTTTGGGTGATGATACAGTGTGTAGACTTCTCCATTCTAGCAGCCAGTTCCAAGTGTTTGGACAGCTCACCAAGAAAATTTCCTTTGACCGCACCCTCTCCACCCTTGTACTTCACAGTTCCATTGGTCAGCAGCACACGAAGCTCTGCTTGCTCACACTTGCCTGAGACACCAGGACAGTCCTGGTGTGTGTAAAGCTTTCTGGAGGGGCAGCAGTTTGGAGCTTGTGATACTTTCAGCAGAAAACGGAGACGTGAGCAAACACCAGCACAGCAGTCATAGTCTCCTTCCTTTTGCTTGAACTCCATTTACTGAAGACTACTTGATACCATACATGTTCTTCCACAACAGCAGAAATCACAAGAGCCTTCCTGCTTTCCACTATGGAGCTGTAGTTTCTTGGGAGATATCCCCATATGGGCTGTGGGAGAGGAGTGTTAGGGGTTTGAGTAGGTAGAGATGAGAAGAGAATTAACACGGTTTTTACACTCACCACACTAGCTTTGTTGGAGTCCACCTTAGTCCCTTCCATGATGCAGGCAGATGTGTGCATCTCTGCACAAGAAACTTCTGATTCCAGACTTGTTATCACTTAAGGTCTTCTCTTCCCTCAGCTATTGGAGTATGTTGTTCATTATTTTTTAAATATTGTGACTGGTTTGTTCTGTTATTATTTCATTTTTTTTTTCTAGCTACACTGAAAGTACTCTTTCTTAACCTCTTTTCCCATTCCCAACAATAAAATACATTGCAACACTAGGACAAATGCTGTGTTATCAGAACAAGTTTAACAATTTTCATGTTTTCTTTGCTTTTTGCTATTATCTCCTCAGAGTTCAAGATGCATGTACGCATATATGAATAGCGTATGTATATTCTGGAACCGACTATAATACCACAATGGCAAATAACTTGTAAGAGCTTGAAAAGCCCTGTAATTATCTATAAGCAACAGAAAATAAAAAGCTGCTTACCCAGCCCTACAGCACTGATACGGTAAGCAGCACTACTGTGGGAATCATTTGTCATGGCTGACATGAAACATCAAAAAGAAAGATTGGATGGAAGGACAAAAAAAAATCCTTGATGAGTTATTCTTTTTTAAATAAAAATCTATCATAAAATTCTAGTGAGGCATTATGGTGTTATTAGCTCAATTGTTTTAATTTATTTGAGTCAAACCATTATAGTCATTAATTTTTAACTGTTCCACCTAAATTTTCAAAGCTTTGCATGCAGTAAAGTCTCACTAATCTTGTTAGAGTCAATGAAAGCAGTGTTTCTAAATCCCAAGTAACTCTTTGGAAGTTTAGTCATTATGATAGAAGTCCCCAGTTTTTGTTAATGAAGATGATATTGTATTGGAACACATTAGGAAGATGAGAGTAGCTCCATAAAAAATCTTAGTATTTGGAAAGAAGAAAGAGAACAAGTCAGAATCACAACATACAGAAGAATTTCAGCTTTCTACACAAACAAAAAGACATTCTGTATGTACTGACATTAAAATCACATACAAAATGATATAATCATTTGGAAAAAAAAAAAAAAAAGCATTTAGTAAGCAAAATACTTCCCTGGTACTTCTCCAGATATTCCCTTTCCCTAGATATTATTTTACTATTTCTTCTGCTCCTAAATAACATGAAGCAATCATAATGGTAATAATAATAGTAACAATAATACCCAATTTTACTAAATAAATTTCTCTTTTTTCTCTCAAGTATATTATTTTTCCTAGAAGATGTGCATGTTGAACAACAGGATTAGCCAGAGTCTGTGTTAAGACTGCTGCAAGAATCCAGGGAGAAGGAGGTGTGGGAAAGGTTACAGTCAGAACCTCAACAGTGAGATGAGGAGACAAAGAATTAGTTTCTGGGAAAATAACATCTTTTTTTCTTTAATGAAATTCCCCACTCACTGTTAGAAATGACTTTTTCTGTGATTCTGAAAGTACCCCATTAAAGCTCACTTATTCCAGGAGCAATTTGTTTGTGTTATATGATAGCAATAAACGTTCATATTTAAATGAATAACTCCCTATCATTTTTGCACTACCAAGTGTATTTGTTTATTTTAATTCCCTTACCAAAAGCATCTCTGTTTACGCTGTGCCTGGACTACAAATAGAGGGTTGTTTTTTTTTCATGTTCAGAGAACTTCTTTATTCTTTTCTTTTTTAAAGGATCAACACAATGTTAAAAATATCTATTGTGGAGTCTTGAAGGATGAAGAACTGCAAAATCTCATTCTCATGGCAGCACAGAGCTTTTAATCCTTCAAACCTCCTCCTCTTTCAAGAAATACTGAAAAGGAATTGGGAAAAAAATGTAATTTAGATCTGTAGTATTTTAGATTTATCATATAGACCATATGAAACTTGTTTCCTAGCCACTAAATTAGGATAAGATAAAGTAAGGGTGACTTTAGCAGTGCTCCTACTTTAGTTAGTCTCACAGAAAAGGCCACTGTGAATTTAGGACACAGAACAAGAGGAAAATCCTGTGAACTAAGGAAGCTGGGCAAAAGCAAGGCAAAGAACTTGATAAAGTTATGTTCTGAATTAATCTGCATTAATGAATTAGTTTGCACTGTCCCATTTCTTTAGATTATGATTTTCTGCTTTCTAGATTTCTGCCAGTGTATTACAGCCTTTGCTGTCTTTGGCCTTTATGTCCTTAGAAGAACTGATCCTTTCTCTTCCACATAAAACAATATTGAAAAAAATTGGCCAAAAATGAACTAAAAACTGAAGACATTTTTCTCATTTAATTATTATCTGACTAAAGCCTCGTACTGAGGGGGAAGAACTTTCAAATACAGGTTGTAAAGAAGCTTTGGTTGGCTGAGTTGCCCTAAGTTGCAAATGGCAAGCCTCAAGTATTATTGTCAGGCAAATCAGACACCATTTATTTGTGTTTTCTGTAGCAATTGTTGACAATGATGAAAATAAGAAGTATGGAAATGACAAAAATAAAAGCATTACATGCTAAATGAAACAAATATTTGTCATCGAGTCTGAGAGTACATATATTAAGGTTTGACAGACTACCATACACTGTATTCAGAGGTAAGAGCTCTCAGATAAAAAAATAACCACATCAGCCAAGGAATGCTAAAATCTGCTGTAGAAAGCAACACACTGAGTCATCCACACCAAATTAAGTGTTCTGCTGTTCTGTATGAAATAAGTAAAAAGTGCAAGAGGTATTTTTCCTTGAAACTTTGGGGTTTTAAAGAGCATAGGCAGATACATAAATCAAATATAATCAGGAAGGCCAATTCCAAAATTCTTCGATCATTCCAGTGATAAGTTTCTGAGTGACAGAGGTGCAGAAGACCACCGAGAGGTATTTATTAGACAGACATCATCTCCTGGGTTGCCACCTACTATTTAAGTTATTGTTATTATGAATCTACTTTTTGCAAATTTGAAATACAGTCATTAAGATATTCTCAGGGTATATATATATATATTTGTATTAAATTACATTTCTGTGTTTTGTTAAAAAAAATTACAGCCATTTTTATCTGGCTCATTCTCTTTGTAAGGTACACAGGAAGATTTCCTATTGCTGTATCAGGATTTGTCTTTGTACTGAGGGAGAAGATGGACTTATACAGGGTATTGCACGTGCAGACCCAGATAGAGAAAAGCAGTTCCTCAGTATTAACCTCAGGGCCTTTTGGGGAATGATGAATGAACTCATTAATGAGCCTTTCTATTTACTTCTGTAAGGTCCTGTAGTGGATTGATTATAGTCAACAGCACAGCTCGCATAGATTTCCTTAGATATCTCTTATTCATTACTTATAATAAGTTATTAGGTATAAAAATCTTTAATCATCTGAGTCTTTTATAAAATTACAAACTAAGACTCAGAGAAACAACATAAATATGTGCAATAAAAATATAGCTGAAAGTGGACCTTGTGACTACTTTTCTATTCCCCTTCCAAGTTCACAAAGGAATAACAGCTGGTGAGATTGTTAATATATGAGGAAGACTTACTAAGCAAAAATTTCTGCCTGCTTAAGTGAGGCTGTAAACTTATCTTCTTGAGAAAAAAAAGTATCATTTTCATCAAAAGAATCTTATGTTTCTCCATTAGTTTTACTTTTTCCATGAAGAACAGGGCTTCACAAAGACATCATGTTATCACAGTCATACAGATTTAGCTCCCTAACAACACTCTTAGACTTAGTGATACTAAATGAAATCCAAAGACAAATTGAAATCCAAGTGGTGTATTTTCCAACACTGTGCGCTGGAACTTCAGCTACAATTAATCATCAAGGATCTGATAAATTCACCATGTGAAGTTCTTCCCCTTATTTTTTTCTGAACTTGGAGCACAGGTCATCAATTTCCTCGTACTTCATTCTCAAGGGAAGTAAAGTTGCATTAACTATCACTTGAAACACTGTACTCTTTTCTGGCTTTTGGAAAATGGAGAGTAATACAGATATGTATTTAATGTGTAATACAGTGTAATGCAGATATGAATTCCACTTAAAAATAACGAATATAGAAACACTTGTTTGTATCGAAGTTTGTATGAAAAAAAAAGTACATTTTTATGACTATAATAAATTGAAAAGAATCAGACGTTTTCAAGCAGGTGCCAAATTCACTAACAGCTGAATATGCTATAATACCCAAAGCTATCATCTTTCTACATACAGTTTTCATCACAGACTCTGTCAGCCTACACTGGTAACTCTGTGTGTACATAAGGCCTCCATACTAACATACACACCATCAGAAAAAGAGCAGCCATCAGATTATACTCAAAGCAGTGATGTGTAGGCCACACCCATTATACCATCTGCACTTTTATCTTTGCCCAACTTTGATTAAAAACCATATAGCTTCAACAGTACTTATAATGCTATTCATCCTCTTTCAGACTGAGAAAAGATTCTTGCCCAGAAGGCATGTAATCCATATAAAATAAATATGAAATCATAGAATCATGGAATCATAGCATGACTTTGGTTGGAAGGGACCTTAAATATCATCTAGTTCCAAACCCCCTGCCATGGGCAGGGTTGCCAAACACTAGGTTATGCTGCCAAAGGCCCCATGCAACCTGGCCTCGAACAACTCCAGGGAAGAGGGAAAAGAGATAACATTTAAAAAGGATATATACTCATCTTATTGCTTATTGTTTTTTGATACTCAGATGAAAGGTACACTGCCATTCCACAAGAAATAGAAAGGTATTTCACAGACCTAAAGAAATGTGAGGCAACTGTGGCACATTACCTTCAGGAATGTAAGCATTAAAGTCAGGAAAACTTCATGCAAAACAAAAACAAAGGTGTAAGTAGAAAGACAAATTTCTACACAAGGATAAGACTCTCACAGATTTTTTAAGTGTTAAATAATATGAATAGATGTATGAATAGTTTCCCTCATTCTGAGCTCATCTAATGTAATGTTACATATTTGGGCTTAGTAGAAAATAAGGACTTGAATCATAACCATGAAGTGTAATTTTGACAGGGGGCAAATCTTAGGGTTGCATTCAGCCTGTGTTTCAAATATCAAAGGAGTTAATATCTTCAGTTTGTTTCTGTTGTTCTTTCACCAAACTTTCATGCATGAGCTGTACCCTGTGGCTTCACCTGATATAATCCCCTTTCTCTTGCAAGTTAGGTACATTTTATGTTTTTTTTAAAACCCTCGGAGATCGTCTGTGGTTGACTCAAATGAACCAACAGATGTAAGACTTAAAGATGTTAGTGAATAAATGCTAAATGAGAGTAGTATGGTCAAAATTTCTTTTTTTGTAGTGTATGCTTTTCTTCTTCACCAACCTTTTATAGTAGAACAAATGCTGTAAGGGTATTCTAGATAAGCCTTGTATGGGCCAAGAAAAGAAAAGCCTTGGCCTTGCCTTTGTCAGAGGGTGTAAATTTGAGAAAATAGACCTAGACACATGGACACAGCTATTATTTATTTCAAGTACATGTCATGAGAGTTCTACAGCGAACTCAAGCTGTTCCTTTCTGGCAAAGTCTTTGAAAGAGGGCAACAGTACAATTACTCTTTTAAAGGTAGTATAAGTTGTGTCCCAAATTAAGTTCACTGAGACTTGTAGTTGTGCAGGCTCAAACCCATTTTAACATTACGATTGAGTTCATTCTGCACCACTGAATACCATCACCCTAAGTATGCTTTCAAAATCCTGTTTGTAGGCAAAAGCATGGGATGTTTTCAGCTGAAAAACTCTAGCTGAGGAAAGGAGCTGCAGCATTCAAATAAAGAAGAAGAAGAAAAAAAAACACAGATATCTTGTTTATTTTTGTTAAAATTGCCCCACTGTAGCGTTGCTAATAAAATAAATGGCAGTTAGAAAGCAAGTGAAAAGGAAGAACATTCGTTGCTTTCTTTGCAGCTGCTTTCAGGAGGCCTTAGGCTTGGATTATGACTTGTAACTATGTAAAAGTTTTCCTTTAAAACACCAAGCCTTCCTATAAGCTTTTATCTGATGTGCAGGCAGAAACATTATGTGCAACTTGTAAAGCAAAAAAAATTCAAATAGAGCACTAATATGTTTGTAGATGGGTGGAAAAATCAGGCAAATATGTAAATACCCTACCACCTATAATATGGAGAGATTTACTTCCCTGTCATGTTTCAGGGCTTCTGCTATGTGACTAGACTTAGTAATTTATACAACAAAGCTGATTACAGGGCTAACAGTAGAATTTCCTTCTACTTGAGAAATATAACATGTGCTTTTCTCCAAGGCTTTATATGTGTATATTGTCACCGGTTTATGGGCCGATTCGGCCCGGTTCCGTGACTAATGGGGCGAGGGGCCCACGGACCCACGCCCCA
>JANHGO010000053.1:62937980-63042358 GCA_024606505.1 Aquila spilogaster
CCCATCCCACTGGGTGGGGGGGGAGTGAGTGAGCGGCTGCATGGTGCTTAGTTGCTGGCTGGGGTTAAACCACAACAGAGGTATACGTTACTGGCTTCTAACCAGTCTTGTGCAATATTCTACAAGAACTGATACAAAACCTGTTGAAATTAAAAGAGAGTTCCCCATCAGCTACAGCAGGCTTTGTACTAAGAGCCTATTGACTATTTTAGGGTCAAGGAGGAAGGTAGGAGCATCCAGGGTGATATTTTCATGTCACTGTAGTCAAATGGAGTTTTGTGATTGCTTTGAATGAGACCAACATTTCCCTTTAGGATTGGATATTCAGTTGGGTAGACATAGTTCACAAAAGTTGCTTTACCAATCCAAGGTGCCAGAGATGACTTTTAGAGCTACTTTGTATATTTAATATTTTGTATATGCATACAAACACATTTAACTTCAGCAAGGTCAGTTTTCACATGATTTTTTGACTTAATGACATTAATTCTGTAGAATGCATACTATTTTGGATTTTATCTCTGTTTCTTAAGCCAAATAAACTGCTTTTTTTTTAAGCAATCTTGACTATATTAATTTTCTTAGGACCAATTAGCACATACAACTTCCAACAGAGAAGAAAAATTAACTTCTGATTTCTGGTGAGAGGTGTGTTTGGATGTTCTGGCTAACACCACCAGCTAAGGGACCATACGGTTTGCTTTCAAGTATGCCCTAAGCCTTAAGGAAACCTATCCAGCAAAATGCTGTACTCTGCAGCAGTACGACTTTGGGCAAACAAGCCTGTTTTTGCACACTAGTAGCAGTCTAGCCACATGAGCATAGCACACTGCATCCGCTCAGGCTAACAGAGCTACCTAACGCTACCGTAAGGCCATGGCTGCCCGTCTCCAGGCCAGCTTGTTAAGAGCTCTCTCGATTATTGCTGTGCAGCACTGCCCTCTGCCTTGTGAATTTATGCAGTCTAGAACATACTTAATGATTTTAAAGGGTGAGACTGAAGGGTTTAGACTGTTTCTATGATGGTTTTTTGATTGGAAGAAAAAAGAGCCATGGGAATTGTTTTTGCTTTTTGCATTTGCACAGTACAAAATACAAAGAGAATGAAGAATGTACATTATAAATTACAAGTGATTTTTGTACAGCTGTGAGTATAAAATACTTTCTATTAAAGTGGGCACATATGCACACATAATACATGCCTTATATAGATACAATATACACACATGAAATGTTTTTAATATTTGCACTTCAGGTGATATGTTACATATTAATATGGTGACATGCATGCAGCCACTACAGAGCACTCATCTCCCATGGCATTTAAATGGCATATGCTCTTCTCTCCTTCATGAGCCTGATGTGTCCTTTTACAGCTGAATCTGTATGGGGACATCAGTTCTTAAAAGAGAGGCAGTCACGCTGGGCAAGCAGCAGGCAGGATTTCTAGGGCTGAGCTCTGTGTCGCCAGGGTTGGAAGCGGGCCACTGAATGGTGCGCTGTGCCAGCCGTCCAAGCCCTTCCAGCTGCACGTACATCTGTGCATCATTAGAGCAGCCGAGGCTACTGCAGTCACCCAGAGGCTGTCTGTGAACAGCTCTCTTACTATTTTACTGCCTGGAAAGGAAATTTTCTCTTTATCTTCTCTCCACTGGGTTCCCAGGTGTGTGAGGTGCTATGGTAGCTCATAATGCATATCAGGCCATAAGCCTATCTCTTAGCATGTTTTAATATGCCATGTTGGTATCCCAGCATGCTTGCAAAGCAAATCTTGCTGGCGTTCATATTTATTTCTCTGTCATTCCATAAAGATTATGATTTTCTAAGTAAAGGAGGACTCTTTATCAACACTCTTTTAAACACAGCATCGCTGTTCTGTGGAAGTATCTTTCGCCTTGCTATAAAAGGTCCTTCCTTGAGGACTGATGTATTTCACACAAAATTTTGGTGTGTAGTGATGTTATGTTACAAATGGCAGAGCTTTATTATGAAATCTTGGCTTCTTGCAGTTAATATTTACTATGAACACCTAATGAAGGCATAAGCTTGATTTAATCTATCCAAATTTTAAGTAGATTTTACTTTATAGCAAAAAAGCATCTATTTTGGTATTTAAAAGTTTAACAAGTGTAATAAAAATAGGCATCATCATATTCAGTGCACTTGTATGAGTTATTGTTGCCCTCATTTAAAATTGAAAGGGTTTGTACTGTGGCTAAAAATTAGAGGTAAAATCTTGGACATACTGAATGCAATGAGAATTTACTGTTGATTTAAATAGAGCCAAGATTTCTTCTGGAGTTATTTAAAAATCATTAGTGGAAGCTTTTGCAAACTGAACTAGTGTTTGCTTAATCCTTCTGTTTTCAGTGGAGAAACATATTTATGAAACATGCATGAGATGTCTGTTTCTTGGCAGGCAGCGTCCTGGCTGCTTTTTCTGCAAAGCATCTTAGCCTTGGCAAAATAGGAGTAACAAGCTTTAAACAGATTAATAGTTTATCTGATTCATTGATCATCTTGCTTTAGGATAGAGTTAAAACCATCAGAATCCTTTTCTTGATCTTACTTGGAAAGAATTCTCTGAGAAGTGAGAAAGCTGCATTTAGTGCAGATGTGCTATCACTGAAATTAATGCTTTTGGGTGTTACTGTGATTTACTTTTTGTGTGTTATTCTAGGGTAGGTAGCTAGCCCTATTTTTGCTGATAAGTTTATGTAGAATATATACATGATGGTTTGTCTTGTGATATCTTTTGAATATAATAAAATATTCCAAAGAAGGATTTTGAAATATTGCTTATCATTATCTGGGTTTTTTTGGTTGATTGGTTGGTTTCTTGTTTTTATATTCAGGGATATTGCCTATTTAAGAAACAGTAACACATGCAGTCTAGAGGGAAACGACCAGTTGTGAGAATTTTTATTTTTTATATATTTTTTTTTATTTGGTAAGTATTCTCTGAATACTCTTGAGGTCCCTGAGATCAAAGAGTTAGAGGATACATCTCTTTTGTCAGCTGCTAAATTCTCCTGGAGTTCCCTCCTTATTATGTAGTGTACTATGCAGTTTTAGAAATTCCACACTCCACCAGCAGCTATAAATCTTCATCCCTGTGTTTATTCTAATCTGATTATTCAAAGACTTGATTTTAAACATTTGCACTATGATAGCTCCAGGATCCAGTGCATACTCCTAATACTAGACTGGCCTTTCCCAAAGAATATGCAGTCTGAATAAATAAGATAGAAAGGAATTGGAGAAAGGGTACATGTTAATCTATAAATACAAAAATAAAAGTAACTATTTTGTACAACAGTACATAACCGTGCTTTTATTGAATGGATTGCTTCACTTTCATTTACTTTCATTTATTAGGCCTGCCATATGGCCACACTTTTTCTTCACAGCCGGTGATATTATCTGCTTTTCTGTGCCAGTGTCCTAGCCCTTGAGGTTGTTTATCCCTGAAAAAAAGAGAAGATCAAACTTGTAATCCACTGCAGCAATAGTCTTCCAGACTCAATCAGATTTCTCGTTAATCTCCTCGACAAGCATGAGTGTAGCTTCCTCTGCCCGAAGAAAAGCTTAGAGTTCACCAAATCTCTGGTTCCCAGCACAGCTGGTTATAATTCTCACTTTTGAACCCTGAGAGCTGAAAACACCAAGTTGGTCCAATTTATTTTTAACACTGGAACTGATAAACATTTGTAAAATTACCTCAACCCTAAACTCAGCAATGTGGCCACACTGGGGATAAAAAGAGAGGAAAGGTACATTCAATCAATTTATATACAGACCAGCGTGGTGAAGGGAAGAAAAAAAAAGGGAAGAAACCAGTAAGTATTTTATTGTTTTGTACTTGATTTTAAGCAGTTTCAGAATTACCAGACAACCAAAATCCAACAGACAGCACAGAGGTTGAACAAGGTTTCTAAACCATTGGAGGAAAAAAAAGGGATGCTATTTAAGAAACTGGGACAGTGCAGACCACTTTCACGTGAAGGCTAGGCTCACCACAAACCCTATCCAGTGCTAAGTCCTGTCTGATGTGTGTCATATACACCATGCCCTGTACACAAGTATCTCCATAAGACCCACATGTCCTATAGGTTAGTCCTGATGCAAAGTAAGTGCAGATGTGCCTAGAATCATTCAGACATGACCCCTATTCCTGTTTTTTTTCTGATTCTGTGGAGCATAATAAAGTTTGAGGCAAGGATGGCTCATTTCATTTCTTTATGAACCCACTAACACTCAAAATGGCCGGTCCTCTGAGAGTACTGAAGAGAATGGAAGAAAACATGGACATCTCTGTCAAGATGTCACTGTCTGTCAAACCGAAACGTAACCACATAATTCAAGAGAAAGGTTTGCATGTAGCTAGAATTCTTGTCTCCCTGTCTCATTAAGTGGGATTAACTACTGGTAGTGAAACTAATGAGGGAACCCAAAGTTGTATACTTTGTAAAATAAATCTAAAGAATTGACCTAATAAAATGGAAGGTCAAATGAGAGCAAACATTTTGTTAGCCAGAGATATGTGACCATACAGCCATCACCCCATATCAGGGACTACATTAATATATACCCCAAAAATTCTTACAGACTCACTTCTCCTGTGTTGCATTATTTCCTATCCTAAGCAAGTCCTTCTGTGAGGAAAAAAAAAACTATTATAAGTAGTTCAGCACAAAATGTTCAGTCACTAACAGGAACTTCATTTTCCTTCTGAGCATTGCTACATTATAGAGCAATGTGGTTACTATTGCAGAAAAATTAAAAAACATGGTCCTTGAATATGAAGTTGTATACAAGTCCTCTGGCTAAGAAAAAGATTCAAAACATTTCTTGTAGCATCTGTACCATCTACTGGGTATAAACTGGAGTAGCTAATAAATTGTGGGAAAAGCTGAGAATCATTTGTCAAGGGTCCAACAGAAATAGGAAGTTGATTATTTTTCCATTAGCCTTATGTACCTTAACCAAGGTACATAAAAACAAAGTCACTGTAAGAAATCCCAAAACTTGGTAATTGCATGCAGATAGTCTTTGCCCTCACCCACTGTTAGAAGGGGGAACTAAGAAGAAAACAGCAGGATAAGAAGTGCTTTTGGATACCTGGCCAGGCTCAAGGGCTTGCTTTCCATCTCCTGTGGCTGCTAAGGTGGGGAAGAAAAAAATGCGATAATTTTTTTTTTTTAATGACTCTTTCTCTTTGTGAGAGAAATGGAAAAACTGAAAGCTGCTTGGTGAGTTTTTAGTCCTTTAAGTGAAACCCCAAGGAATCATATACTGAATTTTAATTAAGCAGTGCTTTTAGGTATACTTCTTCCTGATAAACTTAAGAACACTGGTTTAAAGGAATATAAAACTTAAACATTTGAGAATTTCTTTTGGTATTTTAAAGCATTCCTTTTTATGTCATGCACAAGACAAAACAGGAACTAAGATAACCTTAGCACACAAGCTTATAAAATTGTCAGCAATGTGTTGTTTTAAATGTGATTCAACACAAAATAGTTAGATACTAAAAATAATTGTGTTTTTTTTTAAATAGTAGCTGCACTAAAATGTAACCAATGATTATAAGTCACTTTATTAACACAATGATTTTGGTTCTTTTTAGTTTCCAGCACTTATTGATAATTATTACTTGACTATGAGTATACTGTGACCATTATCTGCCTGGGTCAGTTTTTGTGTGCATACATTAGCACCGTTCAGTTCACTATAAGCTCATGTAGTTCTGCGTGGCTCAACAAGATATTACTTGGCTTAAAATACTGAAACTTGCTGATCTACTAAATACCTCCAAGGTCAGTGGAATCAGTGAAAGGAATTATCTTTATTAATTTCTGTTTTGATATTAGGAATAGCATTTATGAAAATGGCAAAGGTATTCTGTTAACTTTCAATTTAGAATGCTATCATGATAGAAAATGTATATAGATATATTGCTATTAATGAATATAGTGTGTATACAACATTTGAGATCCTGGTCACATGCAGGTAGCTGAGGTTCAGATGAGCCTCTGTTCTAGAAATGGATGGAGCTAGTAGCATATTGTCTAAAGGGGGAGCACGTCCTTAAATGAAACAGGTTGTTACCTATTTAATATGAAAAGTTATTTTCCTTTTCTAACTTAGGTACTGGGATTAACACATTAAGACATTGGTTCTGCCTTGGAACAATTTCTTTTCGCTGCCAACTACAGCAAATGCTTATGCTGCCCAGATACTCTCAGAGCTTCCTTTTGTTAAGCCTAACACAGATCCAGAGGAAACAGTGTTCTGTTAAGGGTCAGCGTAAAAGGTTCAGAGATGCTGTAAAGCCCTAAAAGGCTCCTGTAACGCAGCTTATAACCAAGCAGGAGGAGGCACGTCCTTCCAGCATGAAGTGTGGCAGAGAAGGACTGAGAATGTGCAGCCTAAAAATGGGGTGATGAGTGACCTAAGGAGCCCAGTGATCTCCAGCAACTTAGGTGCACTTACACTATCAAAAGGATTGTAATCTTTATTCATTTAAAAGGATTTGATTAACTTAAATTAGCTAACTTGCACTGAAACATTGGGAATTTTTACTTAGAGATCAGAGCATGCATTAAAATCTATAGTGAAGCTACTGTTTCCACTTACATTTCTGACCAAATTAAAGCACAGTTGCTTTGTCTTCAGTGCAATTTCACCAGTGCTACTAGTGTAGGTTTGAATTGTCCTCAGAATATTTTGAATAACCACCTAATTAGGCCAAGATGGCCAACTTTGAACTTAAAAATATAAACTTATTTTTTATAAAATAAATAATTTCTCTTACTGTGAGCTAAATGCTTAGAAATTACTTTAAGAACTGACCAGGGCAGACTAGAAATAGAGCAAATTTAGCTGCCTATCAAGAAAAAAAAGAAACATTTCACAGTGTTTGAACCCACTTTAACACAGAAAATTACATGTTTTCAGGTTGTCACATTCTGAGGCATGTAATTCTGTGGTAACACATTTTACTGCATTTAATATGTAAACTGAGCAAAACCACTTTGGTAGTAGTGCTGAACTATAAGGAATGATGGAAAAAACAAGGTGATTTGGGAAATAATTTAATCAGTGAGAAACAAAATGAGTACAAATGGAAATAAGTGTCAGAATGAAACTAACTCAGAAGGAAACACTATAGTTCATATATAAACTCCTCTTTTTAGTGACTGCTGTGGAGCTAAACTGAGTTTTGTAGCTATCCATCTGCACCAATTAGAGCATCCTCCTACCAAAGCTCTTACCAAATTACAGCAGCACTTTTGATAGAAGACCGTTGAGGACCTTTTAACTAATTTGTAAAAAATTTGTCTCAAGATGAAAAATTGCAGAAAATTTAAGTCCAAAAGCAATACTTTCTGTTTGTTAGGGTTTTTATTTATTTAAATGACTAATACAGAAGAGGAGGAGGGAAGTCAGCTACTTTAAAATTAGGTGAATTACAAAAATATATGTGGAGAGCTTTATTGCCTAAAGTGACATTTTTTCTCCTTCTATAACCAGGAGGATTATTTAAGAATTATAAATATATTGCATGAAGAGAGAAATAACTGAGATAACAATGTGAACCAACTTAAGATATGTAAAACTGCATGCACAGCTTCACTTATATGACTAGCCTCTCTGAAACCAAAACGTTCACCCTTATATCAATGGGCAAGTCTTTTGCTTTGGTATGTTTTCACAGGATCAAACCCTCTAAGTCTAGCTACTGTGTAGCTAGTTCCAGCTACAAATTTAATGTGACTTTGACAAAAAATGTCTTTTACCATGAAGCATGATGTAGCCCATGAATCCTATCATTCACTCTATAAATCCCAGCGGCAAATCAGCAGCACCCCAAGTATTTGCAGAAGTTTGTGGTGAATTACAGGTTAGGGAACATGATTATTGAGTATGGAAACATTGAAATGGTGTGGAACTCACTCTTGCTATTTACCTAAATTTGTCTTCTCTAACTGCCTATCATTCTACCCTCCAGAAGACATGGACTTTAAACATTTTGTGTCACATGCTATGGCTATTTTAAAAGCTGGTGTTAATAAGATGCCTTCCTAGGAAAGCTCAGAAAACAAAGGATACAGGATTTATTTGGGTGATAATGCATTGTGCATTTTTTTCGGCTTCTAGATGCCTGGGCAGTTGACCAAGAAAAGTTACTTCGACTGCACTCTCTCCCAGCTACTTCACAAGTGAAATTCACAGTTCTGTCATTCAGTGGTACATGAAGCTGCGCTTGCTCGGCGTCCCAGACAAGTCAGTCCTGTTCTGTGCAAAGCTTTCTGGAGTAGCAACACTTTGGAGCTTGTGATACTTTCAGCAGAGAGCAGAGACCTGAGGAAACACCAGCACAGCAGTCATGGTCTTCTTCCATAGTTGGGGTTTCCTCAATGCCATACGCATCCCTCTTCCACTGAGAAATCACAGCAGCCTTCCTGTTCTCCGCTTCTGAAGGCTTCCAGCAGATAGCTACAGGTTTCTTGGGAAGTATCTGCAGTTGGGCTATTAGAGAGAGATGTTAGGGACAAGAGCAGGCAGAGATGAGGAGAAAAGAACATGGACACTTGCTAGCTCTGTGTGTTGGGGTCCACATTACTCCCTTCCACGATGCAGTCAAATGTGTGCATCTTGCTGCAGAATTCACATTCCCCTGCATACAAAATTTCTGATTCCAGACTTCCTAGGGGCTATGGTCCTTTCTTCCCTTAGTTAGCATAGTAAAGGCTGCTGTTTATTTGTTAATTTTTGTATACTGTGCAAATCACCCCTGATTTGTTCTTTTTGTTATTATTTCCTTTTTTCA
This sequence comes from Aquila spilogaster, assembly GCA_024606505.1. Lineage (NCBI taxonomy): Eukaryota > Metazoa > Chordata > Aves > Accipitriformes > Accipitridae > Aquila > Aquila spilogaster. The sequence continues at coordinate 62,946,817 of JANHGO010000053.1, forward strand.
AGCCACACTGAAAATTAGTACTTTTTCTCCACCACATTTTCCATTCCCATCACTAAAATGCATTGGAACATTAAGATAAATACTGTATTTTCAGAACTAGTTCGCCAATTTTCATTTTTGCTTTGTTATTTTTCTATCTCCTCAAAGTTCAAGGTGTATGTGTGTGTGTTTGTGTATATATATATATAAATTCAAGAACTGACTATAATACCACAATGGCAAATACTTAAGCAATAGCTTATAAGAGCTCTAAAATACTTGTAATTATCTATAAACAACAGAAAACAAAAAAGAGCTTAACTAGTTCTACAGCACCAATACAGTAAACAGCACTACTGTGGGAATTATTTGTCATGGCTGACAGGAGACATCAAAGGAATATTTGAAAGAAGGACAAAATAAAATTCCTTGATGAATTATTCTTTATTTTATGAGAAACTATCATAAAATTCTGGGGAGGCACGATGGTATTATTAGTTCAATTCTTTTAATTTATTTGAGTCTAACCATTGTAGTCATTAATGTTTAATGGTTCCACCTAAATTTTCAAAGCTTAGCATGCAGCAGAGTCTCACTAATCTTGTTAAAGTCAATGAGAGCAGTGTTTCTAAATCCCAAGCAACTACTTGGAAGTTAGCAGTTATGTCAGAAATCCTCAGTTTTTGGTAATGAGGATGATTGTACTGGAGCACATTAGGGAGACAGTGGTAGCTTCATAGCAAATTTCAGCACTTTGGAAGGAGGAAAGGAAATAAGTCAGAGTTGCAACATACAGAAGAAATCCAGGGTTCTATATAAGTAGATAGACATTCCATATGTATTGACATTAAAGCCACATAAGAAATGGTATAATAATTTGGAAAAAACATTTAATATGCAATGCAGTATATTTTCTCAGTCCTTCTCCAGCTATTCCATCTCCTTAGAAATTATTATACTATTTATTTAGCTCTTAAATAGCATGAAGCAGCTATAAGAGTAATAATAGTAGTAATAATAATAATAATCAAACAAACTTGCTACACAAAAGATTTCTCCTTTTTCTCTCAAATGTAGTATTTCTCTCAAAAGATTTGCATGTCAAACAATAGGATCAGCCAGACTCTCTCTCTGTTAAGACTGTTGCAAGGAACTAGGGAAAAGGAGGTGTGGGAAAGATTGCAGTTGGAAGCTCTGCAGTGAGGCAAGGAGATGGAGAATTAGTTTCTGCGAAAATAACATCTTCCTTTCTCTAATACAATTCTCTGGTCACTGTTAGAAATTACTTTTTCTGTGATTCTGAAAGTAGCCCATTAAAGTCCACTTATTCCAGGAGCAATTTGTTTGTTTGCTATATGTTAGTAATAAATATTCATATTTAAATAAAAAACTCCCTAACATTTTTGTACTATCAAGTACATGAATGAACAAAATAAAAGCAAGTTATTTTGTGAGTAGTATAATTATTAATGCCTCATTGCCTACAGATTTTAATGTTGTCCCCTAACTCTTCCAAGAGAAGTAAGCCCAAGTTTTCCATCATCTCATGACATCCACCAGAAGCACGTGCTGTGGCTAGCCAGGGTGCTAGACACATGCTTGCATGGCCATTTGGCTGATTCCAACCACAGTCAATAACTTCTGAGTTTCTGTCTCCCTTTACATCAGAGATGCATATTTGGGTCTTCTCCTTCCAGTTGCCAGTTTTCACAAAGCTTGTAGTAACCTAATCAATGTAGAAACTTAAACCACTGTCTTCTGTCGTGCAAAAGTGGATCAACAGATTTACATGTTGATAGGGAAGAAGAGATGGGCAGATATAGAAACAGGGTCTTAATTTGTTTTGCATAAGAGACCTTAATTTCCTTTCAAAAGCTGATTAGAAAAGAAAGCACAATCAATTACCAGATAGATTTTATTTATTTTGGCATAGTTTAAGTTTCATCAATCATGATGGTACTTCTTAGGCATTGTAAACATATCAAAATATTTCTTAGCAGTGGGGAGAGACTACTAGATATGGATTATAAAGCGGGAATAGTATTAGAAGCCTATTGCTGTGTGAAATTGGCTTTACTGGAGGATAACTCAATGTTTCACAGAGTTCTCCGCCCCAATGAACATTTACCTGGAACTGTGTGTGTCATTCATTCAGCTTTCAGGATTAGGTATAGCATTATACTGCTCATATTCTATTAGCTATTTTCCTGGAAACCCCTGATTCTAATTGCTGCCATATATGAGGCATCAGACCAATGAATTTGGAAGAGTTATGTCAGAGAAAAATAGTTCCTACATGAGCAAAATGCTCTTTATTGGTTTCTGATGGCTCAGTACTACTGAGTGCTCTATTGCATGTCAAAGTAGTACTGACATAATTATTCTTTTAATAATTTTAATTCCTTTACCAAAATATCAATGTTTAGGCTGTGCCCAAACTACAAATAGAGTTTTGTTGTTGTTGTTTTTCAGGGAATTTCTTTATTAATTTTTTGTATAAAGGTCTCCCCTTTCAATACAAGGTAAAAAATACCCGTTGTGTAGTCTTGCAGGATGAAGAATTGCAAAATCTCATTCTCATGGCAGCACAGAGCTTTTAATCCTCCTAAGCTCCTCCTTCTTTCAAGAAATACTAAAAAACATTGGGAAAAACTGTAATTTAGATCTGTAGTATTTTGGATTTATTATATGGATCATGTGAAAATTTCTTCCTAGCCACTAAATTAGGATAAAATAAAACAAAGATGCCTCTATCAGTACTTCTACTACAACCAGGCTTCCAGATAGAGCACTGGGAACTCAGCACACAGAATAAGAAGAAAATAATGTAGACTCAGGAAGCTTGGCAAAATCAAGTCAAAGAACTTGATAATGTTATGGTCTGAATAGACTAATTAATCTAGATTAATTTATTAACATTCACTGTCTTTAGTTCTTTATATTATAGTTTTGTTTTTTGCTGGTTTTCCACCAGTGCATTGCAGCCTTTGCCGTCTTTGACCTCCATATCCTGAGAACAACAGATGCTTCCTCTTCTCTGTAAAAGAATGTTGACAAAACCTGTCCAAAGGTGGACCAAAAACCAATGAAGACTTTCTTTTCATTTCATTATCACCTAGATAAACCCTTGCACTGAGGGTAAGGACTCCATATGGAACATCTAAGGAAATAGGCTGAAAAAGAAGCAGCTTTGGTTGGCTGAGTTGCTCTGAGTTGCAAACGATAAGCCTCAAGTATTGCTGTTTGTCGAACAAATCAGACACTGTTTATTTGCTTTTTCTGTAGCAATTGTTGTTGAGTATGAAAGTAATAAGAAGTATGGAAATTACAGAAACAAAAGCATTAAGTGCTAAATGAAATAAACGTTTTCCATCAAGCCTGAGAGTCTCTAGATAAAGGTCTGACGAGCTTCTAATAAGTCCATTTTCAGATGTAGGAGCCCTCAGCTAAAGGAGTAGTTGAAGTCAGCCAGGGAATGCTAAAATTTCATAGAATCATAGAATCATTTAGGTTGGAAAAGACCTTTAAGGTCATTGAGTCCAACTGTAAACCTAATACTGCCAAGTCCCACTAAACCATGTCCCTAAGTGCCACATTGATATGTCTTTTAAATACCTCCAGGGGTGGTGACTCAACCACTTCCCTGGGCAGCCTATTCCAACGCTTGACAACCCTTTCAGTGAAGAAATTTTTCCTAATATGCAATCTAAACCTCCCCTGGTGCAACTTGAGGCCACTTCCTCTTGTCCTATCGCTTGTTACTTGGGAGAAGAGACCAGCACCCACCTCACTACAACCTCCTTTCAGGTAGTTGTAGAGAGCAATAAGGTCTCCCCTCAGCCTCCTTTTCTCCAAACTAAACAACCCCAAACAGATAGCTGTTGTGTAGATGTATTACAAATTAATGTCACTTAAGTGATGGTCATATCGGTGCTGCTTGACATAGGCCTACACATCGAATTTCAAAATACCCTGCTCATTCCAGTGAGAAGTTTCTGCACGACCGAGGTGTAGGTGGTCACTGTGAGGTATTCACTGGACAGACATCATCTCCGAGGTAGCCACACACCATGTAAGTATTGATGGTGTGAATCCAGGTTTTGCAATAGGTCTAATGGAGTTGAACTACAATAATTGTGATATCCTCAGGGTATAGCACATATTTTTTTGTAATAATTTGTATTTCTGTGTTTTGTTAAAATTCTTATAGCTGTTTTAATCTAGTTTCTTCACTTTGTAAGGCACTTGGAAAGGTTTCTGAGAGCTGTATCTAGGATTCATCTTTGTACTGAAGGAGAAAGATGAGAAGATGGACTCGTACAGGGTATAGCATACACAAACCCAGATGAAGAAAAGCAGTTCCACAATATTAACCTCAGGGCCTTTTGGAGAGTGATGAATGAACTCATTAATCAGCCTTTCTATTTTCTTCTGTAAGGTCTTGCAGTGGATTGATTGTGGTCAACAGTACAGCTTGAATAGATTTTCATAGATAACACTTATTTGTGACTAATAAATTATTAGTCATAAATATCTGTAATCATTGGAGTCTTTTATGAAGTTACAAACTTAGATTAAGAGAAACAACAGAAATGTGTGTAATAAAAATATAGCTGAAGGGGGACCTTGTGACTGCCTTTCTATGCTCCTGCCAAGTTCAAGAAGGAATAACAGCTGGTGAGATTGTTAATATCTGAGAAAGGCTTATTTAGCAAAAATTTCTCCTTGTTTATGTGGGACTGGCAGCTTATCTTCTTGAGAAATATAAGTATCAATCTCATCAATAAGAAGCTCATGTTTCTCCACTAGTTTTAGTCAGTCATGAAGGATAGGGCTTTACAAACTTGTGTCATGATACCACAATCAGATTGTTTTTAACTCCCTAAGCACACTCATCAACTTAGTGACACTGGGTGAAATCCAAAGCCAAATTGAAGTTCAAATGGTGTACTTCTTACCTTCTGCTCCAACACCGTAAGCGAGAACATCACCTACAGTTAATCATCATAGATCTGATAAATTCACCAGGTGAAGATCTTCCTTTTATTTTTTCTGAACCTGGAACACAGTTCATAAATTTCTTTGCACTTCATTGTCTAGGGAAGTCAAATTGTATTAATGATCGTTTGAAACAGAATCATTGTACTCTTTTATGCTTTTCGTCAAGTATAGAGATACTGCCTGTGCAATATAAATGTGAAGTCTACTTAAAAATAAATAATAGAGAAACACTTGTTTGTATTGAAGCTTGTAGGAAGAAATAGTATTTTTTATTAGACTGTAATAAGTTGGAAAGAAACAGATATTTTCAAGCAAGTGCAAAGTTCAATAGCAGCTAAATATGCTGAAATACCTCAAGGCCATCATCTTTCAATAAACAATTTTCAGCACAGAATCTGGCAACCTATGTTGATAACACTGTGTGTACATGAGGCCTCCAGACTAACATACATACCATCACAAAACCAGCAACCATCAAGGTATACTCAAAAACTGTGATGTGCAGGCCACATCCACAACACCATTTTTACTGTTACCCTTTCCCTACCCTTATCCAAAACACGCAGCTACAACTATTCATCCTTTTTCAGATAGAGGAAGGGTTCATGCCCAGAAGATTTATAATCTATATAAAATCCATATGAGGGACAAGAAATGTCATTTAATGAGGACACTAACTCATCTTCTTGCTCACCTGTTTATAGATAGCTAATATGAATGTTATTGCTTTTTGATACTCATATGATAGGTAGGCTGGTGTTTATTGGTCTTCTAGAAGGAATAAGTCCACATATGGTGGCAAGGACGGTATTTCACAAACTTAGAGAAACACAGGGCAGCTGTGAGACAAATTAACTTGGGAAGCATATAAGTGTTAAAGGCAGGAAAACTTCATATAAAATAAAAACAAAGATGAAAGTAAGAATGCAAAGTTTTACACAGAGACTCTCACAGATCTTGTAAGTGTTAATTAGTGTGAATAGATGTATGAATTGTTTCCCTTATTCTGAATTCTTGTCCATATGATATTAAACATTTGGGCTTTAGTAGAAAATTATGGCTGCAATCACAATCATTAAAAGTAACTCTGGCAGGGGCAAACCTTGGGGCTGCATCCAGCCTGTGTTTGGAGTATTAAAGGAACAAATATCTTCAATTAATGTTTATGGTCCTTTCACCAAAATTCCATGCCCAACCACTAGCCAGTGTCTTGATGCGGTATAAACTCCTTTCTTTGGCAGGCTGAATGCAACATCCTTACTTTTTTTTAAAACTCACAAAGATCCTCCATGCTGACTCAAAAGAACCAACAGACTTAAGTCTTTAATATGTCAATGAATCAATGCTAAATGGCTGTAGCATAGTCAAAATTTTCTATTTGTAGTGTATCCCTTTCTTCTTCTCCAAGGTTATGATAGTAGGGCAAATCCTGTAAGCCATAAGGATATGCAAGATAAGTAATAAGTTGTATGGGCCAACAAAGGCAAGACTTGGCCTTGCCTTTGACAGAGGTTGTAAATTTGACAACATTGACCTAGACACAGGGGCACAGCTATTATTTAATTTAAGTACATCTCTTGAAATCTCTACAGGAGACCACTGGCTAAAGCTGTTCTTTTCTGGCAAAGTCTTTGAAACAGGGCAGCACTGCAATTACTCTTTTAAAGGTAGTGTAAGGTGCAGCCAGACTGAAATTCACACTGAAGCTTGCAGTTTTGCAGAAACAAACCCAGAGACTTCATTTTAACATTATGATTGAGTTTATTCTGCACCAGTGAATACCATTACTCTAAGTATGCTTCCAAAATCCTGTTTATAGGCAAAACCATGGGGTGTTTTCAGCTGAAAAGCTCTAACAGAGGAAAAGGAGCTGCAGCAGTCAAATAATGAAAAACCCAAATAGATATCTTGTTTATTCTTGTTATAATTGGTCCCCTGTAGTGTTGCTAATAAAATAAATGACAGCCAGAAAGCAAGTGAAATAACAGAACATCCACTCTTTTCTTTGCAGCTGCTTTCAGGAGGCCCTAGGCTTGAATGATGAATTGTTGCTAAGTGAGAAAAGAGTTTTCCTTTAAAACACCAAGCCTTCCTTTAAGCTTTTATCTGATATTCAGGCAGAAACATTATATGCAAGTTGTAAACTAAAACACTCATGTAAAGTACTAATATGTTTGTAGATCAGCAGAAAAACTGGACAAATATGTAAATACCCTACCACTTATAACATGGAACAATTTACTTCCCTGTCATGTTTCAGGGCTGCTACTATGTGACTAGACTTAATTTAATTAATACAATGAATCAAATAGTGGGGATACCAGTAGAATTTCCTTCTACATGAGAAATATAACGTGCTTTTATCAAGGCTTCTTCTATATATATTTATATAAAGCTATTGAATAAAGAAATAAATAGAAATAAATCTGAATAAGGTGCAGATTTTCACCTTACACTCCTGGAGGAAACATAAGAATGGTTAGGAGTCTTGGATTACTTCTGATGTCTTAGAAATCTGGTGGTTACCTTGTTACTCTCTTTAAAAAACTTGCTGAAATAAGGCTTCATGCAAAAAGGTGTTTTTTAGAAAACTTGTTATGAGCTTAAAGAATTGTTTGGCAAAATAAAAAATTAGTTGCTCAGACCATACATCCAGCAGACATTGACAAGTTTAATCTTTCTGATTATCTCTTCAATAAATCTTAATTTTAAAAGAAAACTGCCATTTCAAAGTCTTCTTTTTAGCTAGCAGAACAATAAAGAAGATGATGGAATTCCTGTTTCATAAATCACATTGCAGAACATATATCCAGCTCAAAAAGAATGTCTTCTGTAATATTTTTCCAATCCTGTTTCAAATGGATGAATCCTTTAGAGATATTTTTGTATCTTGTAATAATCTAATGGTTTGCCTATCTGTTCAATATTTCCTATCAATAATGATAACTCTCAGACCAAGCCTTTTTCACTTGAACCTTTATGAAATATTGTATTTACTATTCCTAAAAAAACCCAGTGCTCTTAATAAGCTGATACATACCATAAGGCATGCCTGGAAACCAGTAGGTGAGACTCTTGCTGTGCCTTAAATGCCTTTATTACTGCTTTCCTGAAACTTTCAGCCTAAGATCCAAGTCCAGTGTAACCACACTGCCAGAGTGATACCACCCTTACTTGACTCATTTTCAGGGCATCTGCCAATGTCATTCCTTTGGCTTCTCACATACCACAGTAATGGGACAGCCTCTTATTTTCTTTCTGTGTTAAAAACCACTGAAAAAAACAACCAAAAAAATCCCCAACATGACAAATTCATGGAATAGTTTACACAAAAATACAAGCCTTGCAGTACTAGGAATTTTTCACTGTGAATAGGTTCTGATTGTTTCCCCAGTCTGAGTCCTTATCTTAGTTGCATCATGTATTTGGGCATTAGCAGGTAGAAATGTATGACCTGACTTGAATATCTTTGAAGGAGTTGTATCTTGTGAGCATTTGGTGAATAAAAAATGAAGAGAATCAAGGCATCTTCATGGCACTTAAAGTGGCACCATTACCAGATCTGGCTACCAAAATGTCAGCTGATGACTCGGCTCAGAATAATACATTTTCTTTCTTCTGTTCCCTGCAATTCTTTTAATGAGAATATTCTGCTATACATTAAACTAACTTACTGATAAATATTGCCTTGATATCAAGATTGCTTATATTCTTCCCTTGGTTTTGTGATATCTAACGGACATTAATCTTACATGGGATTTTATGAATACGCTGGGGGAACTGACCCTTTGATATGGGATTAATGATCTAAAAAGTATGTTTGTAGCTGAACTGTACTTTTAGGTTACTCTTATTTTTGCCTGAAACTGCTATCTATGAGCTATTCTATTATAAGGTTTGAGACTAGAAAAGAAAATTTCTTAGTTATTAGTAGAAATATGGAAATTAGCTTTGGATTACATCCAACATTAAAAGCTAAAGAGAAAAATAAGAATTCTTGACTCAGTTAATGCTAAATGATATAGCACCTTTTACACCCTGGTTTTATACTGTGCCTTGGGAGATATTAATATGAAATATTATGTAGGGTTATTTTGTACTGTCATCTTTAAAATACACTGGTTTATGACATATTACGTCCATGGAAAACTATAATAGGCATGAGTCAGAGAATTATTTAAGGATATAGTTCACTTCTGATGGCACACAATTTCGTTGTCACTATTTTGGATGTAAAATTATTTTTTTTATTTAAAATTAGGCATTTGCATTTTATAACAAATAAATGCAAGAAGCATTTATATTTAGGTTCAATTGTAAACTGAAGAGTCAAAGGTAGTCTTTTTTTTATAAGCAATAGAATACTGCATTCATCCCAGTAGCTGATGTATAACGTAAGAAACCCTTAATAATGGAAATGAAAATAAATAAATGTCCAGCTCACATGCTTAGGTTGATAAATCTCAATGCAAATGCACCGAACTTGGTACAGAGCTATACTTTTGAGACCGTACCATTGAGAAGATATATGCAATATTTCATAGTGTTTGTATTGCAGTTTTTTAAAAGTGCAAATCAGAAGAGAATTTTTAAGTCTTCTGATAGTTTGAAAGTTCAATTTCTTTTAATTGAGCTTATCTTCATTTCACATTAGGTTTCCTGAATATTTTTTTCTCTGTAACATTTGATTATATGCTGTTTGTTTAATCTATTTATTTGCTTTATAAACGTAAGAAAAGAAATCACCCTTCTCATTTCCTCTTTTTATCTTCTCTAATACTCAGCTCGCTCTATATTTTTCTGCAGTATGGTACCTATGCATACAATCTGTAACTGGCTTTTTTCTATACAAACAACTCATGATTAATATAAACGAGCTCAGATTGCTTCAGATACAATAGGGGCTGAAGAGTGATGGCTGATGCAAACAGGAAAGGTGATTAGTATTGTTCTTGCTGCATGATGAATTACACTACATCATGCATTAAAACAATGAATTGTCCTTCAGGATATCAAAGACATTAGCAAACAACATGATGGCAAATATATAGTCTTTTATCTGATGGGGACAGTATACCTCACAGAGGATGGTAAGGCTGGAGCAGCATCAGCACAATCGTCAACAGTATTTTTGGAAGCTGGCTGTGCGGAGCAGAGCGGCTGCTTGGTCTATGAAACATAGTGCTCAAAGCAAACCTTTTACAGTGAGCTGTCTTGCTGCCTCTTTTTGAACAGTTGCATTTTAATCATCATCATCATCATCAGCAACAGCAGCAGCAGCTTCACCACCTTTCTTACATGAGTGAAGGTCCAATCGAGTCAATCAAAGGTGGAGGCTGGAAAAAAGCAGTAATTGTCTGGTTGCAGTCTCACAGATGAAGCAGCAGAGATCTTTCAGAGCAGTGACCCACACCTTAAAGTCAGTCTCTAAAAAGCCAGAATCTCCCATTTGACAATCCTGATGCTCCTGTTCTCCATCCTCCAAGCCTGATGTGCTTCAGAGTTAAACATTTCTGAAGACACAGCATGCACCCCCTCTTTCTTACAGTAATACTTATGGGAGAACTTGCTTCGGAGGCCACTGTATCACTAACCATTGAATTTTTCAGCAGTACATTCATGATAGATAGCAAAACATGCCTGTAAATGAAACAGACCATGAACACCTCTCTGACTTCAGGCCAGCTATCAGGTTATGGGTCACATCTTTATAGCTAAACTTAACATTTCAGAATAGGCTGGCTGCATCTACACTACCTGGTGGGACTGTTCCCTGAGTTAAATCCAGTACCATATCTAGACATGGCCTGGGAGGGTGCTGTACCAAAGCTGCCCCTTGGACCTCACTGGCAATGTGACAGCACTAATGTACTAGTCTGTAAGCTCTCACCCTGTTTGGTTTGTAGACGTAGTTTTCTACTGCTATGTCTGTTGTCTTGTCTTTAATAATAATTTCTTCATATGCAAGACTGCTTTTTTTTCAGCATTAAGCAAAATGGGCTATGCTACTACTGCAGCTAATAATTATTTTTATATTAGCCTGTAATGCAAATATTTCTTTGGCATTATTTTAGTAAAATTCCTTTATATGAATATATCACACTGCTTGAATATCGCAAACTACATTTGTATTTATGAATAGCTTGTGGGCCAATTTAATTGGCAAAAACCACCTCTAGCACAAATACAAGCAAAGAATAGAATAAACAAAGTCTTTCACCTTTAACTACTGTTTCCAGTGATCTGGTGGGCTGATGACTGAAAAAATACTTGTATGGTTACCACAAAGACAATCAGACACCTCCTGGGTGTTAATCAGCAGCTCTAATTGTTTCTTTCTTGGCTTTATGAAGAGTTCAAGCACCTTCACTTTTATTTATACATGCTATGATGGACCTGTTCACCGGTAGGTGTTCAGAACCATGCCACAAATTTAAGTTCACATGCAAATGTAGGGAAGTAAGACTTCAGATAATGAGGAACATAAAACATGGTTATAAGTGCACAATTTTCACTTTGCATAAAAATGATGCCCAACACCCGACAACAATTTTCAAGCTCTCTCCATTATTCCATCTGAACAGATAATTTACTTTGGTGTTAGGCTATTTTTTGCCCAATCAAAACTAATCATCCCGATCAACTCTAATGACATAATGTTTGAAATAGGATTATTTTGCTTGATCTGCTGCAGGGCCTTAAAAATTATATTTCCTTCCAGCCTAGACTACATTAGTTCTTGTTCACTTGCTTAATTTCAAGGGAAATTTTAAGGAAACAGGCACTAATTCTCATTTAATTGGAATGCCAATACTTTTGACTCTGAAGTACTTCAACATTTCAGCTTTCAGCAGTAATTTTGAACTTTTCATAAGGACTTTTTGTGTTTAAGACAGATAATTAATTTTTTTTCATGTAATTGTTGTGTCTTTAACAGAGGTTTTTTTGTGGAAAAAAATACTGTCTGAAATTTCTGGAATGTCACTGAGTGATACTTTCAAAAATTTCTAAATTGTCTCTAAAAAATCTGATTTGTCATATGCATACCAAGAACACAAAGAATGACAAAAATTACAGTATTGAATCCCAGCAATGCACCATCTACTCCAATCCTTGTCCAGCAGCTGCCAGATGTGGAGAAGTGTTTAAAAGCTTACATTTAGTATTCAACCCCCTTTCTACATTATGGACACCCATTAAGACTGAGAAATTCAGGGTTGGTCCTGACTTTCCTCCTCTGCTTTGAAGTCATTTACTTTTATCTGTCTTGCCTGAGACAGCTGTTTCATTTCACTGATAGATGTTATGTCACCTTACAGCTATCTTGGGCTTCTTTCACTTTATGAGGGCTGTTTTCCTCTACACATTTTCATTTCAACTCTTGTCTTCTTATATAAATGATGAGCTCTTTAAAAACATACTACTGTAATCTATTGGCACAGATCAAGAAGTGTCTGCAGTCCACAAATGAAACTGGTGTGTGGGTTGTGGTTATCTCAACTCTATTCTGTTCTAGACACCAGAATCATAAACTTCGACATTTCACAGAGGAAATGAAATGGTCTTATATTTTATCTGGCATAACTATACCCTCATTTGTTTCAATTGCCTCAAATTACATTGGCAATATATACTGTTAGTAACAAGACCAGTTATATCAAAGATAATAATAAAAATATGTTTGTTTCAGACTGAACTGAATTTTCAATTTGGTTGCTTTCCAAAACAGAGCGGTAGTAGAGGAAGTATATTAATCTGCACAATTTAAGCTTTAATGGGCTAGGAAACATGCTTTTACATTAATATGATTTAAACCTAAAGTACTGCAGTTCTATTAAAAATAAATCAGCTTCTGCATGCACGTCTGAATAACCAGGGTTTTTACAACTTGTACTGCTTTTTCTTTTCTCTAAAAGGAGGAGGCAATCCTGAAGGGATTGACATGGGGACTGCAAGCTGCAGCAAATAATGAAAAACATACCTAAAAGGAAAGGTGTAAAGCAAGTGATCTGAGTATCTTTAACATGCTTCTGCTCTCAAAAAATATACAAGCGAACTACATTAACTTGTGGGATTTGTTATTTTTTCCACCCATTGTGGTGGTGGCTAATGCCTGATTCAAGCACGGCATCCAGGATCAGTGTAGGAGTCAGCACACCTCGGCCACGCTCAGTGTACACACATTTCCTGGGCTGTTTCTCTGTGAGTGCTTTGATACACGGCCTTACTTGTCTTGTAGGTTGCTCTTTCCTTGCTCAAGATCCCGTATGAACCAGCTGGTTTGCTCTGCCTGCTGTAGTTAGAGGCCCTTTCCTTTAAGCAGGAGGATGAAAGCTTTTCCAAGGGCTGTGGCACAAAACCGGATAGGGGAGATCGTATTGGCCAGGTTGCCAAAGTCTTTGGTGATAGGGAAGAGTGTAAAGGAGAACAGCAGGAGGGAGGAGAGCAAATATGAACTTGGACAGTGGAGTCTCATTTTGGAAACATTGTAAATTTCCATGATGTTTTTTTCTGATACGGCTTTTGTGAAGATACAAATAGGAAAATAGTATGGTGAATAGTGCAAAGCAGTAAAAGAAAACAGTGAGACTTGGCTTCCAGGAATCCATGAAAAAAAACGGCTGGAAGCTTATCTTAATTTGGCACTGATTGTTAACTGCACGTATCAGAGAAACTAAAAAAATGTTGAACTTCACTGTCTGAACACAAATCCGGTCTTTATTAACTCCACTGTGTAGGAGATTGCACCCATGGATTTTACAACAGTAAAATCTGATGCTGGTGGTATAGTAGTATATTTCTGACTTCTTATTTGAGGGTTATTTTTCTACTTGAGTATTAAATAATTTTATGATATAATTTATTTTATGTATTAATATGAAGCTCGTAAGTATAGAGACATGTTTTATTAAAACAGCTTTTATTAAGTTATAAATTATATATATTTTTTTTAATTTCACACGGACTTCACAAAAGTTGCAGTTTTATAATGCTTTGCCTTTACTGAATCTTTAGTACTTGTCTTCCACTTCTAGAGTGTGATGAATATAGCTTCATTGTTGCCTGAAGTATACTTAAGTAGACTCTAAGTGGATATGACAAGCTCTAAATATTCAGTAAGTATCTTCATTATAAAACTCTACAGAAAAAAAGATGTTAAGACAACAATGCTAAGGTTATAAAGCCAAGTGTTTGAAAGCAGAGACACTCCAGTGTGCAGCAGAATTTATCACCCCTTCTGCTGTTAGTCATATATTAAGCAATTGAGTAGTCCCCTTTTCTAACAAGATCTGTGCTTCTGAGAGCAGTGATGTTGTGACCTATTGCTTGAGAGGTATCTGGAAATAAAAATAATTAGTATTTAGTAATTAGTAATAAACTGAACACAATTCACTGTTAATATTCATTCCTGAAGTTTAGCTGATCCTTCAGCTAATGTGATAGTGCTTTTGCACTTGGATTAGGTACTATTTTAAACAGGAGAAGAAAGAAAACAGGTTCAGGTAATGAGTATTCAGTAATTAAGAGACTACCCTAGTTCATGAATGACAAGGCTTTGTACCAAGAGCAGGCAAACACTCTGGAGAATAAATTGTTCACTACTGGTGACTAGTGAAAGATAAATGTTATGTTCAGGACATTTAAAATCTTAAAAAATTCTTATTAACATTGTTTTTGTAATATTTAATCTCCAAGTCTAACTGTTAGATAACCTTTTCATCTTCAGGAACACTAAATCAGTAGGAGCTCCATTGCCCAGGACCTGGCACCAAAATTGTTCAGAAACAGCAAATACTGCAGTAATTGTAACTGTAAGTACATGAATAAAACACCTTAGGTGAATGAGAAGATAGGATTTCTGAGTCACCTTCTGGCCACTCAAATACTCTGAGCACCTTGAGGAGATAAAAGCACACATAAACCCAGCCGTTTGGTCTCCAGCACAGTTGGGCTAAACACTGGGGAAGGAGTCTAGCTGGGTCATATTTCTTATTAGGTCATTTAATAGGAAATGTTAGAGGTGGCCTGAAATTGTGTTTATCATCCTCAAAATCCTGTATCTTCACTCCTTGCATGGATTACATCTTGACCATACTGGAAGAGTTGAGACTTCTTTTTTCTGCTAGTTTGCCAATACATTTATCATGTTTTATTTATATGACTTATGTCCCTACCCTGGAAACTCTTGCTTCTAAGACAAAGAAGATATGGCCTAGTAACCAATTTCTTCTTAATGACTCTGTATGGTAAATGCCATCTATTTTAAGTATTACATGTAAGCTAATGTGGAGAAATAAGTAAGCAGATTTAGGACTTTCGTAGGTAAAAACATGGAAAGGGCTTACTCAGAAAACTAAACCAGCCTGTATTTTATTTTGTAATAAATGTGAATACAGAAATTATTTAGACTGAGAGGGTGGTTTCTAATGAAGCCTCATTAACAATGTATTATATAGCCATATTTAGGATCCAGTCCTACAAGAGACTGAGCACTTTGACAGTGATAATTATTCTCCATTTTCTCTGGCTTGGGCCAACTGTTTTCTTAGGCAGGAATTAATGAAAGGTCTATTTAGGAATCATGAGCTTTTAATATAACAATGAGTAAGTATTCCACCTTAGGGTGTAGCACAGATGCCTAAAAGTAATTTGCTTTAACAGATAGCACCTAGTCTGAATTAAGAACATTTCAAACAGAGTTACATTTTAGCCTATGCTTCTAGAGTATTGGTTACACTTCAATAGACTGCCAAACAAGTACAATGTCTCCTACTGACATCAATGAGTTTTGGATTAGGAGTATTTGATTAGCAGTTATTCACTTTATCTCAGTTTGGAGCATGAAATGATGGTTCAACATAGCACAGCAATTTAATTTCTTAAAAGCTCAGCACATAGTTAGCATTAGTCATGTAAAATTTACATGGAAAGATTTTTTTGTTTGTTTGTGGCAGGGAAATTTCCCACAGCCTAGATTTCTTTGTCTCTTGGAATATACTAATGTTATCCAGTTAATTTTTGTCATTAAACCCTGAAGCATTTACTAAAAGGAAAAAATTATAATTCTATTCCTTACACAGAATTGAAAATTTGCTAACCTAAGATTAGGTAGAACACATTAGCCTGTGCACAAGTCCTTAATTACATTAGTGATGCAAATGTTTTGCAAGATTATGGTTTTGTAAACAAAATGATCTTGTTATTATAGAGAATTTGTGATAACTGCAACATGAACGAGGCTCAGAGGCTGTGAGAAATGAGGCACACTACCATGTTTAGTGCCTAAAACAAGGGTTTCTTTAAAATTCATTGAATCCCCAAAACAGTCTTAAAAAAACCCCACTGTTTAATTTTACATGGTAGATTCTGTAAAAAATCCATTCTGATTTTATTCTTGTTCTGTATGGATTACTTTAACTTTAGTATAATATAACTGGAGCAATTTTTTCCTATCTAAGCTTCTGGATGTTCTAAATCCCCAGCAATTGAAAACACGTGTGAGTACAGAACTAATTTCACACCTCCAATGCTAAAACTTGGGATATCTATTCATACATTTAATTTACAAAATATTAGAAAATATATTATGTGGCATGAAATATGCTGCAATGAATAGCTAGGATTCTTAGGAAACAGGGGATCATTTCACATTTACACCTGGCAGATGGTAGTCTGCATCTTGAAAATTGGTGCTTATGTATCCAAAATATTAATATTAATATTATTTTCTATCCATGTGAAGCTGTTTACTAAGTTTCTTACATTTGTATTTTAACATTGAAATGTTGATTATCATTTGCTATTGATAACACTTCTTTTTGCTTTCTTTTTTGGGGGCCATATTTCTTGAACATCATATTTTTGCTGAATTCTGTGGAATCTTAGGTGAACAAAGATAACAGATTTGACTGTAAAATACTTTTATTGCTTAAATACAAGGTATTCTTGCTTGATTAACAAATAAGAGAATCTGAACATAATTCTTCTTTGATGACCTTCATAACTCAGCATGGTTTTTGCCAGGGGCAGCCATCCCAGTCTTACAGCAATCAATACCTTTCTGTCAGGGCACAGCAAGGGCTGGATGCTCCCTAAGGGACAGGGAGCTAGGAGCAAGTCATGATGCAAGAGGCATTTATGTTGTGGAACACGTAAGAGTAGGAGAGAAAAAAAAAAGAATATTATTTAGGTCGCAAAATTATGGAAATTAGCATGCACTGAGATGCATAGTTGCTTGTGTAAGCCTCTTTCTCCTTCCCTGTGTGAGCAGGTTGTGTGCTGAAGAAAAAGTATTATGTAAAAATGGTGTATAATCGGTTAAGCCATCAGAAGATTTTTACATAAAGAAGCGGAAAGTGCATATTTATAGAATCATAGAATACCAGGTTGGAAGGGACCTCAAGGCTCATCTAATCCAGCCTTTCTTGGCAAAAGCACGGTCTAGACAAGATGGCCCAGCACCCTGTCCAGCTGAACCTTAAAAGTGTCCAATGTTGGGGAAAACATTGTTAGCACTTCTTAAACATGAAACTGTGCTTTTGAAAACTAACCCCCATTGTTTACAGCAGAACTCAATGTGTTGTTTCTTAGTTTTCTAAAAGGAAAGACTTCATAGAACTCCACAATCCTATTTTTCCTCATTTGGCTTTGAGCTTCAAATCTGTGACCCATTTGTGCTGAGTTTCAGCATTTTAACCACATACCAAGGGAAAGTTGGTATTTCATTGTATTTTGTAAGGAATATGTTAGGGTAGCCATAACCTTAATAGGTGCCTTTTATCACTTTAAATCTAAATACAATTATTTTTTTCTGAAAGGATAATAAGCCTGGGCTTGTGTCCCAGTGCACAGAAACACTGTACAACCTCCAGCGGTTTCTGGTATCTCTGGTATAGCATAATCATGAGGGGACCAGTTCTGGAACATTTGTTGGGAAGATGGCCAAAACTTTTCTAAGGAATCCAGACACTGCAGAACAAACCATGATTTTAACCATGTTTAATAAATAAATAAATAAAACCCCAGGTAAACATCAATGTAATTTCAAAGCCATTTCTTTTATTCCATGGATTTTCTCTCTGCTTTCTTGATTTTTGCCTGTTACATCAATGAAGGTAGAAGACATAAAAAGGGCATAGAAGTTTTTACAATGGAAAAAGAAAACCTTAAACTGTTCTCACTCCAAGTTTCCTTATGATATATGTTGGCACATGTAGATATAGATGCATACATCTACATATGTACACACATACATACATACGTACACACATGCACGCATGCAGTGCCAGATCCTCAGCTGATGGAAACAACAGTTATTATTTATACCAACTTGATTTGTCACAGGATGAATATGTGTCTGGTAAGGACATATACTATGTCACAAGAATAAATTATAGAAGTGAAATAATACTATCCTATTTCTGTATTAAAATCTAAATATAAATACGTGTATATATATACATGCAGACATATATAAATATATATACATACAAATATGCAAGAGACTGGTTTGCAGCTGTCTGTCTATCTGTCCATTTATCTATGTAATTTCAAACAATTTCTGTAATACCATGATGCTTTACTGCCATGAAACTCATTTCATATTCCATCAGTCCCTTTGAAAATGATGAAGTGAGATCATTTACCCTGTTCTTGTTAATGGGCTGGGCTTTTTATTCTTACTACAACAAAATGAGAGAATAGCTTGGCAAATTCATATCCATTACTACAACAGATGTACTGCAGTGATAGTCAGATCATGTTTAATATTTGTGCTAATAAAGAAAAATATTCTGTCATTTGACAAAGTCTGAAATGAGAAAAGTTGGTGTATTTTCTTTCTGTTCTGCAAAAGCTCATGTTCTGACTGAAAGTATGCTTGACCTCCAAATTTCACATCTTTTTGTGAAAACTCCTGCAAAGTTCAAGAATGCTTAGGCGCATACGCCTTTGTTTGGGACTTGTGTAAGTCTGAAGATATCTACTTTTAGCATGAGGTTGTAATTAATAATACTTTGCAGGCATCCAAATGTCTCTAAGCCTTCTGCAAAATTTAATTAATACTTATAACAACCTGGAGAGGTAGTCATGGGAGATATAGGAATTCTTTCACATGAATTGAAATGCAGCTGTCCTTGGACTGGCATGTAGCAGCTGTTTAACAGGAGGTGGAAGCACAGTTTAAGGCTGGAGATGAGCTAAAAGGGAGAAGAAATTTCAGTTGTAAAGGTATAGCATCCAAGGTGGTCGAAGGGTCGACATTATGGCGAATGCTCTGTTGACTATATCATGATTCTATATGCCTGGCTTATGATAACTGCAATTTGTTGTAGATTGATTAGAGAAATAGACACTTTACTAATGGATGACTTCTATGTACTTAGATGGACAGATAATTAATTAAATGAATCAGATGCAAACAAAATTACATTTTGATAAAAATGATGCACCAGACAGTACTTCTGATTTCCCTGATGTGAGCAAAGCACCACAAATCAGAGCAAATTTACTCTATTAGTGTTGGAACAGTCTCTTGAGGATGTGTGGAGGAGCAGAAGTAATATTTATTTAAAATAAAGCTGTCATTTTAGTTCTTAAATATTAAGATTTCAATATAAAATCAAATAAGGCAATTTCTTATTATAAGATCACTATTGATAGAGGTATCTTTAGCGTTTTGGAGGCCTTGTTTGCAGAAGTGACTGGAGATCTTTGAGCAGGTAAATGTGTTCACAGAGCAATTTTCCATCATATGCACTTTGGAAGTGATGAACATGTATGTTGGAGTTAGCAGAGTCATTTCTGTATATAGAATAGTCCCTTTCCAGAGTTTCTGGCATTGAAAGGTTTCAAGAAAAGTGGCTTGTCATTATGAAGAGACAGTCAACAACCACATAGTTTTATCATGATTAGAGAATCTGTCTGTACAGTGTGGGGGACTATCCTCCCATAGTGCTTGCTGGGGAACCTTTGGAGATTTATGACAAGCCCAGGCCCATAGCCTTCACCTTTGGATGTCTCTGGCTGTTGATGGGGCTTTATTAAAGCATCCATTGTAGTTCACTTTCATTAGTGCCATATTAAAGGCTTAGAAGCTAATACAACTCTCTATTTTCTGCTGTTGCAGTTCATACAATATTAATATATTAAATATCATTACTTTCAAATGACTTGTGATAAAGGGAGTCAGCAATATTCCCCTGGGTTAGTTCCTTCATTTAAAGAGACATGCTTCTACTGGAGAGCGGTACTGGCAATAGTATTTTGACAAACAGCTATAAAACAAGAAAAAGTCCTACTTTCCAGTATTAATCCATCAGGAAGCTTTTAGGGATTCATCTTGTCTGAAATATTCATAGGCAGCAAAATGTCCTGAATGCCCTACAGAATTTGTGCAGAGTCAGGCAGGTGATTGATAGTGAAGTTCTGTTCTGAGTCACCCACAGTATGTAATTCTATTTGTCTTGCCAAACACTAAAGAGCAAGCAACTCATAAAATGTAAAGGTAACGGGGCTCATATTTTCCCCCATTTAAGAAAGAACCTGGTGTCTCCACTTCACTGTACTTCACTGAATGTAACAAATTTCCATTAAATCAAAGGAGAAAGGCACAGTGTTCCTAGTGGAGCACTTAGAAGCTGTATTAGGCAGGTGTCATTTATTGTATCATATATATTTGTGTATATGATTTCAAAAAACTTCTCTGCAATTTTACATTGTAAACATCTGAGATAAATCAATAGATAGCTCTCTCACTTCATTTATAATGACATTGACGATATATTGAAAATCCTACTATTCAGTCCTTAAGCAAAAAATCCAGCAATCCCAATGCTTCACTAAAATACCGTTAAGTCAGTAAATACTATCTTAATTTACCTGGTTATACTATGACAAAGGAGGTAATAAAATACACACATCAGGTTTGGTTACCTACTTTTGTTAAAATGCCACGCAGTTTTTTGTTTTTTTTTCAAGAAAATGCTGCTCCTATTTGCATGCCCCATCATTAATTTATTTCCATTCCTCTACTGTTCTGCAGACTTCTAGGGAGACACACGTTGACTGGTACAAAAATATAATTTAAAGATGAAGTGACAGCTTAAACTCTGCCTTTCATTGTTTTCTCATTTTAAGCTAAGCTATCAAAACAGTTGGACATTTTATATAGAGTTTATTCTTTGTTTTGGCCAGTGTCTATGTTGCTGCTTTCCCAGTGGGCCTCAACTGATAATATGCAACCATCTTTCTTTCTGCCGAGTCCTGTGAAAACCTGTTTCGACAGAACTTGTACAATGTCCTACCGCCAGGATGCTGCTGGGAATAAAACCCAGCCGTACCCAAAGTTGATGTATGTGTTCTCTAGTTTCAGAGCTGGACACACTCAGCACCACGCTGATTTGGAAGAAACCTATTAATGAAATAATGTAAGTGTCCCATGTGGCATCCTTTGCAGCCACCAAAGGTATTAAAGCTGAATTGTCTGCCTTTTGCCACATTTCACCAAATCGGGAAAGTAATTAAATACTAGTAGAGGTCCTAGGCTTCCCCAGGAATTCACAGCATTCCTCAAGAAAGTGGACTAGGTAACTTGTTGCTTTCCCTACCACTTCAGCACTAATAAGGTACCCAGTGACAGACAGCTGGTTTGTGCTGGATATTACTATGTACAACCTGAACACCAGCTGAGGAAGACTGAAAACCCTACTCCAGACCTCAGCAGGGAAAAAATATTTCCTGATCCTGGCTGGCAATCTGCATGTCATGGATGCAATCTGGGAGACCCAGAGCTCAACCTGATGGAAACATATTGACGTTGTTGGTGGCGACATTACGTATCACTGCATTAGAAATGTGTCCTGTGTTTTCTAAGCATGGGTGCTGTAGGATTTGGGAAGGGAAATATGCATGCTCAGAGACCTCGTTTTTATACTAACTCAGTAAATTCAGCTGCTTCACCTCTTCTGAGGGCAACTGACTCCGTGAAAGACTGGGATTTCCTAACTTGCTCTTAGGACTTCTCATGTTTGGTTTCCTTCTACTTCACACAGTGGCCAGGTAGTGCAACTGGAACCACATTTGTTCGAGACTGAAAATACCTCTATATTGATACAAAGTAGGCATTTAAAAATGTACTTACAGTTGAGACCTGACCATGTAATAAAGATAAATCCAGCTGTAGTTGGAACAAAAGGAAAAGTAGAGAAAAAAGGGAAGAAGAAAGAAAAAGCAGAGGGGCTTATCCACCCCATATAGAGGGAAAGTCAGATTAGAGGAAGGAAGGAAAAAGGGGGAAAATTAGAACAGAGGAGTGCAGAACAACACAGAAGACAACTCTGTCTCTGTAAAACAATTATTTTCTATTCAGCAGCATCTTTCTGTTGCCCTACAATATTTGTGCTTGGACAATGTTAATCTGTTAGCTTGTTTATTGAATAATACCCTGTTTTTTCAAAAAACATTGTTTCACTTGCATTTTTTTCCACTGTTTGACTACTTTTGTCTGTTAAATCAGACGAGTGGAGGAGAGCATGAGGTTCTCTACTTTTATATAGAGCAATTTTATCTGCTGGTAAAATTATGCATTGCACAAAAAGGCTCATATAATTGCCCCAAATTATGCACCAATTCACCCTCCCAAATGTGGTCTAGATGAACCAACAAATATACTATAAATTCAGAAGTGTCTCCACATGCAAGCCTGGTTTTTTTCATTCTTATTCCTCTAAGCCTCATTGAAATCAGTAATGCAAGCATCCTCTTTCAATCAGCAGCAAAGACAATTGAAAAAATTACAAGAAACAATAAGCTGTAAAAGTAGGATTAGTGCCTTCCAGCAAGATATTAATGGTACTGATTATGCTCATCTCTCAATAAAGAATCAATGGGCCAGATCGTCAGCTGATATAAAGTGATGTCAGCAGAACTGTGTTGCTTTAATATTCCAGGTAAAGATCACGTTCTATTTAGGGAAGGCCATGTTGCATCCTTGCTTCCAGAATCTAATTACCTGGAAATGCTGGGGAAGACCAGAAAAGTGTGTTACTTCATAGGTCTATGTCTGAGCAGATGAAGGGCTTATTGCCTGCCATTAGTACTCTAGAGTGCACTGTAGTTAAACAGAAGGATACCTGTGAAAGGTATAGTTGGCCAAAAATAAGTCAGCTGCTTCTCTGTTTAAAATGTGAAAATAGAAAGAGGGATAAAACTCAGACTCAGTATTGCCTGGATTCTGGGTCCCATCAGGAAGCCCATGTAACTTCTACTCTGTGATCAGGCTGATGGTTGAAACTCTGGCTGACTCCCATGTGGCTGGTACCACTGTCAACAGAAAGACTCAGGCTGTGACTTCCATGCTCTGGGCAAGTGTAAAGGAAGGTAGACTAAATGCCTTTTGAAGCCACTTTTTGTGGGCAAGACTGAATGGTAAAAAGGTTAATTATTTACACTGTCTGCCAGCAGTGTAAGAACAGCATGTGTTCAGAATGGGACTCAGACTCCTGCTGAGGAATAAGATCAAGATAAAACAAATGCCAAGAGACTGATAAAACAATGCAAGTGACAATACTTGCCGAACTTGGTAGAGCAGATGGAACAGGATAGAACCACTAGTAAGGTGAGGTCATTCTATGAGGATGTCACTGTATGGAGGCAAGAATATTAACAACAAAGCTCAATAAAGGACAAAAATGGAATTATCACATGAATAGAATACACATTTACACAGAATGCAGTTATAGATATATGGTGAGATATTTTGATGAGTGCTTTAATGAAGAGCTCAGTAAGGGTGATCAACCATTTGTTGTGCTCACTCTTGAGGAACCGAATTTTGGCAAGTTCCAAGAGGCATCAGGAATGTTCAAATAACAAAGCTTCTGGTATCAACCCACTGAAGTATTAAACACATGAAGGGAGAAGTCAAACAAACTTTCTACATATTCATTTCATTTGTTTGGAAGTTCAAAAAGAAAACCAGAGGACTTTTCAAAAAGAAGTGGCTATATACCCAGTTCTGAAAAAGGAAGATAAAATGGAAGAAGTGTGAAGGTGTTCTGTTCCTGTTCATGCCCTATAACAGCCTATCTCTGAGGTCTTTTTACATTGACTAATTCATCCTAGAAAGGCAATATAAGTCAGATCATTGTAGAATCAATATGAATTCCAGCAGAACATGTTCAACTTTAGCTACTACTTAAGGAAATTAAGAAATATAAACAGAATATACACATATTATTATATTATTTTCAAAAACAGGTAATAAAGTCCCATGCAATGACTTGTGAGATACAGAAAAATAATTTAGAAGCTCTTAATAAAGTGACTACATTGCCTTGGTTGTGTATCTTTGGCTCAAAAAATCTGCAAAAGCAAGGAATAGCATTTCTGTTTTATGTGATGGCTGGTTGTCAGATTTTGGACAAGCCTAAATAGACAGTCATAACCCCCAATTTCAGTACTGAGACAGTTTCTATCTAGGACCATTAATTACTAATGAAAATTGGTGAGGGAGGAACTTTAGTCATGGACAAAAAGCTCAAATTGCCTTCTCTGCCTATGGAGAATTATAGCTCTATTTAGCTACTAAGAAAGACCCTATTTTAGTTGTACCAGGCCAGGTGTTCCATATGAACATGAACTTGGTCACTTTGCTAAGGAAGAAAAATACAGACAAATATGTGAAAAAAAGGGACTTGATTTTTTGCATCCACTAAGGCAATATGGGGAGACAAAGTTCTAGTAAGAAGTGATAGGAAGTCTATGCAAATCTACACATAGCCAAAAAAAGCAGAACCCAGCTCTGCTGGAATAATGAAGAGACATGAGATAAGTGCTTTTAGGAAGGCTTTTATGATGGTATTTGATCACCTGTCCATTGAAGAGAAGGATGGAGGGCAGGGCAATATCTAAAAGCAGCAAATATGAATGACCAACAATAAGAAAAATACCCCAATATATTCCAGAAGAAGATAGGGTCAGTCTGTGAGAGAGATCATGTAGGGCCTACAGAGCCAGGTCCCCAGTGAGATGTGAATTTCAGCAGGCCTCAGGAATGGTAAATAAATTTTCTCTATGTGTGCCTCAATCACTAGGAACTGAAGGTCAGGCTGATGAGGGGGCTGCAACAAATGCCCTGACGCATATGGGAAGTCTTCTCTGGTAAGGGAACTTCCTTGAGACAGAAAATAAATGTGAGTGCAGCAGCTAAACACAGAAGAGCTGATCTTAGCAAAAATCTAGCTATTGACTTAAATTTTGCTATCTGCTTAGTGAAATATCCATGATTTTTTTGTCCTCAGAATTTGTTTGGAAGTATGTTTCAGTACTGCCTAACCAACTGACACTTACATGCATATCCTTGTGCAATATTTCTGCCTTTGTTCTATTACCATAACCATCATCACCCGCATCTCCTACCTCTGTTACAATACTTTTTCAATGGAGATCTACATATTGCACATATACTTTTGTAGGATTTATTATCCCTTATATTTAAAAAGAAAACATAGTCTCTCATTTCTCTTTTTGAACAGCCGCTTTTCTTCTCTGACAATGGCCGATACAGAACAAAGATCCCCTTCTCACAGAGCTTTTTTTGCTTACCACAGTATCCACAGCTTCCCTGTTTTTCACTTTCGGTATTTTAAAAGGCAGAAACTGAACTTGGTTTGATGCATTTTATTTCATCTGAGAAATAAAGGAAATACAGAGTTGAAAGCATAGAGATGGACAAAGGGCTATTGGAATCTATGAATCCTCTTGCAGCTTTGTCTTCTGTAAGGCTTTCCTCTTAATATTAAAAGCTGATCACTCAGTAAAAAGTATAGCAGAGAAAAAAATACTCAGAAGTCACTTTTGCTATATTCAATAAATATTATAACTCTACGATGTGCTATCATTTTATAAACCTATGTGGAGGACTACTTTGACTGCTTTGATATATACAATTTGACAAATAGATATGTTTATGTCTCTGTGTATACAAATGGATTACAAAGTACAATTTATAAAAAAGAAATACACTCACTTGCCAGATACAGGGGCTTTTTCTCTTACTTAAAAGTTACTGCTTTTTTTTAACCCTGTGGATCTATTTACTTTGAAATTGTAACAAATAGAAATACAACTTTTTCTGATCCTGATAACTTGCACTTTGTGTTTGGTATCTGACAAGTCCCTTTCTGATAGTTTTTCTTGATGTTATTCTGCCTCCAAATACAGAGAATGCTACAATTTTGTCTGACTTACAAGAGTTTAGAAATGCGGTTTCACTTCCTTCCCAGGGGGCATTGTTATCCTTTAGCAACTCTATTGTCTGGTGTAGCAGAAGAAATCTTACCCCTTTGATGTGGACTCCTTTCAAAGTAGTGCAGAGCATTAAGCTAGTGATCCAGAGTTGCAGAGAGTCAAAACCAAATAGTACCGTTTCAGAGAGCATTCATGAATTCAGCTTCAGGAAAAAAAAATTATATGGCCAAAGGATAGAATAATAACATTAAATTTTATCTTTTGATGGGTTGCTTAAAAATTAGTGATATGAATGGCAGCATAACTGAGAGCATATTATCCTTATAATTAAACCATGATTCACCTGGTAAAAAAAAAGAAAAATTTTTAAAATTCACACAAATTATCTACTTCAGTTTAAATTTGAAAGAGAAAGATGACAAGTTAATGAGAGCTACAGTAACACTTTGGTTGAGACTTAATTAGTGGGAGCCATCAGACCTTTCATTTTGCATGTTATTAATCTTTTTCTACTGAAAATGTTTTAGCAAATCAGATTTCACAATTTTCTGCTTGTGTTTGGCAGCTAAATCCAAATTATCTGGGAAGAAATTGGTTGCTCTGGTTTACTCTCATATGTGGATGAAAAGTTAAATCATATCCAGTTACTACCTACTCTGGCACAATTGTATATGAACAGAAATACCAGAATTAGCATAACTACTAAGAATGAAATGAATTATTTCTAGAAGGATACATCTTGGCACCATCATGTCGTTCTGCAATGCTTGGACTCAGTAGTAAATCTTAACTTCTGGGGATGCATACACTGCAGCGAGAAAAAAAAGAACTATGTAGATCTATGTGTAGTGTAGAAACCTGCTTCTGAAGACCATCATTGGAAATACACAAGCGTTAGACATGAAACCTGGCTGAATGGTCAAGCCCAGGGAGGCCAGTCACTAGTGGTGTAGCACAGGGATTGATACTGGGACCAATGCCGTCTGACATCATTAATGATCTGGAGGATGGGACAGAGTGCACCCTCAGGAAGTTAGCAGATGATACAAAACTGGGAGGAGTGGCTGATGCAGCAGAGGGTTGTGCTGCCATCCAGAGGGACCTGAGCAGGTTGGAGAACGGGGCTGACAGGAACCTCTTGAAGTTCAACAAAGAGAAATGCAAATGCCTGCATCTGGGGACGAATGTGTACCACTGTCTGCTGGGGCCACCCAGCCGGAAAGCCGCTCTGCAGAGAAGGACCTTGGGGTCGTGGTGGACAAGCAGCTGTCCGTGAGCCAGCAGCGCACCCTCATGGCAAAGAAGACCAACAGCATCCGGGGCTGCATTAGCAGGAGCGTTGCCAGCAGGTCGAGGGAGGTGATCTTTCTCCTCTCCTCAGGACTGGTGAGGCCACACCTGGAGTGCTGTATACAGTTCTGGGCTATGTCCAGTGCAAGAGGGACGTGAACATACTGGAGAGAGACTGGTGAAGGGCCACAAAGATGATGAAGGGACTGGAGCACCTCTCCCATGAGAAAAGGCTGAGAGAGCTGGGACTATTAGCCTAGAGAAGAGAAGGCTCAAGGGGGATCTTATCAATGTGCAAAATAACTGATGGGGACAATGAAGAAGAGGGAGCCAGACTCCTCAGTAGTGCTCAGTGATAGGACAAGAAGCAACAGACACAAACTGAGAAACATGAAATTCCAGCTGAACACAAGAAAGACTTTTTACTGTGAGAGAGGTCAAACACTGGAACAGTTTGCCCGGACACACAAGCTGGAGAATCCATCTGTGGAAATAGTCAACAGCTATCTGGACGTGGTCCTGGGCTACCTTCTCTAGCTGACCCTGCTTAAGCAGGGGTGTTGGACTAGATGATCTCAAGAGGTCCCTTCCAACCTAAATGGTTTTGTGTGTTCTCTGCAATCTGATGGTATATTAAGGATTTTGCATTGCACGATTCGGTCGGTGCTATTGGTCAGTAATAACACTTGCTTCAAAACTTAATTTTATCTTGTTAATACTTCCAGACACCTTCCTCACCCTCTCAGTTGACATACTGTGGGTTTTACCAGCCAATTCAATGGAAGACATTGGTAGAGAGTCAAAGACAAAGACTCCTCTGTAGACAGCTAATCCTAAATCTCTGAAACCATGTCTCATGCCAGGGACAACAGACATTAGTTTTCTAAATGAATATACCTCAGAGCTGAACTAGTGATGGTGTATCCCCTTAGCCATAGGCATAAGCACCAGGAACAAGCTGCAGCTGTGACATTCCTGGCTGGGAAAGCAATGACTGAAATGCACATCAGATGTTGCATTCCATCTCTTGGCTCCTTAAACTCATGCCCATCTGTCAGTATGGCAGTATGCTGGTTAACAGTGCTATATGCCAGTTTTTCAGGTCTTGGGATAAACTGCAGATACACTTAGGGGGGCAGCTTGAGCATGACACTAAATACAATCTCTTCTTCAGGAGTCACTGCTTGGATGATGGTATGAAGATGTCAACGCCTGCCTCTTTCTGTGATTTTTTGCTTACTGACATAAATGCTAAAGATGTGATAGACAAGGAGAGAAAACTAAGAAAGACTTTGGGAGCAGTAGCTGCCAGAAGGACAGTTTTCATTTTGTGGCCAGTGTGAAAGATCCTTTAAGATTGCAAGCAATGTAAAACACAAGCATGAGGTCCAGGAGCATACAGAATATTTTCTTCAGAAGCTGAATGCAGAGGATATATTTTTATGAAAGGAATTCAGGACATGATTTCAGCTACAAATATTCCAGACTAGCTCTCAATGCCATTTTGTGCAGCTGAGAACTTAAGCTGCACTGCAATGAGTAGTATCAAGCTGCGATTGTTAAAAAATTATTTTTTTAGTCAGCTTTTTTGTTATCTATTTATACAGATAAATTTCAGCCTGCTCATGAACTGTTTGCTTGCTATCAATAGCTTTTCAGTAGTGTGAAGTGCCCTTTAACAGGGAGAGTTTTGCTTTTGCTTCTTGGTATTAGCTCTGTTACAGTAAAGAAATTACGTTCCTAACATGTTTTACTAGAGAAGAATTTAAAGTTTGGCATGAGCTTAAGTTCTTTGTTGAACTGAACACTGTAAGTATAATCTTCATAAATTGCTTGCATTAATCAAAATGTGCTAATTAGTAAAGAAGCTTCATTTTGGAAAAGGTTGCATTCATTTGTTAAGTTAAATAAAAAACCTCTTCCCTCTGAGTGGCCCATATAAAGAGGATCACCGATCACAGCCCAAATATTGAGGGGAGCTAAGAGCTCCTTATTAAATGTTTCCAACAAGTAGATCTCACCGGGAGGAGGTGGAGTTGCCTAATGCTCCATTACGTGTTGGGTGCTGGATATCTGTGGAGAAGTAGGGCAAAACAGGCTTTCAGCCAGCATCATAACGGTTGAAGTTCATGGAACATTGTTTCTTCTGTAGTTTTTCTTTTTCACACTATGGGCCTATAGCTGAAAGCCTCAGACCTTGTCCATCATGACTAAATGCATCATGTCCATTTGAGCCCATGGTCAAAACCTGTTGTCTGGGACCACTGAAAAGAACAGACTTTATTTTGCTTGAGTCTGCAGGCATGCGAGCTCCATGGAAGCAGCTATTGTTATGTACTGCAAGGCTGAGACAATAGTCTATGTGTCCACTGATCCTCCATATGTAAACCAGCCCTGCTTATGTGGAGCTTGAGAAAATGTAAGGAGGAAGCACCAGAGGTGCTTCCAGTGTTTGAATGGTTTTGCATCAAAAGGCTGAAGGTACAAGACTGACAGTGAACTGTAACCATGGAGATGCCTACCAGTTTTTAAGTTTGTAAAAATAAAAGAAGAAAAGAAAAAAACCTATTTCCCTTTCAGGAAAATTGCTGCAGTGACAATATCAGTCTGCTGGAGTTAATCCACCTTTCACCCGTGTGTGTGTGTGTGTGTGTGTGTGTGTGTGTGTGTGTTCTCCAGACAGAGCACAGGAGCAGCTTGCATATACAGTCTCTGAGCCATTGTATAGTTGAGCCGCTGCCAGTGTGGCCAACTTCCAGGTGTGTTCCTGAAGAACAGGAGCAGAGATGGCTCTATATGTGAATGGTGACATGGTATAGTTGTGCCAGCAACGTGGGATTTCAGCTGGGGAGTGAGTGGGTTTAGCCCTACTTCTTCATTAATCCCAGACTCCCCATCCCCTGTTTACATAGAGCCAACAGATTGCAGCTTCGGTCTGATTGATTAAATTTGGCAGGTGGGTTCTTGGAATTGGAGAGGAGTTGCAGTACAGTAGTAAGGATTTAGGTATTGTCAAGACTGCGGTAGGAGTGACAGACAGGAGTTAATGAGCAGGACAGACACCTTCAGCCCACCCCAGGAAAACTGTGTCTGAAGAAGAATGAAATATTATGTTAATTTTCATTGCAATAGGAGGTGCCTGTCTGCTTGTCCATATGCTCTTATGTTGCTCTGGTGAACCGTGAGAGGTATGCTTCCTACGTTCAATACATGAATTCTCACATCCATCCTCCCTATCGCCCAGTGCAGAAATACTCGTGTTCCCATTTTATAGATATGATAGCTGTGCTTTACACTGAAAAGTGAGACACTTGCAAAATTTGCAGCAAGAAATTTATTTTTGAACAAATTAAGCTCTGCGGGGAATCCAGTATTTATGATGTAAGCTGAGAAGTCCACTCAAATAAGTAGTGATTTCCCAGAAATACTTGCAATGAAATGAGTGGAGAGAGAAACAGAATTTCTGTCTGAATTGTTCATGATATTGCCACTCAAACTATTATTGAACTGTTCAACTTGAGACTTACCAACATATTTGTCAGGAAATACTCTCCCGGAAATTTTATGAGATCTTCATTCTTCCTGCCAGAATGTGAATATTAAGTACATAAAAGTAAGCTTCAGCCAGTAGTTTTAAATAACTTTTACATTTATTTTTTGTCTTTTATAACTCTTTGAGATGCAAATTTACTTCCTATGATCAAACTTCTATTGTCTTTGATGGTAGTTTTCCCCCCAAAACCCTATATTTCCCTGCTGACCTTGACCAACACAAATTTTCATTAGAAGCATTTGATCATTTGTTTTAATATAAAAAAAATCTAAGCTGGATTTCTCCCTCAGTGTTTGAAAGTATGACATTTGAAACAGTTTTATAAATAGTAAACAGAATCACTTGAAAAGAAAAAAAAATGGTATTTCAAAAACAATCATGTTGATAACAGAGATACAGTTTTAGTCATGAGATCAGAAGTTTTTTGCTTTATTTATGCTGTTTTAGGATCATATAGTTCAGTTAAAACATTCTAAACAGTGATGTAGCAATAACTTAAGAATGCAAATGTGTTAATTGTTTTCATTTTTTTTTATGTTGAAAAGAAAAGACGATTTTTCTTTTACAGCAGGGACTGATCATTTTATGTTTTATTTAGTGCAGTTTTCTGCTTAGTGTTTTTAGAAGCTGGGTTTAAAAATAATGTAAAATATAAGTGAGACTAGGTAAACCTTCAACTGTTGTATATGTCACCCCCCCCCCCCCCAAAAAAAAAAAAAATCAAACCACATTTCCAAAGGAACACCAGAGAGCTTTCTGTGGCAGTTGGCAGATACATAAAGGCATTATTTTGCAGATATTATTGTTGATAGGTTTGATATACAGCATGGTTTGTCTGAGCCAATGGGATATTGTCCTCTTAACAAATCTCATCATGCCAGCAGTGTTGCTTCTATAGGATGGCTTATCAGCTCCAACCAGAGTCTGCTACACTTGCACTTGCCTTCATAGCCTGAGAGGAAAATAAATTGTTCCCAAGCAGTTAATAAGAAAGAATTATTGTGAGTGAGATGCATGACATTATGAGAAAGCATGGTGTTTTACTGACTAAATGTTTCTTTGCAACCATCCCCATCTTTGCTCACTTGGCAACATTCCCTCTTCTCTCCCCCTCACTCCTGCAAAAAAAACCCACCTCAGGTTCAGTGTAAATGAAATGAACATTTCATTTCTGGAACAGAGTCTCCTTAAACACTGTTACTGATGTGCTATTCTATTTCAAGAACTGTACTTATGACATTTCTCCTCTGCATTTTAATATAGACATTGGAGCAGCCTGGAGAAGCATTCCAATACTGTCTGTGTTATGACAACATGCATCTTCATTTTTGCTATCTATGCAGTTATAAATGAGCATATACAAATATATTACATGGTATGTGAATATTAGATCTGAATACAACTCTCCTTTTTCTGTGGGTTAGTGGAGCCACTCCTGGAAAATTAGGGAGTTATAGTACTGAAGGTATGCAGTTTATGGGCCAAATGCTTCTCACCTTACATATGTGAGTGGGTCCATTTAAATTAATGGAGCCACACAGGTAATAACTGTGAGTGGCTTTTGGTCTTTTAGTCAATTCCTCACAACCATTGTTTGGGAATCAAAAACAATGGGGTCTTTGATAAACTGTAAGCTCATACGATGGCTAATAAATACAAAGGGAAATGTAGGCGTGTTGTCATACAGGTTGTCATGGTTTAACCCCAGCCAGCAACTAGCACGACAGAGTTGCTCACTCACTCATCCCCCTGCCCCATGGTGAGATGGGGAGGAGAATTGAAAACAAGTCAGTTTAATAATTGAAATAAAAAAAAATATAATAATAATAGTAATAGTAATAGTAATAGTAATAATAGTAATGAAAAGGAAGATAACAAAAAGAAAGTGAAATAAAACCCAAGAAAGACAAATGATGCACAATGCAACTGCTCACCACTCACTGACCAATGCTCAGCCAGTCCTTGAGCAGTGATCCGCCCCTCCCGGCCAACTCCCCCCAGTTTATATACTGAGCATGACATTCTATGGTATGGAATACCCCTTCGGCTAGTTTGGGTCAGCTGTCCTGGCCGTGCTCCCTCCCAGCTTCTTGTACACCTCTGTGCTGGCAGAGCATGGGAAACTGAAAAATCCTTAACTCAGGATAAGCGCTACTTAGCAACAACTAAAACATCAGTGTGTTATCAACACTAGTCTCGCACTAAATCCAAACCGCTACTAGGAAGAAAATTGACTCTGTCCCAGTGGAAAGCAGGACACAGCTTTACTGTCTTTTATGGTGGTATGTAGATAGGGTCTTGATTAGCCAAGAAATTAAGCATACTTTTAGCTTTACACCCTGGTCAAATCACATTTTGGGTAAGGAGAAATGCAGACTGTTTGCTTAACTGTGACGTTATGTGGAGCAAATAGGGAAATCGGATATCATATTTTTAATTGTATTTATACAACTGATTCTTCGTAATTCAGACATATGCCCATTTGTTATCCCAGTGCTGTCATGCAGGGTGTCTCAGAAAGAACTGAGAATTCTTATGCAGAAACCACATCTGAGGGAATTGTTCAGTATTTTATTGCTTTGAAATGGAAAGTGACTGTGAAGATCAAAGTACAAGAGAAAAACATTGATAAATACAACACTATTACAACTCCTAAATGTTCTGGACTTCCTTAGTATCTGTAATCTGTGAATCTCAAAAAATTTTCAAATATTATTTAAACCTTTTAACATCTTTGTAGACATAGTTATTCAGGTTTATACGTAAATATTACAAGCAGAAATGATCACCTAGTCTATGAGAGGCACTAAATGACACAGCTGCCTGTGGTAGCAGGGGACTGACTGAGAAAGTACCATATAGTTCTGCATATTTTTGAGACCACACAGTTTCTAATATACCTGGAAACTGAACTTGTACCTTTCTTGTCAGTATTCCACTTCCTTTACCCTGTCTTTTGTCATGGTTAGATTTAGAACTTGTCAAACTCATGATGGAAATTTCAAAGTTCGTGAATTCAAATTGATTTCATTGTTTTAAAGCAATTTTATTTTTTTAAATCAATATTGGGTTTGTTAAGCCAATATGAAAAATTGCAATCTTCTTAGAACATGTATCATTTCACTACAATATTTTGATAACCCATAGGTAAGTTTTGACATCTCTCTCAAATTCACCTCAACCAAAACTTTCCCGGACATCAATTTAACGGTACAAGAAGTTTCAGGTCCCTTTTCCAGTGAAGCAGCTCACTGTATGTATACAGATGTGTATGTATGATATTGAAGCATCGCACCAAATGTGCTTAAGTTCACATACTTTTTCTTAGGAGTCTAGCTGAATCTTACCTGTTCTCACTATATTTAAGAAAAGAAATGACTAGGTGTCTGAGATTTGCAGAAACATTAATAACACAGTGCATCAAATCTGCATGTGTTGGCAAAAGTAGTCACAACAAAATGTATTATGCAGAACAACAAGTCAATTTGATTAATTCCTATTCAAAATAGAAAAAGAGTAGGAAGATTTATTTCTTTTTATTATTCTGCACTACTAAAGCAAGTAAGAAGAGAAGGGGATAAGGGATAAATTGAATTCAAATAAAGATTGAGACAAGAAACATTCATAAATTCATATCCATGCTGTTCTCCCAGAGCTTCACAACTAATTGCTTTGAATTTTTCTCTTGTTCTTATCTAGGCCATCCTCCATATGGCTCCACATGCCTGAGTTTTTTTCACCTTGAATTAGTTCTTTGTGTTTTCTCTCCACCTACCCATAGCCTTTCTTAAAAGTCATATCTGAGAACCTCAGACTTCTCTCCCTTGTGCTATTAATAAAATGTTAAAAATTGTCTCCATTAAAACACTTTCTAAATAAATTTGTGGTTAAAATGCATGCTCGGTCGTTTTGCAGCAATTTGCAGTCCAAGTCAGTAGACATCAACATATCTCTAATGAATTCTGCTCCATGCTGATTCTTGAGTATTACCATGTCCAGTTCAGAACTTTGAAACAAAATGCACAGAGTAACTAGGAAATCAGCGACCTCCTGAGACTATTTTCATGCAGAGAAATATCTGGTGCCCTAAAATAGCATCACAGGCTTAAAACCAGGTAGAAAACAATATATACTTGTTAGCCATGTTAGGGCAGAGGACCATTAAAAAAATGGATAAAACCTAAGTCCCTGTAGGAAGTTTTGAAAAAGAAAAAAAAGTAATTTCCTAAAATGGCTGAGAAGCAACCAACCTCTCAAACAGATAGAGATTTGCAAGTGGGAAAGAAGGAAGATAAGAGGAAAGATAGTGTTGTAAGAGCGTTTCAGCTCCAGCCAGCAAAAGGAGGTGAGGAAGCGCTGTGGAGTAGCATGGTGTCTCTCCATTCCTACATTCTTGTTGGTATTATGAAGGGTGTGTGTATGTGTGCCTCTGCATGTGTGTGTGTGTGTGTGTTTGTGTGTGTGCGGATACTCATGGGAATGCTGTCCTTCTGCTCACTGATCAAACTGTGATAGTTGTACATAAGGAAAATGGAAGGGAAAACACCTTACAAAGTGATGGATATAGTTCAATTAGACATTTTTTAAGGCAAAGGGCTAGCTCCTGGCTAAGCTAAATGACAATCCCCTGTCCTGGACAAATAATTGCCTTTAGCAGACCCTACTAACAGTATAGCTGGTAGAACCAGCAGTACTAGTAGGCAGGCTTTTTCTTTATATGTCACTCTTAGGAGTGGAACAATGTGACAATGTTACTTTGATGTTCATAAAAATATAGTTTTCATCTAATTGAGGTAATCTGAACTTCTCTGTGGAGGAAAGATGCAGTGTACCAAGCACAGGACATGGCATTCAAATCTTCATTTGAATGCTGAAGAGCCAAATCCAGATGAAAAGAAAACACTGTTTAAGTCCCTTGCAGGTTTAGAGTTGTTAGGTTGTAGTCTTAGCCCAATTGTCTTACCTGTATTTAGTGCCAGTGAAACTTAAGTTTAAAATTAAATGTGTCCAAAATTATTTGGACACATTAAACAGGGGACACATTATACAGGTGCAGCTGATGAAAGTATATTCCAGTGGAGTGAATCTGCATTGCAAGGCTGTACAGCCTTCCAGCAAGAGGCTGAACTGCAGGATGTATCCGAAATAGAATAAGGACATGTCTGGCTTCCATTCCCTAGTGGAAGAGGGGATACTGTGAGAGTAAGTCTCAGAACTGATTGTAGCTCCTTGGAGATCATCAGTCTCCACCAGCACATAGACCGATGCATTAATGCATACAATTAGGTAAATACCAAGAACAGTTTCACATTAAAAGCTGTTTAAGAAAAAAATGTTTACCTGGGTCTGTCCTGAATAAAGGTGCTAGCCTAGATAAGGGCTTAGATCTACTATATATTTAACAGTACACAACCCTAAGGTGATAGTTGATATCCTCCATTAATAAGAAACTCTGGTTATGAAAATATCCACACTATGATTTAGAGCTTCAGGTCCCAAATCAACTTATTTAAAAAAAAAAAAAAAAAGTCTACCTTTTTAATATAGAGTTTTAAGAACAAAAGCAATGCTATGAATATTGCAAAAAAGTATACAAAATTTAGTATATCTTTTCTATTAAAGCAACATTAAAACCAAATTAAAAGATGTTTCAGAAACTTTCTTCCAAGTTCTTGCAAGTGGGGAGAGCAGTATAAACTATTATTGCCACTCAGCAGGTGATTAGCACCTCCCTGCAAAGCCACAGGAATGAAACACAGGGAATTTACCATGTATCCTTTAGTGCAAAGTTGGCCTAACCCACTGATGAAGGTGGCTCAGGTTAACCTTGCTGATTCTAGCATGATAGCAGGTTCTGCCCTGTTTAACTCATACATAACATCTTCAAAATGTATCAGAAGGAATCTTGTCGGCAGCCAGCTCTGGCATTCACTTTGTCAGTGTAAAGTAGGTATTGAACTATTGTGAATTTGTAGTTGCACAACTACTATTACTCTCCTTGCTTGTTCTGTACCTTTAAATCTCAAAGCACCAGCTGATCTGCTGGGTTTGGCACAAGGTTTAGCTTACATTTTCTTCTTCCTACTGCACACCTCTAGTTCATGTCCAGGTAAGTGCCCATCTTATGTGCTGAATAAGGCTTATGTCCCATGGAAAAATAGTATGTAGTTACCTAATTTAAGACTATGTGTAACAGCACATGTTCTCTGCTACCTCTATAGGAAAATGAAGTCCTTTTGCCTTGGAGAAACACTGGGGAAAGTATAGCTGTCAAGGAAAAGCTTTATTTAGTGGTGAAGAGGCATCTGGCAAGACTAAATACTTGTTACCTAAATGGTTATTAGATGGATGATCAGGGATCTCTTGCCATGGTCCAAGCAAATACTAGCATCTTAGATTGTATGTGGATTTTTTATTACTTCCCCTTCACATCACTCCATTAGGTCCCCAAAGTTTTTAATTAGCTCAGTCTTCCAAGCTTTCTTTCCAGTTATTCTTATCTATCTGCTGAACTTTGTTAAATGCACTAATATGTGACAAATGTGCCAGTTACAAGCTGCAGCAATCAAAACCTGAAACCAAACAGAAGAAAAAAAGTTTATTATTATTTCCTTATTTTCTCTCTGCCAGATGTAAAATACCATCTATGCTACTTTTCAAATTAAGGCACATATAATTTTCCTGCACACCTTTTCAGCCTGCTAAGTGTCCTCCAACTGAGGTAGGCACTGACACAGATCAGGCTAAGATTTAGGCTCACAGCACATGTGGGCTGAATTAACAGGGAAACTTAGTTTTGGCATGTCTTGATTTCTGAATTTTCATTCAGAATATTCTCTTATGTTTCTTTTTTTTGGGGGGATGGGGAGACTTAACATTTTTTTAATAATTTCCTTTCACCTGAATGGCCTAATCTACAGCAGTTATTGCATCTATTTAGTTGCCCTTGATAACAATACCTGGTACCCATGTGTGTAGTTGCACAGCGGTCTGATCACCTTACTGATGCTAGTTTACACCAGCTGAGAGTCTGGCATACTACTGCCAACTAGGAATGGAGTAATTTATTTGCTCTGGCCTGCATTCTTTGCTTAATAGTACCCCTGGTTCATAATACTAATGTACCATCTCAAAACCTGCTGAAGCAAAAAAGTTTAATCAAAACCACTTTTGCTCACTGGTGACATGTATCTGTAACCTTCTCCACAGGTTGTTCAATGTGATGCCTATAGTATGTGAATAAAATTATTTTAAACTTTTCTCTGCAGAAAATAATTATATACTGTATTTGCTTAGAAACCTTGCTTATCTTAAGGGATGCTAATCAAAAACAAGTCGTAAAATAGTAAAGGATGAAGAAAATAATAATAAAGATGGAAGACAAAATAAATGGTAAAGAAAAGAAGAGGACTTAGAGGAGCTTGGTCTTACCAAGAGCAAGGTGAAAAAAGACAAAAAGAAGAGAGGAATGAAGAAAAAAAATTATTCATTGTGCTATTGAGTTTCTTGCATGAAGGAACAATATTTAAAGCTCAAGAGTGAATATGTTTTAAAGATTATGAAATTAATGTCAGAATGGAGATTTACGTATTTAGTACAATGTTCTCCTACCCTGGGATTTGGAAATGTAGAGTGATTATTAGCTAGGTTTCTGTTTTTGTTGAGCAGGTATCTTTTCTATTATTACTCTGTTCCACTATATGATCCTATTTCTTTGCATAATTTAGATCTGATATATGCAAGTGCCTCCATTTTGAAGAGACCATATGGAGAGCTCCATGAGTGCCCAGGGAACCAGAAGTATGCAATGATTAACCATGGTTTCTGTTATTTGTTGAGCAGATGAAAAGAGCTGTGAAATAAAAGGCATTTCATGATGGATTCTATGTCCTTGTACTGTCCTTTGTTTGGTTGTACTGCACTAAGAGGAAAAAAAAGGCTAGTTTTAATATAGCAAAGCAAATTGCATAGCCATTCACAACATCCAAAGTCAGAACAAAGGAAAAGGCGGGACTGGAAGAAAAGGCACTGATCTATATAATAGGTCAGTGATGATGAACTAAAGGAGAAAATTATAGATATACATGTGTATGTATTTTCTGGATCTACATTTTACTGGATCTAAATTATGAATAAACAGGTAAAGGGAGAAAAAAGAGACAGAGAGGAGGAGAGATTCAGAAGACATGTAACTGTTTCAGAATCTAAAGAGAAAAAACTATTAAACTATTTCTAAGACTATCTCTAATACCTCTGAAATTTGTTAACCTCTGTTTAGTTAAGGCCTTAAATAAAATACTTTATTTTGTCTTTCAAAAGAGAGAAATACAGCATGGTAAGGTTTTTACTTCACATAATATCATTTAATTTAACATAAGCTAATAAGTCTAAGTTGAAATATTAATGTGGCAACAGAAAGTCTAGCATCAGATCATTTCCAGAGAATTTATGGGTCATCTTTGGCTTTCATAATGCAGCACAAAGGATGAACAGCATAGGCCCTACTTTGGGAGTAGCTTGGGACCAAAAACTGGCTAGCGTCACAGCTACAGGCATGTTATGTAGCTCTTTGACATGATGGGCAGATACCAAGCACTGTTGACCCAAACTATTGGAGCCATAGTCAGTGTCCCTGTCAGTGATGCATTGTGTCCAAACCACTTACTGCAGCAGTCCAGATGCAGAGCTAATACCATGATGATACATCCTTATGCATTAAGAACTCAGACAAATATATCTGATGCAGAATAGACTAATTTTCTCTCTTGGATGTAGTTAGTGCATTGTATTATGTCATCTACATAAGACCTATGCAGCTTGTTGCTGTTACTCCTATACAGATGGAGGCTTTGGTTGATGGTCTCAAAATGGGAGATATTAATCTCTTGTAAAGAGTAGAAAATATAGAAATTAGTAGAAAATATAATCAGATGGTCAAAGAAAGTGAGTGAGGTAAATTAATTATTCAGGTTACTTTAGAAATTGGAGAGAAAAGACTGAGAAAATAAAACTGAAAAGACCCTGTGTAGACATTCATTATGTTTGATGACATGAGATAAAAGGAGAATTTATTCTGATTTTGTTGACAGACAGGAAAGAACAAGAATAAGGATAAATGGTCATTCTTAGCAGAATGAGAAATTAAGTGTCTGTTGTCTTAGAGGTTAGTCCTTGGACTGAGGTTCAATACAATTTTTTAATAATATTCAATAGAGTTGAATACTGCAATAGTGGAGAAAATAGTATTTAGGTTCATTAAGACTTCAAAGTCTTGAAGGAAAGAATTGGGCCTGATGCAATTCATGAGGGCTAACCTGAAATAAACTTGTATTTCAGATTTCATAGGGAAAAAATTTTCCGACAAAGCAGTAGGGTATGAAAGAGTTGCTGCTGTCAGCCACTGTCCTCCCTAGAAGGGGTGGGTTTGTTGGTTTGTTTGTTTATTATATGTCGTTGTCAAACTCTTGTTGTGTTCACTGTTTTCTGAGTAATTTATGAATCTGCTGAACAGCACAGGGCCCTTCTTAACTCC
This sequence comes from Aquila spilogaster, assembly GCA_024606505.1. Lineage (NCBI taxonomy): Eukaryota > Metazoa > Chordata > Aves > Accipitriformes > Accipitridae > Aquila > Aquila spilogaster. The sequence goes on from JANHGO010000053.1 coordinate 62,987,421, forward strand.
ATTGATAATGCCTGCTAATACAAAAACTGTCCATTTATTCTTACTCTTGTTTTTGTGTGTATTTTAACGAGAAGCTTAACTACTAGTATATTTTGGCATTGGTCTTACCCACTATACTCTAGGTGTCCCTTGAATATTTCTAAGGGCTTGAAATCTCTAAGTACTTTGCTGCCATTCTGTGCAACTTCCAGCTTTGGCTTTTTGAAAGGATCTAGATGCCCACCCTAGAACAATTTGAAGCAAGTGCAAAAGCAGAATCACACTCTCCAGAGATCTTTCTATTCTAACCAGTTGCTTAGTGAGTTTTGGGGACCATTTTAGATGGAAAGGTGTTAAACAAAGGTTTTAGAAACATAATTTTGGGACATGGTGCAAGAAGCGCCTCTTATGGCTGTTTTCAGTGTCAAAGTCTTCTTTTTAGATCAGTCATTTCATCAGTTATCACAATTTCATCTAGCGTCTCTGCTACTCTGGACCTCATAGACTTGGTTGCCCAGCTTTAGATATTTAAGCATGATGATGAAATGAAGAATGAAACAGCAAGAGGAAAGAGATTTTATGTTTGACAACTATACTAGACTTGTTTGGTATAGTTTCTGCAGAAATCTTTATGATTGCTTTTTCTTTCTGTATGTGAGATCACTGTGCATCATGTTCTAGTTGGCCTAAATAAATGGCATGTATCAAAAAGAATGGAAAATGCTCCTCTCAAAAACTGATTACAGATCTTGAGAATTTTAATTGGAAAAGAGACAACAGAAGAAAGAAGAGATCCATAAATGCTGACAGAGAAAGGAACAATGGTGCAATTCATCTCATTTGACATAAATGCTAGCCTTAATTTCTCAGTCCTAGTACAGAGATCTAAATTTCCTCCCTAAGCCCAACACTTACATTCTATAAAGACAATACTATATGTAGAACCTGTGACATTTTGGCAACTGCTCAACAGTCCGTTCTGAAAACTTGTTTTTTGAGAGATTTTATGTTAAGAATCATATGTTAAGGAGTGAATCTGTCAATGAAGTGGTGTAATACCACTTATAATCATGTGGCTTAGAATAGGTATTACTTATGTGGATTTTTGACTGAAACCATGTTTTGTTTGGCCATTCAGAATAGTCAATGGAAATGAAATTTATTTCCCAGCCAAAATCTTTGTAGCTGCCTTAAGTAAAAATGATGGAAGCATGTCTATGGTACCTATACAGATAAGAATTTTGTGGTACCATTATTTTCCTGCTTATCCAAATCTGCAGTTTTCAGACTTAATATATGGACAGATGATCACAACTAATTCTTCTGGGTTTTTTTTTAGATAGCTACTTTAGGAGTCTTTTAAATAGAAAAGCCTACATTTGGTGTGTTGAACCCTGCCTATACTCTAAAAAACAAGTGGCTAAGAGACGATAAAAGACATGGTTATTTTTTCTAAGAACAGATCATTTTCCCTAACTGAAAGACCTGCCTAGTATCCAGATCCTGAGACCATAAGAAAAATTACTTTTCCATATAGTCACATTTTAGAAAGGAAGAGGGAAGAATTGTTTGAAAGAGTATAAAGATAGTCCTTACCATTAAACCACGACACCTGAGATGTTCTTCATACTATGAAATGCAACAATGCTTAAAGTATGTTATTAAAGCTTTATGTAGTTGTACTAACGAGCTTCCTTTTTCTCCTCCTCCTTGAGAAAAAAAACCCTTTTTAAACATTAATAAAACATTTGAATATATTCTTTAAAAATATTTGACAAAGAATCTCAGGCCTTCATTCTTCCAATGTCTGATGAACATGCATGTTACTGCTGAAGTAGAAACTTGCTTTCAGGAGAGAGAAAACATACAAATCTAACCTTAAATTCTAAGGGGTATGCACCACAGAGTATAAAGCTCCATCAAAGAGTATTAGGGGGGCATATTCACAACATTTTGTGTTTAAATGGAAGTCTCATAATAATTTAAAAAATTAAAATCTTAACTTTAAATGGATTGTGAGCCTTTCCCCTGAGAGAGTCCAAGGCAATAATAATACTGCTGTATATGCAGAAACTGACCAACAATTCAAGCACCAAAAGTGCTGGTTCTGAGACCATCTCATAAAAGTATTGAGGCACTAAAAGGTGATATTTGTTAGCAAGTTAATCCTGTCAAGCCTCTGAATGAGTCTTGTTTCTTCAATTCTATCAAGAATACTACAAAGAGATACTTATGTTTTCTCTGAACTGAAATTCACCTGTTATTACTCCTGTTATTGCTGCATTCTCACTCTTACTCTCATTAACTGTCACTCTTGTGCATTTTATTCATTTCAGCTCCACAGGAAACAGGAAAACAATACCTGCAACAAGACAACGAAGAAGAGAGAAAAAAATCACAACACAATTTCAAGAAGCAGAAAAATGCCTACCATGACGTGATGGTAACAGCAAATTTTGCGTTTTTTTTTTTTCCAAAAGGGTCGCCAAGACATTTATTATTTTTTTCTGCAGCAATTTTAAGAACATGTTGAAGTACTAGTATCATTGCAGGCGCTAACTGCTTTTTCTCTTGAACTCTTTTAAACGAGGATTCATGGAGAGATGTTAGCTGACTACGGTAAGCAGAGTGAAAACGTGCAAACTGGTATCTGGGACTCTCCATTCCATGGAGCATCTCACAGATACTGGACTATAAGGCCACATTTGTATACTTTCTTCCTCAAAGTCCCTAAAGAAAGAAGCATGCATCTCTTTTAAAACTTAATTTTCCATTCTTAAGTATGCAGCATTTGATGTTGTTCCTTTGTGCAAATAATATGATAATGTCTCTACCTTTGGGACACAAGACTCTAATAGCTGAAGGGAAATACAGTCTCTCAAAGGAACTGATCCAAAATCAGTTCGGGTGTAAATAGATGCAACCAATTGTTTTCAATGGAGTTGTATCAATTTGGAGCTAAATTAGGTCTATGATTTGTCCAATACTATAATCTTCAGTAAAAATTCCCATTATTATAATCAGTTCGTAGGATGTAACTAAAAAAAAGATAACTCAGAGTCCCATTTGTCTTTCAAAGGGAAATTGCCAGTATTTTTCCCTTTGATCACAAGGTCAAAAGTATTTTTGCCACTTGAGACAATATGTAAATACAAATAATGAGCCAAATCTGTAACTGGTATAAGTAAGTACTTACACCACATTTGAGTTTAGCCTCCTCATCTTTTGACTGGAATTATATTATTAATGATGACATAATTCATTTTTTCTACCCCTAGCAATAATGTGGAAAGAAAACACATATAAAACAAAAACCAGTCCTGTTAGATATAGCTTCAGGGTTTGTATATATCATATTTTATCCATGTTATTTAACTATTGAGGGCAGCAATATATATGGTCTTTTTGCCTATGGAAGGAATTGTATTGTTCTGTTCTAATAGACTGCTCTGTCTTTTCAAGTTAAGAACCTTTCTGTATCAGTGTTGTTAATTCTCATTTTATTCCAGCTCTCATGATTTTTCTTATCTTTTTTTTCTGAAAGCTCTAGCTTCCAGAGAAGTGTGACTATGTAAAAATCACATTTTTTTTTTTTTTACTTTCAAAGTAAAATTATTTTTCTCGTGGTTATAATAAAATATGACCTGAGTGAACTTCAAAATAAATAAAAAGAGCTAAAATTTAAAATCTATTTTAAATTACATTTTCTAAAGGCAATTTTATTTGTTATTAAAATCGGACCTGAGATTTTTTGAAGACTTATAATTGGTAAACTTCTATCTCCCTACAGCTGCCAGCTTGGAAATCTTTTCTTACCCATGACTGGCAGATATTGAGAGAACAGAAAATGAGTATGCAGTCTCCCAGTTGGCTTTCTGTGAATTATTTATAGATGACAGAAGCATTAGAGAAGTCCAGGCAGCTGGACTATGTGTAAGACTTTCAGTGAATGATTTCATTTAGAATGTTGTTTCAGGGAGATAATGTAATTAATGTAGTTGGGAGATGAGAAATCTCACACACTGCATCTGGAAGTTTCTCCTCAGGAAATCGTTGTAGCTTGCTGTTCCTGTCAAGCAGGGTAATGTGCCTCTAAACTGCCTTTGACAGAAAACATATCACTGTATCAGCAGAACCAGAAAATGACAAAACATACACAATGTGGAAGAGTGAATGCCAATGTCTTTGCACGAAGAAAACACACTCGTATAAGAAAAAGAAACCTAAATCAGCTGGAAGCTTGTGAAGTGCATCAAAGAAACAGCCTGAGCCAAGAAGATGTTCCACTGGTTCTTTTAATAGGTAAATAAACCACTTTGAATAAGTGAGAATATCAGTATTAGGCACAGTAAACACCTGCTTTGCACAGAAAACAGCACAAAAAGCCACTACGGCAGGTAATACGTTTTAGGTTGGTTTGTGTTTTTTTTTTCTTTCCATTGTAGCTGTCAGTCTACAGTGAAAAAGCAAAGAAATCTGACAGCAAATATATACATTTCCAGATTGATTATAATCTTAAATTTATAAACCTGAATATTCAAAAGTCTCCAGAGAAAATAATCTGGTTTTAACTCTTATTTGGCTGTTGACTTTCCTGCCTTTCAAGTCACATTTTCAAGCTTTTATTATTAGCCATGAATCCAGAAACTTAAATAAACTTAATTGTAAAGAAACATTAAAGATTTGAAAAAAAATCGAAATAAGAATACTCTGCTCAAGGGTCAATGGCTCACTTCCTTCAGAAAGAAACAACCCCATCCAGTTCTAAGCTCTACTAAAGCTAAACAAATGCTCTATGCATACAGTTTTTCATCTGTGGAAATTATATTAAAGAAGAGTAACTATATGATAGTCACTTGTGCAGACATGTCTCTGAGAGGATGGAACTTGGGTATACCATTAATTCAAATTAATTATGCACAGAAAGAAAAATATTTTGCATCTTTATATGGAAAGAAAAAGGTAGAAACAACCTACTGGAAATCTCCCTCAAAAGGATGTTATTTCTTTATTAATTACTATTAACAAATGTAATCAGTATTGGTTACCACAAAAATAGCTGGAAATGGCTGCCTACTGCTCTGCTATGGGACTATGGAAACATAGTATCTCTAAAACATAACATCAAAACATATGTCATATCTTAAAGAGAGATTCTTGTTTTTAAAGTCTTGAAAACAATTGCAAATCATTACCTAAGTAAAATTAGTCCTACTTATGATACAGTTACTACAACAGTATCTTTCAATCTGCTGGTTTTAATAGAGGGACTTGCAGAAATCATTAACTAATGTAATTTCTTATGTTCTTTAAATGCTGTTTTAACTTCCTCTGCAACAAGAGGACAAGAAATCATTGCTCTGTTTACCCAGATCTTTGAAAGAGCAAAAGGTTTAAAAAAATAAATAAAATTAGTCTAAAGGAAATGACATTATTTTAAGTAGCAATCTTACATTTCAGAGTGAGTCTTTAATAAAAAATTTAGTCATTTTAGTAACAATGGTAATTGTATTTAATAATACTTAGCTTACATATTATGATTTCAGACTGTATTCATCTTGCTTAAACATATTCAGAGCTCTCTTGTAACAATCCTCATTTGTTATAACCAAAAGATGGCAGCACTCCATGCAGTATACATAGCTTTCCACTGTTATTTCTATTCACAGATCTCTTTGCAAATTCCATTTTATAGTGCTGTATTTTAAGTTATCCTAGGTAGAGAACTATTTAGGAAGCTTTTAAATGAGAACATATACTTATTAATTTGGGAATGTTAACATGGTTTTGGAAAGCTTAAAAATAAATTCCTTTAAGTTTAATTTCTTTAGTATAGTTCCAGACTATTAACCATTGGTATTAGATAAACAGAACTGACAAGCTCCAACCCGAAGTGTATTTTAGAGAAACTCATTGTCCTTTTCTGGGGACTTAAACACCAGATAGTTTGTCTCATATAGGTTTCCTGACTCTTTTCACCATTTTTTTTCTTCTTTTTTTTCATATCTTATTTTTGCTGTTCTCCTTTTCCTCCTTGCCCTGTCTCATTCTTTACTGTTCCCTGGTCTCCTGTTGGGCAGATCTCAGCATTTGTGCCCAATACCAGCTTCCTGATGTAAACACCTCCTTTATTGTATATCACTATCCCTCCTGTGGCCAGAGTTGCTATGTGTTATCTAATGTCTACACACTGTTGTACCCACAGTGGTCTGAATCCACTTTCCTCTGTAAGACTGAACATAGAACGAGGTAGCTCTTACCCAGTGATAACAGGGTTTGATGGAGGCAGATGTTCAGTGACTGTGTGGGTGTGGCTGTGACTGTGTCATGTAATACAGAAGCATTAATGAGGAGGCTGACGACTTCAAAACATACTCTTTGCTATTTGGAATTAAGTCAAGAGAAGTCAAAGGGACATATAGAATGGTCACTAAGAAAGCAGGATTTGTAGTTTGGTTTAAAAGGTGAAATTAAGAACTGAACTGTTATGCAGAACAAATCAAGAGGGAAAAAGGGATGTAGGAAAAGAAACCAAGACTTTAATGTTCAAAAGGAGGAAAAAAGTGAAAGGGCTAAGAAATGAACAGCACAAATTCTGCACAGTCACCATAAAAAGTGCCAAAGACTTCATGATTGCTGTGATCCTAAACAAGAGGATAAAACAATGAAATACCTCCTTATAGGAAGCCTTTGGCGGAAAAATAGAACCATTAGGCAGATGGATGTGAGAGCCATGGCCCATATGCAAAATTTTGAAAATATACAAAAACTTAGTAATAAATGATTACCTATGTCCTACCTTATTCCCATGCAGATACCTCCAAATAAATGAGAGAAATCCTTCCAAATGGCACAGGCTGCTAAGCTGTAAAAGGAACAGGTGAAAGTGACTGAGAAGCCTAAACATGGTGCAGAACAAGCTTGTCCAAGAGAATCCCAGAGGCAAGGCAAAGATAGGTCGATCCAAAACATAATTCATTGTACATACACTGCAAAGCTGCATGGAGGAGTAAGAAAAATGTATGGAAAATGATCTTCAGTGCAAAGAGTATGAGAAGTAGAGTGGCTTCAAAACTGAATTTGCAGCTGTATAATGTATGAAAAAGAATCAAAATAATGTTGATGTGAGAGACGCCAGTATGTGTAAGGAGCCACATTGTTGGGTTTGGGGTTTTTTTTGCTTGTTGTTTTGTCATCTACATTTTCCCACTGACTCTAATTAGAGTCAAGCCTAATTCTATTATTTTCTGATACTTACACTTACCTTTACTTGTGGTTGCTGATGATTTTCAGAACTGTGTTACCATGTGCATTAAGTTAGGATACTGGGATCTGTCACATGTAATTCTTCTTTTCTGTCTTCTCTTCCACTCTGGAGTTCTGACTTTACAAGTTCTGACTTTATAAGGAATTTTTTTAACAGAAGCCATGCTGAAGAAGGGTGATTTGCAGGCATTTCCACTTTGAAGCTGGTTCCATTTAATAAGCTAACAAGTTTTTTGACCTTAAAAACTGTTGCACGGCTGACCTGAAATCCAAGGCCTTGGGAAAGGGGAAGTAGAAAGAGGGGTAACCATGAATATTCTGGGACCTTAGGGTATTTTAATGTAATCTATTTTGAGTAGTTCCTTTGCTATCTGGAAACTGCTGTGTTTCATGACATGATTTCTAGTGATAAAGAGCCTCACAGGAAAGCAATAAAAGGACCTAATAGTATCTTTTCTTTTTATATAGAAATAAATATTAACAACTAATCAATATCAATTAAGAGCTTCATTTTCCATAGAATATATAAAAAGCTAGCAACAATGTGAAGTAGAAAACTCAAAATGGTGACATGCTAATTATGTTTAGTAAGAGGATTCTGTAGCTAGGAAGGAGATACCACACTATGAAAAAAAGTAGTGATCCAAAAATCAAAGGTACATGAAATTTCTCACTGGCTGGAAGCTGCTTTATGTAACAAGACGGTACAGGCAGTAGATCTGATGATAATGTTTAAGAATAGTTTAGGAAAATTGGGACAAGGAAAAAACTTAAGCCATATTCAAGATGATGCAGTCACTTTTCCAGAACAGAAGGATGTAATAGAGCAAGATGCCTCTGGAGTTAGATCCTTGCATGTGTCATGGGTGAAAATGCTAACTGAGTGCTATACTTACCTATAATGAATAGGGCTATTAAAGAACTTGAATGTAAGGGTAGGACAGAAAAAAATCAGCTGGACTTTTGAGAAGTTTACATCTGAGAAATTACACTGGTTACCTAATCCTGTGAGAAAGTATTCTTAATTGTCATTCTTACTTATCTATGACTTGCTGTATCTTGTGTAACTGTGATCACACTCTGAAATGCTAAGAATTAATCTGAGGACAAAAAAATTGAGGTCTTCCTAAGTAGCAAATAAAATTATTGCTAGCATTAAGGATGAATTCATGTGAAGTCCAAAACTGGAAATTTTCATGTGCTGAGATGCAATGCATTTCTATGCAATACAAATATATTTCTATTGTATATTTCTATGAAATTTATGGAATAAGATATACTTTCTGTATTTCTATACCATATGAGTATAGCAGGTGACCTCCTGACTGTACAGGAAGGGAATATCAGAGAACCAAATGAAGCAGAAGAATGTTGCAGTCATGCTCCATGTAATAGTGGCCATTAGCCCTGGGAGCAATTAGATCTTCTAATCCTTAACATTTAAATTCTCAGAAAATGCCCGGCATTTAAGAATATCAGCATGTGAAAAGAAACCAGAGAGCAGACTGTGATGAGAGAAATAGGAAAGTCAGTTCAATTTATGCAGCATCGCTTTACCATTATGTTGAATAAAGTGCATTTTAATTTTTAATCAACTTTGAGTCCACTCTCTATTGTAACTCAGCACAAGATAAATGAAACAACTATTGTATTGCAAAGTGACCCTTTCTTGAAAAGACAATTGTGCTATAAATCCTGAAGTACATGCTGTGTAAACCTACTTTTATTCCTGAATTTTATTCCTGAAGCCCTTTCAATACTTGCTGTATGTAATATAACTTTCACCAATTTACCCACATCAGTAGTTGTGGTAGTAGTAATCAGTAAAGACAATTCCTTGTGAAGATATTTAAATAGAAGATAATAAAAGAGGGTTTAGCAAACATTCATTAACATAGGGACTTTCAATACCTTTACATAATCTCTGTAAGATTGTCCACCTTCTGCTACACTTCCTTTTGGTTTCCATACATAGTATTACAAAATAAATCTGTGTGCCATGGTCTGTACACTGATTTTCCCCAAACTGCCCTCACATGTTTCAAATGTAGATGTCAGCCGTGCAAAGCTCATTCACTGAAATTTTTAGTCTCAACAAAAATAAAGCTCTCTGTTAATATGTTCTCTTTCTTTCCTATCTGCCTTCTGTAATAGAGAAACAAAAAATGGAAAGCACTTTGTTTTAGTTTTGGGGTGAATGAGGATAAATACTTCAGATTTTAAAATTAAATAAAATCTTGGGAAATGTTACTGAGCTTTCCTCTACAAGCTTTTCTAAATTTCCCTTTTTAAGCTTGGGGATCAATAGTTTATTATTGACTATTTATTTCACTGCATAGCTATCTGTAAGTATTTTTTATGTAAAATAGCTATCCCCAGAAATTTTAGTTTCAACAGACAGTTATTAGTTTATTTTTTTCAAGTGAAAATTACCCAAACTGTAAAGGTTGCCTAATGAATAAGTTGTTGGTTTGTGATTTAGGAGATTCAGATTTAGGGTCAGACTATGGCTTTCTGTGAAGTTCTGTGAAAACCTGAACAAGTCCATTGAACTGTCAATAGGAAACTTAGGAACAATAGGAACTGAATAAGAAACTTCTGTTTCCTGTTTGTACCTTTTGGGTAGTAATTGCAGTTTTTGCTGTGCTGACACATTAACAACATAGCCAAATCCCAAGCTTTAAAAAAAAATCACAGGAATATGTAAAAATCATTATTAAAATCCATACTTTTTTTTAGGACTTGTGGTCTGTTTTTTGAATCTTTAGGTTGTGAAGTTCTCCCCCATAGACACAAAGAGTGGAAAAGTCATTTTAGATTATTTGTTTCTGAAAGAAAATAAAATCTAGAACCTTCACACAACTTCAGACACTAGGGCTATAAAAACCCACTATCTGTGACTACACTTATAATGAAGTCTTTGCACTTGATGACAGCGTTATCTGTTCATAGTGTGGCACACATAGTCTGGCCTGTATCGTCCCTGGCACCTGTGAGAACAATTACCACAGGGAAAATGTGGTGGTGAAAGTATGCTGTGCCGAACTGGATGTGGCCACAGAGCCACTGAGTTTAGTCTTCGAGTGACTAAGCAAGCCCTGAGTATGTTTGTAATTTCTTCCTTTTGGCTTAGTTAGCAAAAACAGCAATTTGTTTTTTGTGGGGGAAAAGCCCCCAAACCACCAAAAGCCTCAACATTGTTTAGAAACAGACTCCTCTCATGGAAAACAATGTATCAGTTCTAGTAGAAAAAATAGTATTTTACCCCAACTGGCCAGTTTTAAAAAACCCACCTTGACTTTTTTTTCTGTTGTGCTTAACCTCACAACAGCAATATGTGCCCTTGTGATCAAAAGGCATGTTTACTGTAATTGTCTAATAGCTTATGCAAGCTTTTCTGCTCCCTGCAGCTTCTTGGAATGCAGAAATGTGTTTGTTTATTTGTCTGAGCAACTCTGATACCATGACCCCCTGCCAGCGTTCTCTAAGTTGGCTGCCCATAACAGTAGAATAATTTCAAGATGGCACTGTTAGTTTTTAAAGACTTAAAAAAATCGTTATAAGGTAGGTCTATTTAAGGTTTCCCTCCTCTAGCTATGCTCATCTTCTTAGGCATTTTGGTGTTACCTCTTAAGTTAGGCAAGTGAGAGTATACTTTAGGTTTAGTAAGCATGGAATTGAAAACATATTTCTCTCTGGCACTTTTCAGGTCCTGCTTGCCCTTTCTAAACATCTGGTCAATTTGTCACTTGGAGGGTGTTAAGAAACAACTACTTTAGCTGGGTTGTTTTTTATAAACAGACTCTTAAAATCTCATGTGTTGCCCTTTCTATCATGAGCCATGATTGATATTCTTCTCACTATACACATAAAATTTACTGACCACATTTAGTTTTTTTCCCTGGTTCTGCTTTGCATGAAGATATTGAAATGACAAGGTTTGTTTCCAGATCAAATGACTGGAGTAATGCAGTGCAACTTTTCATATGGAGTATCCTCAGACAGTTTCAATGTTGTAATTCCAGAGTTGAACAATCTCAAGATCATAGAATCATAGAATTGTTTAGGTTGGAAAAGACCTTTAAGATCATTGAGTTCAATTGTCAACCCAACACCACCAGAAGGAAAAAGAGAACAAATAGTAATGAAAAAAACATGAGGTAGAGAATTCCTATTAAAGAGGGCAGCTTTTTGCCCAGCTGCCATCAAGTAGGTACACAGTGTGTAAGAAATATAAGCAGAAGTGTTACACCAGAGGCAGCTCTAATCCAGCTTGTTTAAGCATAGAAAATGAATCCATGGCAGCTCAGCTTCACTGCAAGTTTTGCAATGCAGAATTGGGACTCTGAGTACTCAGGACGTCCAGCTTCAATCCCAGCATATCCATAGGCAAGATTACAGCTAAATCACTTATACTGACCTGTACTGGAATCAAAACTCCTTTTGCTGAGTAGCTAAACCAGAGGTGCTGGAAGGAAAGTAAATGCACCAGGCCACGGAGCTACTTGATGAATACGAGGAGCAGGCCAATGCTAGGTGGGCAGAGAAAGTGGAAAATAAAACTAGAACAAACTGAATTTTAAACTCTGGTCCACCAAGGTAGTGGCAGAAAGGGCAATACTTCACCTGAATTCTGCGACATAGGTACATAGCATTATGGATGTCAGCAGAAATCTCGCACAAGTTGGTCATTGTAACACACAGCCTTACAGCATGAAGAAATAGTTTTACAGGCAATTCATTTTTACTTGCTAATATCTTTTTAGGCATAACCACTTCCATCTCTGCTACTACAGGATTCATGCGTTATACTCTGATCTTAGTGTTTTGCTCTATTTATGGAAGTTAATCATAAACACCAAAATAAAGAATTATGCCTTTGTTGGAATGCATCATTACTTTCCATTCCATTATGAAAGCAGAAAAACTGTATCCCCTCTGCATAAAGAAACTGGGATTGGTTGTGTTTTTTAAAAATATTAAACTAAGTACTAGATAGTATTTTTGCCTAATGTGAATTTGCACTTAAAGTATAGAAATATCTTGTTTATTACTGAAAACCTACCCTAACTGATATTATATACATCTTACACTACATATGTATTATATATACCTTACTAATATTTGTCAAGAAAGGTTTGATATCTGTATATCCAATAATTGAAGTTCATTTTAATTATTAGCAGCGATATGAGCATGTAAACATCTAATCAACAGTCTCTGAAATGACATTCATCTGAAAGCCTGAAATATCCTTCATGCTACCCTCATAAACATCAGCCTTAGCAATTATTAATGTGTGGGACATGAGACAATTTAATCCCCAGTTGAACCCAGCACTTGATGCAAAAGAACAACAGTAATATCTATTACGCATCTTTGCATCAATTGTTAATGATCCATTTTACTAAATGAAGAGCACACTTACTGCATGTACTTGTCCTGAAAATGGAAAATCTACCACCACATATAGGCTTAACAACTGAATTCAATCAGCAAGTATAAAATGAATGAAACAGACCAAATTTTTTCCTTCACTTGGCAGAAGCCATTGAGTTGTGCCTGTGTAAAGAAAAGCAACATCTTCTCTGTTATTGGTGCTTATACTTCTGCCCTCTCAAAAGTGAGGATTTAGTCAGCAAGCTGCATTTAAGGTTAACCCTGCTGAAAACATTGACAGCTGATACTTACAATATATTTTCTCTTATTATTATATCAAAATGAAAGTAAGTAGAAAGATTGAAACACTTGAGAGCTAAAGAAGGAATAAAAGTATTTTTATAAGGCTGGGGGATTAAATATACAAATTCTACCTTGTATACAGCAGTACATGGAATAAATATGCTGTGCCCCTTCAGATCTCAAGGTAGCTGACCCTTATGTATTAAAGTGTTGAAAGAAAACACTTGTGCCATTCTGTCAGACTGAGGTCTGGCCTAGCCTCTGCTACAGCCACAAAAAGGCACACTTACTCAATGATTTTTTGTAGGAAATTGCTGCCTATAAGACTAATGCTAAGGCTGACATAAAACTATAGCTAAAGAAAATCAACATCTGAAAGAACATGTCAGTCAAAATCCCAAAGGCAAGGCTTCTGCTGGACTAATTAAATTGGAGGCTATTTGACACAGCCTTTAGGGAAACCACCCTTAGTGGGATCATTTGGAAGCTTTAAGAGGCAAGGTAAGAGAGGAAATCTGGTTCTTTAAAATAAGAAGTGGCTACAGTAGCAGAGCATGCTGGAAAGAAATTAAGTGGAGCAGAATAAATGTGAAAAAGTGAAGAATAAAACATATAAGAATGTAGTTCTGAGGGAAAAGACGTAAGGGAGAAACATGAGTAAAGGACTTAACTAGTGTGAATTTGCACAATCATGGGAGAAGAAAGTTTTGAAAAGCGCTGGCGAGTCATTTTGCAGACTCACCGGCACATTAGGATTTCGGGGTTCAATGAAGCTTGGTGATGTGCACTGTGGCTGTGACAAAGTGAAAGTGGCTCTGCACACGTGCACTGGAGTACATTACAACTAGTCTGTGTGTTTGTGCTTTTAAGTACATCAGAAAACCTCTTGTACCTTTATTTTGTGCTGTGATTAGTTCAAGGCTTATTGCAAACCCATCTGATCTCAATTTTTGTTTACTCTTGTATTTTGTCTTTATGACACTTCTAATTATATGCTCTTGAGTTCTTTGCTTGTTTTCTGTTCTGCAAAACACAATATTAGCCCTTCAAAAATCCATTTATTTCTACTAGCTAGCTTTAAACCACTTATTGGTTGTGTCACAAATAAGTAGTCTCTAATTTGCCCATCCTTTAATTGTTCAGATTCCTGAAACTTATTTAGACTACTGTTGCATTGTCAATAGTCAGTGACCCCACCTGAGAGCAGACTTTGTGTGAGAAAATCAGCCTTGCCCAAGTGGTGTAGAAGTCTTATATAGGGTGAGTAGTCAGACAAGACTACTACCTTGCACTCCCACAGTTTCCATATCTCACTTCCTCCATCTGCCAAATGCTACCAGAACAGCTGAGTCTGGCACAAGCAGTTACAGGGTGACAGAGGCCGTGGTGCCATGCAGAGTGTGTTCAAAGTAACCGGAAAGCATGTTCTGTGGCCAAGGCCTCAAGACCTTATAACTGTCACTGGTGATCCAAGGCACAGGACATTTCCATGGTGAGAAGAAAAGTGGTTGAAAAGTATGCCTTTTCCAGAATCCTGATTTTTTTAAGTAATAGAAATGGCTGAAAGTTTGCAATCTGCATCATGTTTCTGCTGAAAAATTGTCAATTGCAAAAAAAAAAATATTGTTTCCTTCTATTGTGGAGAACAGGACTTAACACCCTCTTATTTTTCACCAATAGTACTTCTACCAGAACAAGTATGGAATTACCATGACCGTTTCCTTCAGTTTCCTTTCAGAGCAAAGGAGTGAATGTCTTCAATTTATCCACTTTTGACAGATAACTTGACTATAACTATTCAACATGATCAGGCATATAAATGGTTAGTTAGTGGATTGCCATATGAAGCTATTCTAAAATGTGATGAGGTTATGTGAAGTAAGTCATGAAAATAAATATGCTACAGATGGGCTGACCATGGTTTAACTGGTGCAAGCTCTCCAGAATTTATATTGTTGTTTAGCACTGATAGCTACACTGTTTCCCTTTAGCTTCTCCAGGTATATACTTTATAATATATACAAAAGATGGTTTACCTGTCTTAAAATATCTGAGTATTTATGCTGCGTATAACGGCATTAGGTTTACAGTCTATCTTTTTGTTGTTCAGCCTGGTCTTTTCTCACTTGCTATGGATCTCATGTTAGGTCTTCAATTACAGGTTTCAGGGAATTGGGGTTTATCTTTGAATGTGACTCAGCAATTCATGAATACATAACCTTGTCAGAACAGCTGGAGCGTGTCTCTTACCTGCTCTGTGGGATGTGCTAAAGACTTTTTTCATAAAATGAGAATTTGTTAAAGTGTGACTCCAATACAGTAAAAACCACCATATAGAACTGACCTTGGAAGTGGTATTGTTTTACAACTTGTTAAGTGGTTAATGCTATATTTTGTTTTGTATGCCTTTAGAAAAGACCTGGTCATCTGAAGTCAACCAGAACTTTGTCTTTAACTTAATTCTTTTCAATTTTGTAACATTTTATTTAATACAAAGTTAAGAACAGCTGAATTGAGAACATTTCACAAGGAAATGTCCTAATTTTTCATGAGTTGTTTTGACACTGTTTGACAGTATTTTTCCCTTCACCAATGAAACTTCAGCAGAGTTGACACAAGAGGCTGCTTGTACTTACCCAGCAGCTGAATCCTGAATTGCCATGGCTTAAAGCTAAGCTTGAATGGCTTCACTGCCACTCATACCTGAGCTTGCTGCAGTTAAGTCCACACTTTTTCATTTGTACAAGAGATTTAATGGTGTTGCTGGCAACTAAGAGAAAGATCTCTTAATAAGACATTTCTAGCGTTTCCTGTAACCTACTATAGGTTTCAAAAATGAACTTGTACTGAATTGTGAATCTCTTCCAGTCATACTCTCATAGTGCCACAGAAATGTCTCTGAGTGTAGATGAAGGCAGATCAAGAATTTACTAGCAGAAACTCTGTCCTGCTGAAAACTTGTCTTTTGCATATTTTTGTAGCTTTTCTTTTCCCTCCTGCGAGAACTTTTGTTCTCACGGGTGGTGGTTTACTACCAATAATGAATGCCACAGAAAGGTTGCACATGTCATATTTCAATTTGGTCAAGATAACTTACATAACTGGTACTATCATCTCTCTGCAAAAAGGAGACAAAGTAACTTCTGCCTTCCATCGTTACCAATGTCACTAATATTGGTATTAGCATTATCATCACTGTAGCTTTTCGCAAGGTCAGGATCAAATCTAAGTTCTTTCCTAAAGCAATAATGCAAATTGGACCAATCTCTCCGGCAAAACCTGGGAATGCAGGATATCTAGCCTTAGTAGGCTGTGCCTCTCCTTTTGTGGCTTCAGAGTCTGTATATAAGCCAAGAACACTTTCTCTGGTGGGAGACGGCATGGTAAGCACAGTAAAGACAAACTGACAATATAGAAATAATTTAAAGAAAGTTGTACTAATTCTCAAAACCCAATAATGAATGAAAAAAAATCAGTCCACACATTATACTTTTTAAACCTAGCAATTTTTAAGCCAAGTCTTATATGATTTGTGAAGGTTTGGGCTAGCAATGCTATTAGTATTTTCAGCAGCCCAAGCTAACTTTCTAGTTAGGGGTAGAAATGCACCTAAGTAAATTGTTTTAGGTGAATTAACAGCTTACAATACATATGAGGGGAGACAAAGATATGGCTGCTAGACGTTGACTCCAGGAAACTTTTCCATCCATATCTCAATTGGAAAACCCAAACACAGTTTAAGGTTTGTGTTCCTAATTTTTACCAGCAATTCTTTCTACCTCATTCTCTGCTGTGTTTTATTTTTTATTATGTGATTGTGAATCTGTGAGTGCAAATAAGGAGTAATAAAGTAGAAAGTTGAGCTTTATATCAGCTCTTAATTGGAAGCAATGGAGTCATCTGCAAAAGTCTCCACCAGGCTGGGACAGAGATAATACAGTAAAAAAATATTGTCCACTTTGGTGCTAAGGGTGAATATACAAAGATATAGTTGGGAGTAATTTCACTGAGCAAATTTTAAAAATTCTGTACATTTTACCAGGTATTGATCTGATACCTAGATCTCATTTGTTTGGATCTTCAGCAGAGAAATGCTATGTTATTAACTATTTTTTTAACATGCTATATTATAAACTATTTTTTTTTATATTTCAGAATGGAAAACCTGTTCAAGTACTTTTTATTTATATGCTTTTTTTTAATAGAACAAAGGCTTAATTCTGACATCAGAGTACATCAAGTAGTGTCTCTGATGCCACTAAATCACATATTTTAATGTAATTGCAAGGTAGACTAAGAGAAGCAGAGGGCATACATTAGTAGAAGTAGCTATTGGAAGCAACCAAAATGATAGAACACCTTAAAGGTAATTGCAAGGGAAATGAATCCATGTTAGAAATAAAATACTTAAAACATTCCCTGGTGTGAAAGTCCTGTTTAATTCTAACGGTGCTAGCAAGTGCTCCTATAGTACTTTCTTATATTGTATATTTTCTAACATCAGATAAGATAAATGGAAATGCCTTTTTGTTCATTGACAATATTGTCCCTTCTGACTGAAACATTTTATTCAAGCCTGAAATTTTAACCCTGCTGACATGAAATCATAGTTTTCTGTCATCATGTCAGTGACCCACGTTAATGTTGTAAAAGTGTTCTAGAACAGCAGCACCTGAGTTCTAGTTTTTGTAAAATAATCCTTTGTGGAAATTGGGCCAATAACATAAATTTAGTACAGACCTTACTGATAATGTTACATCTGAAAAATGCTTATCTTGAAAGCATACTGCATGCCACAGTCAAGCCATGCAATACCTGGAAGGATTCATTCTTTTGGCAACCCACTTCCAGTATAGCAGTATGATGCAAAAGGATGCTCTGGGAAAATTTATTTATATTTTAAAATAATTAATCTTTAACAATTTAAATGACACTCTTTATGGAGTTGTATTATATTTAGTCATAAAGAAAATTATCCAGGGCCTCATGTACTTGGCAAATTATGGTTTTGCTTCCTTTGGTCATGTGTAGTAGATCTTATACAAGTAAACATTTTAATGAAGCCCAGAGTTGTTACTCAGAGTCAGATACTTTGAATGTAGGCAAGATTGGAAAGATCATAAAGACCTAATTTTATATTTTTCTTCAAGCACAGACTGTTAAGGTTCAAATTCCAAATTTCTGTTCCCTGTTCCTCTGTGTCTTGTAGCAAACAGTACTTTAGCTTCTGCACACTGAAGTGCATTTTTGTAGCAATTAACAACAGTAGTGATATTTTTAAAATCCCACATGAAGAAAGAGCTTATTATGTGTTCCTTATTCATGTATGTATTATTATGAACCAGTTCCCTTGCACAGAAATGTGTTTTGTATTTGGTTTCCTCCTTTACTGTTTGTCAAAAAGTCTTCTCTACTGCTAAAACAATTACCTTATTGTAGGTTCATTTGCAATTCAGGTGACATTCTTGCAGAATGCTGCATTTCTACAGTGCCTGGTATATGTATTTAACAGATTATTGATAGTGAAGTTCTGACAAGAATGAAATAAGTATGAAAAACAAATATCCTGTTTTTATAATGTTCTCAGTTTGCCCTCTTACTCCAAGTATAATGTTTCCTCATGACAAGAGTCAGCAATAGACATACGTGGAATGAATCTACTGGTAATTACAAATGTATTCACATTCACAGCAACAGAGGAATGGCAAAATGATAACTCTCCTATATATTTTCTGTTTTAAATTCTGAATTTTGTTAGCCTGTGTCCTGAGTGACCCTAAGCTCCTACTGAATTGGAGACCTTTACTACTTTACCTGTTGCTGCTGCTTGGAGAATCATCCCAAAGCTGGAATTTGGCCTGTGAGTTGCTCCTGATGGAGCAAACCACATGCATCCCTCTCCATTTTTCTGCACCAGTCATTATTCTATCAGCAGCTAACTTTATTCAGTCTTTAAAGGGCTGGGCAAAATTTGCCTAAATAGTCTATACCCTGAGAGAAAAATAATGAGAATCTTAGGGTGAAAGGGGTGGGAGAACCAGACCAATCTTTGGCTGGTGTAAATTTGTGGAGCTCTACTTCTGGCCAGGTAAAATAAATGGAATAGTTCCTCTGCTTTGCCCACCCGAACATCTGGTCCAAGATTTTGTTTTATAAGAGAAGTAACTGGATAATGATGCTTCTTTTATTACCATTTATGTTTTCTTGGTCATTTTTGAAACAAGGTTAGGCTGAAATAATGACAGTAACTGCTTTTAGAAGTCACTCGGTACAAATAAGTACACTTTGCATTAGAATTATTTAAATTACAAACAAATAACAAACAAGCAAACAAACAAAAATTCTACATAGTTCTACCCTCTCTGTGTATGTAATTTTACAAATTTGTTTCTCTCTGTATGCAGGGTGGGATAACCAAGAATGAGTTAACAGCAGCCCTGTGAGGGACTGAGCCAACAAGCAAAGGACCTGGAGTGAGATGAACACAAAATCAATGAGATGGAGCTTAAGCGGGGTCACCTCTTGCATTTCTGTGTAAACAAGGAAGTGCCTTTTTTGGGGCACCTCTCCCCCCCCCCCCCCGGGAAATCAGCATGCTGGGGTGCTTTACTGAAGTGTCTGTACACTAATACACACAGCACAGGGAATAAACATGAGGAGATCTGTGTGCCTTTGTAGGGCTACAATCTTGTTGGGATCATGGAGGTTTAGAGAGATGGCTCCCATGACTGGAGTGTTGCAATGGAGGGATACAGGCTTTTCAGGAGGAACAGGCCAGGAAGATGAGGGGAATCTGGCCTTTAAGTGAGAGAACTGGTGGAATGCATGGAGCTCTGCCCCAGGAACGATGATGAAATGACTGAAAACTTATGGGTAAGGATTAAAGAGCAGATCAATATGGGTGACACTGTAGTGTCTGCTAAAGGCCACCTGATCAGGAAGAGTAAGTGGATGAGGCCTTCTACAGACACCTATAAGTAGGCTCATATTCAGTGGCCCTGGTCCTCGTGGGGGACTTCAGCTACCCTGGTATCTGCTGGACGAACAACACGTAAGCAATCAACGAAGTTCCTGGACAGAATCGATGACAACTTCCTAACCCAGGTGATAGAGAAGCCAATGAGGAGAGGTGCTGTGCTGGATGTCATACTCACAAACAAGGAAGGGCTCATTGGAGATGCAAATGTTGAAGGCAGCCTTGGCTGCAGTGACCATGAGATGGTGGAGTTCAGGATTCTGAGAGAAGGCAGTAGGGCAAAAAGCAAGATCACTACGCTAGACTTCAGAGAGCCGACGACGTTAGCCTCTTTTAAGTATCTGCTTGGAAGAGTCCCATGGGATAAGGCCCTGGAGGGAACAGGGGCCCAAGAAAATTGGTTAATATTCAAAGCTAACCTCCTCCATGTACTGTCAGGGTGACTGAGCACTGGAACAGGTTGCCCTGAGAGACTGAATATCTCCATTCTTGGAAATATTCAAAAGACATCTAGATGCGGTCTAGGTGCCACTACTTAAGCAGTGGGGTTACATAAGATGACCTGCAGAGGTCCCTTCCAACCTCAGCCATATTGTGATTCTGCAATTCTGAGATTCTGTGAACTGATACATAAAGATTAAGAAACAGTTTACTTGACCTACATTTTAAAATATATTTAAAATGGTGTACAGGATAATAAATTTACTAGGACAAATATTAGTCTTTAAAGTGACCGCATTATTCCCTTCCAACCTATCTTATAATCCTGTATTTAATATTTGGGTAGTTTTAGGCTAAGAATTAGTAGCTATTTCAAAACCCAAAAATGTATCCATAATGTGTAGCATCTAGACTAAGCGATCTATTCTGTTATTAACATAAGTTACCCTCCAAATGAAATTGAAGCAAGGAGATAATCAGAAGGTAGAACTACAGCTGTGTTTGGTATATGGCTAATCAAAGAAAGAAACTGTTTGCTTTGATTCTCATCCTATTGTCCTGCAAAGAATTAACCCGAGCAGCTGACAGTCTAAGCATTTACCTTGTGAATATGGAAATCAAAGGAAAAGAAAAATGCAAAAATCACCATAGCACAATTACAACAGCCCCTGAAAAAGGGAGTAACCTAAATAACTATTTCCTCAATGTAGGTTTCAAGGTTAAAAAAAAAAAGATTTACAGCTTGGCATATTTATCAGTGCCCTTTGTTATCAGCTCATGGTCAAGATTTATCACGTGTGTAAAAATTCACCTTTAAATTATATAAAGCTTCTCTTCCTGGTGAAATTAATTCCAGAAACTTGACACTAGTAGCAATGAATACCTGTGTCCCACTTCTACACAGTGGACGTATGAAGAGATACTGATAAAACCAGTCTGAACTCTTCTGCTAATCCTTCCTGAGGCATTATGTTTTTATTATTCATACTGGAACTGGGCAGTCTCCTAGCTACAAGGCTGTATTATTCTGTGCACATGTAAGTGTTTGTATACGTATATAAATATATAAGTAAACCATAGAAGAAACTAAGACTAACTGTTCCAAGAACTAAATGTTCCAAAACTCCTTGGCAGTCAGTAGACAAGAATCTATGTGCAGTTTTTTTATTTATTCTTTTTTTAAAAGAAATGAGATGTTTAAAATGAAACAATTTCACTGACCAGAGAATATGATCCCATTTCAAAGGTGTGGCAGAGAAATGCATAGATGTCTGTAAAACCTATTTTTGGGCACTCAGGCACTGATGTACAATCTCTATATACCAGTCATGCTCTGAAAGGTATAGAACTATACATCCAGAAGGAAATTAGGGCCCTGATGGAGACAGACTAGCAAGATTTTGAGCGGATGCAGCTCCGTTATGTCTTGCATTCTGTTCTATAAACTATGTTGGTTTTGCATTTTTCTCATCAAATACATATCTGAATTTTTTCCGGTAGGGCAATAGATGATTAAGCCAGTATCTGCCAAGAAAGAAGACAATATCTAACAAAATACTCACTGTTAAGAGTTGTAATAGAGGTATTCATCCAGCCTGAACTCCTGGCCACAATACCTGTCAGAGTCCTGACAGCACTACTAGGCCTTACTGGCCCTGACGAGTACACACTACTGCAAACAAAATTTGCAGGTTTTTGGGTGACTACAAAGAAAGTTCTGGCTCCTTAACTGTTCCATAACTGTTCTGGTGAGCCAGAGACCATCCATAACAGGGAGAGAAGAAACTGGGGTCTGACAGGGGAGGGAATGACTGCAGATTTGCGCTCTGTCTGTGGTCTGAGATTGAAAAGAAGGTAAGAGCAAGGCCTAAGGATGTCATCGATGTGCTCTCTGCTCACAGTGCAGACTGTGCCCATGGCTGGGCTCAAAGTATTGTACACATCATCAGTATAGGCTCCTGATTTATGTGACATTAAAATGTTACACTCCCACAACCCCAAAGGCCTCAGTTTCTGCACCTGAGCGGTCAGCTCCTCGTGCTGGGGCAGTCACTCCCAGCTCAGCTGCCGCTCCCCCAGTAGCTGGGGCAGCTGGGGCCCAGCTGCAACGTGGCCAGGGCAGCTCCTCTAGCTGCTGGCTGCTGCTCTGGGGCAGGGCCTTAGAGCAAGCACCGGCCCATCTCTTCCCAATTACCTTCCCATATAGGAATAGCCCTTGTGGGTCCCCTTGGACTCTATTTCCCACGTTTGTGCAGAGTGGCACGAGGTACTCCTCAACTGGCGGAGGTTTTGGCGGGCAATGGGGCACTCACACTGGTGAGCCAGAGCCAGCTGGGCAGTTCATGGCCCTCCCCTGCCTGGGGTACCCCACAGCCCCCCACTACTGCAGCCCAGTGGGTGTGCCCAGCGGTGTGAGAGGACAGTCTGCATCGGGGTGGTTCAGGAGCAGCTCATGAAGGCCCAGCTGCAAGTTGCCCTGGACAGGAGCCACTCGCTATCCACCGGTGATGTGTGTGAGGTGAGTTTAATTTAGGCACCCAAGCTGAGCTGATGCTGTATGTAAGCCATATGGACAGGTAGGCCAGGACTAAACAGTGGGTTTCGACCCATGTTTCGAATATGTATGTAAAAACCAGCAGCCTGCGGAAGGTCTGTGGAGCAGGATGGGCTCTGGTCAGGATGACTGTGGCACACTGCCCTAGACCTCAGCATTTTCATACTCACGTGCAATTTGAGCTGCTTTAGGAGGTAAATGGGGAATTGCTCTTTCCTTCATTTATGGGCAGAAGAATTAATGACCAATGGAACTGTAGTTTTATTTTTGCTAGAAGACCTACTGAACTTTCTGCAGTAGGCCAAGAGGAGTTCCGGAGGGCAGCTTCTAAGAATGTTTCCTGAAGGGCCCAAACCATTTCTCTTTTGGCAGTGTGATTAGAAGTTGCTCATCATGCTATGAAACCTTTAAGGGGCTTAATACACAATAGACAGAGAAAAGTCCTGCTATAATATCAGTTTTCATGCTTTTCGCAAGAATGCAGAGAACTGCTAAACATTGCAGATATCTCTGAGCTAACTATCTGTTCGTCAGGGATGAAATTGCAACTTTTCAGTACCTCCACCTCCATTAACATGCTTCCAAGAGAAGCAGAGCTTGAAAAATGTGTTAAACATTTTTTGCTGCACCATAAAATGTCTTAGCTCCCATTTAATTTTACCCATGATTATTTACAATAAAATGACTTTCATCTGCCTATAAATCCTTACCTGGTACATTCTTTTTCCAAATTGCTTTATTAATCCTTAGTTATTATTAATTAGAAATAGCACAAACAGCACAATCATTTCCTTAACTCTGGCCGACAGCTGGGCTTTAATAGACTACAAAGCATGACTTTGGTTTCTGGAATTTATTTTCCTCCTGCATTAACAATGTCACATGGTTGAAGAAGGCGAAAAAAGAGGAGAAATATTTCTGAGTGTCATTTTTAACTGTATAGAGACAATGTTTTATTATAACTATAATGGATTGAAACTCGTGGTACATTCTTAAATAATGCAGACAGGCAAAGCAGCTAGCAGCTTTGTATTCAGAATTATTCATATTTTTAAAAATTTGTCATAAACCCTCCCTTAGGTATCAGTTTACTCATCTGTTTCCAGTAACATTGGTCCCTCTCTGCCATGTTTGTGGGACCCACAGATTGTACCACGTGTGAAACAAATCACATAACTTCCCTGCAGTGACAATTGATCAGGCAGAATGTTTACATTTAACAGTGCAAGATCTTGGTAATTGCTTGGCCCAGGAAAAGCATGATTTTTCTGTGGATTGGTTCATCCTCTTCATGCACTTTCTGACCATGCTTCTTGGACTTCTTTTAGCCAACTGCAGGAAGTCTGGATGATATAAAAGGCATGTGAATAACATTGAGTATGAGGGATGGAGGAACTTTCAGCTTCTACATCTAAATAGTAAGCAGAAGAGTGGAGAGATTCTGATAACACTGAAAATGTTTGAAATCTTTTCATTTTACGCATATCACACAATGAATTTTTTTTCTGAACAAGTTTGTTATTACTTTTAATGATATGCTCCATCTAATCTGTTAGCCCAAGGGGTAAAAGTGCAACTGGTTTCCTAGCTGATATTACCCTACTCTCATGTGTGCCATTGATTCTGCTCCAAATCACAGAAGAATGAAAGAATTCCAATCTTCTCTGTCCAAGCTTTTACAGAGACTGCTTTGGAAATTTGAGAACACTACCTATTTCTGAATTAAAGAAATGCTTTATAGTTGGATCTGGGGTTTTGTTAATATAATTAGGACAAAGGATATACAATTGTACAGAATGGAAAACCTGTCATTTACAGAGATATGAATTTACAATGCAAATGTAAGAAATATGGCCCAAGGACTATGAAGATGTTCTGATGAAAGAATTATCATGGAATCTTTTATAAAGGGGTTTGTGTTATTGACATCTTCTTAAACATTTACATAAATGTCCAAGGAAAGGAAAATGAGGACCAGGCCAGAAGTTAATAGTAGAAAAGATCCGATACATAGCATTCAGAAAAACTGAGAAAACACAGTAGAAAAAGAAACATGATTGAAATGAAGTCTGATGAATGACCAAGACATAGGAACTTGCTATCAAAAATTGTATTTCCTTTAGACAAAGAAACTTAGTTTTTTAGAATAGTTATTAATAACTTTCCTATTTCATTAATTCTTAACTAAGCTAATAATTTCTATAATATATGTTCAAGAAGCAGGGCTTCATATCTAAGGCTAGGAAAAAAAGTCTATCTTTGTCCCCAACTTCTTGTGTGACCTTGAACAATTTGCTTTTCTCTGGATTTAAGCTTTTGATTTGTGACGTGTAAAGAGGCACATCCTTTTCTCAGTGAAACGGTAAAGATGTTATTGTTGGTGATTTGTTGAAATGCTATAATCATGGGATACCTGTGCCAATACAGCTCACTCTGTGGATGGATAAATACTATTTATGTATTTATAAATATTGAAAGTTAACTTATGTGGTATTCTTTTTCTTCTTACTCTTTGATCATCTTTGGTTTTAGTCTTGGAAAATTAATCCCTATTAAAAAAACCCAGCTTCTCTGTTCTACCTACAAGTCCTTATGCAGACTACCATTTGCAGAAGTCAATGGTATAGTTGGAGTACCCAAATATTTAATCCTCCCAACACTCCTCATTCTATTTTGTATGTTTCGAATTGTATTTTTGTATGTTTTGAAATGAATGCTGCAGATTGAGAGTTCTTGAGAACAGAGACTAGCTTCCTTGCTTCAAAACCTACTATAAGGACCTAGTCTTTGAGCAAGGCATAGACACTTGTGTGCTTAAGATTAGTTAGTTAATATAACAGTATTTCATCATAACACATATTTATGTGTATTCTGTACTTTTTGGCTCCATTTTTGGCTCTTTAAAATGGGTCTAAAAAGATTTACTTGCACCTTGGATTAGGTTCTTGAGATTAAATTGGTCATGATAGTTTTTGAATCTGGAAAGCACCAAGTGTTATGAGAAGAAGGTAGAATCAGGGGGACTACAGCTACACATAAAATTCCTTCTCAGTACATGCAATTCCTATTTTTGCAAACTAGGAATGAGCTTGGCACTTTCAACCAATTACTGCTGAGACAAAAAATGGGAAAAGTTTTTCTTCCAGTTTTATTAAATCAACCCAAGCTATATAGAAGAAAGAATCTTCTTTCTACATACAGCATTATGCTGCACACTGTAAACTGTCAGAAACACTTAACTTCATGCTGAAAATGTTTTATATCTACTCTGTCTCTCTCTTGATATTTGCTATTGTGAAAAAGAAAGGACAAGTAAGGCAGTTGAAGGTTACCCTCACACCACACAAAAAAAAAGGAAAGAAAAGAAAAGAAGAATCTTTTCAATTATAAATAGTGAATTCTATGAAACAGCTGCAACACTTTTCCGAATTCTTTGTTTCTGACTGCTTTCCCTTCATGCCTTGAGCAACCAAAAGGATTAATTCTGGGTAGTTATTTAAATATAGTTACTTGCTAAAAATCCGCTGCCAAGATCAGAGAAAAGGGATTAGGATTAAACTGTTCTAATCAAAATAGTGTGGGTTCATTTTTTTTTTTTTCTCTGATAGGAGCTCTTCTGCTTCAAGAAACAAGTATTAACACTGTAGGGACTGCAGCATTGTATAGTGCATGTGTCTCAGTGCCAATAAATATCTTCCTTACTAAATACAGAGAAAGGTTTTTATTTGTCACCTTTGTCAATAGATGTCCAGTGGATATATTAAGGGATATTAAGGATAATATTAAAATATCATGTTTTAAAATAACATCAACACTATTTGTGTTTCTTTTTTTGCCAGTTTGTAGAATGGCTTTGGCTTGTATAAGTTCCCTACAGAAGTCACACACAGAAAGTGTATGACTCTAGTTTCAATCAGAGCTCATCCTTGGTGTGACTGTAATTGTAATAATAATAACTGAAATGTTTTCCTGTCATATTTACTTCCCTTCTGTAGCAGATGAGGTACAATAAAATAGTATATACAAAAGATGTCAATGTACAGGTGGCTTCTTAAGATCACACTGTCCCTTTGGGTCTTCATTTCCATTATTTTATACTGTATTTTCTTTTTTTGGAAAATGATTGCTAGTGAATCTTTGCTGACATAATGATTCTTATTGTATTTAAACTACAGCTAGGTATTTATCTAATGTGTGCATGGGTGTGAATACACATTTTTTAATGAGGCATAATGGATATTTTAATGAAAAATAATGTGGACATATTGGTCTAAGCCAAACTTTAGAAGGATACACAACGAGTTACAGGGGTTGTGGTAGGTTGATAGCTTTTTTTCAGCTGGACTAGTTGAACTGGTACAACGTATCAGGTATTTCCTATCCCTCTGTAACATAGAAATAGGGAACAAACCAGTATTTCTGGAACAAATAGAGATTTTTATTGCCTGGCTACCAAAAGGCCATCTCCATCTAGTGCTTCCTGAAAGAGGTTTTACTGCCTTTAATTCTTTTTATGGTATTGCACCCACAGGGTTAGAAGTTAAGGATGTTTCAGGCAGCACTTCTACACTTGGAGAGGAGAGAAAGGGACCTCTGCTGCAGATAACTTTAAATTATTCTATTGCCCATTTACAATCACTAGAATGAACAAGTCAGTGGAAGAAAGGATACTGTACTGGTTTGGGGAACTGAGGTGTTCTCAACTGAGTCCATGGAGTGAGGAAGGTCCTGACTGATCTGGTACTAGGATGTAGTCACTGCTGATGTGGTTTAGGAGAGAAGTGTTTTGTCCAATGGTAGAAGATTGGCTGAAAGGGCAGAACTGATGGAAGCTAACTGTAAGTATTTGTGTTGAGCATTATCTACAGGAATGAGAGAAATTGTCCAAAATGCAGCTCTGTGTTGTTCTTCCTTAATTTAATAATTTGTGTGACTGTAAGCCTGGGTGAGTACACTATTAAATGTATCCTTCCTTTCAGAAATTAATTGTAATCTAATTGAAGGTAAATAAGAAATGCGTTCCATCAGGTTGCTAAAACATCTAGTAGTAGATGAAGGCTGGCTCAGCTGGTGTGGGAACATTGATTGTTGGGATCATTGTTGATGAGCAAACAGATTAGAAATGAGGTTTGGAAAATATTTCTACAGTCCCATTCAACAGTGAGCACTCAGTAGGTTGGAGATAATTTAGATGTTAATCTCTTGGGGACAGAATTTGTCTCTTTCACAGTGTATGTCTACAATTCACAGCACATATGAATCAGAATCATGACTGGACAATATTAGCAGTAGTACAAGCAGCAATAATAATAATGTTGTTTAGCTGTCCATTTCATCCTGTGATGGTTGCTTAAAGTCCAGGGCCTTTTGATAGTTTCAGTTAGGTGGAGAAATTGATAGTGGAGTTTTTTAGCCAGTCTTATTTACTTACAGAAAAATGCACAAGTTTTCTTTCCCTGAAATGGAAAGGTTCAAACAAGAAACTATTTACATTTTGCTTTAAAGTTTCTTTCTAGTGATTTTCTAGTGTGTTTTCTTGGGCCTTTTTTTTTTTTTTCCTACCATTCTACTGTTTCTCTCTCAGAGACTTGTGCAAGTCCAGCACTTACCTGTGATGCCTGGGGGATTGCCTGGATCCCTGGGATGTCTCATTACTGACTTAGTTTTCAGGAGGGGCCCTAGTTAATGTTGCTTTAAAGATCCCCTTTCTAAAAAATGGTGTCCTGACCTCATATTTTCCCCCTCTCAGCTTGATAGGAAAGAGAATCCAGCTTCTGGTTTTCAGATATATGCTGCTGTGTCCTGTTCTGTTGGAGTCTGAACACATTGTTTTATTTGCGCCAACTCTGTGAACTTAGTACACCTTCAGCTTGAATGATTTCACAGTGATTTTCTTGCCCCAAAACCATCTAGGTTTAGCACTGAAACAAAATAAAGATTTATGTAACAACACTGAAGGTAGAAACCTGAAAAGACAAGTTTAGAAACAGGAGAAATTAAAATACTTAGTAGCTGAATATCTCTCCGGTTGCTTAACCTCTTGTCTAAAACCCCATACTTCCGTCCTTTAAACCCGTGTTTGTAAAACACCTTCTTACCATTGCCCTCTGCTCTGATTAACCTTTCCAAGCATTTCTTAGGTAGGCTCTTTTGGAGATAGGTTTTGCGATACAAATGCAATTGCCTTTAGTTATTCTTTGGGAAGCCATGTGCTCTGTTTTTGGGCTTCCTGTCAGTCCTACTGGGCTAACTGCTTACAAACAATATAGAGACTTCTGTTTATACTTAGTTGTAGTTTACTTATGCATAAGTAGTCACTTGATATTTTTATATGTTCTGATTCTCAAAATCTCTGGAACAGCACTGCCACATGCCGTATTATTAACATAATTGGCTGGCCTAGTTAGTGGTGTGTTGTCTGGTCAGGGTATGAAAAGAAAATCTGCCATTCCCAGCTTTTACTGCAGGTTCATGTCATGTAAACAGACTTTGTGTTTGCTATATTATGCTTCATGTCAGATAATGGCTTGTGATTGTCTGAAATGAAGGATGATACCCTAATCTGCCACTACAACCAATACTATACTTCCTTCTCCTTTATATATAGTACAGTTCTAACTAAATGAAGTAGGTAAGGTGTCAAAAGCTGTTATGCTCTCACATTGTAACCCGGTTGGTGAAGGAGAGTTCACACAGACCAGCTTTTGCTGAACCTTTACTTCCTGTTGTGCTCCATGCTTTTCCTCCTCTGTCAAAAGGCCAAAAAAGAGTCCAGCATTTCTCTAAAGAAATGTTTCATCTGCCTCACACTGCCTGCCACAGACTCCCATTTTTGGAATAGTTCGGGTGGTGCTCTGCAAGTGTCAATATTCTCCTTGAGAAATACCTAGGATATGGTGTACCTGCTTTGGACTTTCTTTGGCAAAATAACTGATCTCATAGCGCATAGAAGATGATGTCTCAGGCTGACTTTTAATGGGAAGAAAGAGATCTATGAAAGGCTTTTCCTTTGGTCAAGCTGTTGGACTTTGGTATGCATTATTAAGAGGAAGGTACATAAATCTCTAGTCTTCTGGCTTATCCATACACTTTCACTGACTTGTTTAGAAAATAATTAAATCATTTTTTATACTGGACATATTCTGGGTATTGCCAAATGCTTTGTTTCATTTCCATACATACAGATGTTTGAGTCTTAGTGCCTTTTTGCTTGGAGCCAGATGGAACCTATCCAAGATACGACTAGTCCTGTGAAGCCTTGGCACCTGACTGCTCTTAAATTGTCAAAAACCTTGGTAGCTCAAGGTCCTTCGAGAGCATACACTGCTGGATTTTCTGACTTCCT
Organism: Aquila spilogaster; assembly: GCA_024606505.1. NCBI lineage: Eukaryota > Metazoa > Chordata > Aves > Accipitriformes > Accipitridae > Aquila > Aquila spilogaster. The sequence continues at coordinate 63,017,664 of JANHGO010000053.1, forward strand.
GGTGGTCTGTTTTCTTCGTGTCGTCTGTGCCTAAAGAAAATGTTGCTTTTTCTTGTCTACGAATGGAAACATGTGGGTTCTTACTATCAATTGTAGTTGTGTGACTTTCTGATATATAATTGTGGGTTGAGATGGTGGACTTTTATAGATTAGACACGATGGGAAACTTCCCTATTGTGCAGCACTCCCCAGTTACTGAATAGGTCCAATGTGGATGTGAATAACTTGAGAATATTTATATCAAGGAGCTCTGAAAACCTTCAGTTCAGTGCAGGTCAGACTAACAGATTGTCTTTTTCATAACTCAGCAAGGATTTGGGATTTTAAAACAGGTGCATAAAAATATTGAGTAGTCTAGCTGACTTCTTCAGGTTTGCTTTTCTTCTCTTTTAGCCATACCAAAGACGTATCAGGAATTCTCAAGAGGGTACCCAGTGTGTTCAGGTCTCACTGAAACTGAACAGATGCTTTTCAGCTTTGTTGAAGCTGGGTTCCTAGCAAATTCATTAGCATTTTACATGAAAATCCCTTGCCTTTAGAGTTGTATCCAGGTGACAGTGGCAAACAATGGGGAATGTAGTCTTTGTTTTGCATGACATATTTCCTTGTCTATTTAAAGCTATATTTTCCATTTCAGGTTTTCTGTGCATTGATGGCTACAGTCCTGTGAGCTTCTCCCATGGTGGATTGCAGGTAAATTGTATGTGAGCTGGTTGTGAGAAAATGTGGTGTGAGAGCTTAAACCTGGGTCTCAGACATTTGCAAACTTTATGTTGCAGAGATTTTTAACTGCCCAGCATGGGATGCCTGTTGAATGCTAAAAGGAACTTACTAGCTTCTACATCCATTTCCTTGTTTGCCCACAACATGATCTTAAATGTTCTTCAGATACATATGGCAGTACAGGTCAGGCCCAAAGGGACTTACCATTGTTGAGAGGAGTAAATCATGAGCTGGTCAATTTTCTGGAGAAAGTGGCAGTGCTCTGGCAATAGGGAATACTTTGAAGCTGTGAAAGCTTGTTCTGAAGTGACAGAATCAATGTCCATGACATAGGTTTGAATGCTTTCCTATTAGGCAGCCAGACCTGTTGCTAGAGTACCAAGGGATCATCTTAGCTAATCACTGACATTATCGTGACAGGAGTCTGTGAGGCCATAAATAACTTAAGCTATTTATGTGGGAAATGTTGTCAGATGGAGTTGTTCTTTTAACACTTTATGCAGATTCAGAGTACTCCTTACCAGAGTCTGGGAAACCATTCTCACTGTTGAGAAAAGTGTTAGTCCCTTTGCCAAATGCTTCTCTCAGTAACACGGTAAATACCAGAATGAACTGGTGAGAACAGGCTGGACCTCTCCTGGACGGTTTAAAAATACCATAATGTGTTAAATGGTGTTTGAATGGTGTCTGACCTGCAGTATAACCCAAAAGGAATGCTACATCTCCAACTCATCATGATGAGTATACATTGCAGCTCATCTACACAGGTGTATCAGGTCCAGTGGTTACTGGCATTGTTGGATTTACTGTACCTGCCCAAATCAGCTACTCCACTGTATGTGTACATATATAAAGCGCATTCCACTCCCCAGCTTGTGCCTGAAGGCCTGATGGGATGCCTGGGAAATGGAATGAGGGACCCATAGGCTGCCTCATGTGACCAAACTAATCCATAGAACCTGCCAAACTCTTCTCTGAAAGGTGGGGAGAAGGTGCGTGCTAGATGAATTGTTCTGGTGGTTGTAGCTTGCTGCCATGCAGTATCTTTCCTGAAAGCCCTGTGGAGCTTCACCTGCTATGGAGAAAGATGGCCTCATAGACTACCAGATGGGTGCACAAACATGCTATGGAAAATAAACACACACTAATCTGTATTCATATTAAGTGTGCAAACTTAAAAAATAATACAAAACCCAGCATCTTACTCCCACAGAAACAGGATTTTGTAAAACTAACATTTTGAATTTTTATGATTTACAACAGAATGATAATGTTACACTAATACAAAAAAGGAAAAAGAGGTTGCATACTATTTAACTAAAACAAGTTAAAATGACTCTAGGAACCCCATTGGATAGATTCCCGGCTGGGTTATACTGTTTAGTTCTATTGATTTGAGTGGAATTATTCCATTATAAACTGAGTGAATAATTCACTAGGATTTAATTTGTGCACTAAAGTCAACACACAAAGAAATTATCAGAGTTATGCTCAACCTTTTGCTGCAGTCATCCATAAGCCTGTGTAGAAATAGGAAGGCAGGACTAGGTAAGAAGCTTTCTTTTGACATCATTAAAGCTACATCTATGCAGCACAGAATTTAGTCCATGTATTCACTCCACATTTAAAACTACATCTGGGTCATGCAAATCTGGTTATCTTCTTATTTACAGAGATTTTGCAATAGATTCCTGAAGTGCTACAATCCTATCTTTATCAAGTCACATTTAAAACCTCCCAAAAGGCACAATAAGTATTTATATTTATATCCAATCCATATAATTGTAATTACAGTTATAAAACAATTATAATTATATACTTTATACAATTAGTATTCATATAGTCAGTATTTATATTTGATGAATGCCTTAAATATTTAATTAAAAGTTTTTTTAAGTTTTTTTATTTTTTTTAAAATAAACATATTTCCTGGCATACATGAAGTTTTTGATCCTTCTTTTTCTTCAAAGGCAAGAAGACTGTCAAAATGCAGTATTGACAAAAATATATTCAGTTTCTTTATTCTCACTACTTCCAAACTGACATAAGCAACTATAGGCTAGATCTTTCTCTATCTCTGATAAACTTTGGACTTCTTGGATTCTACCCTGAAGCCATAAATATGGTTTCCATTCAAACTCTCTGCTCAGATATATGAAAACTTCTTAACTCATGGCAAAATCTTATTCTGAAGAGTCTAATTAAACTGGTGTACAACACTCCCATGCCTTCTTCAGTGACTGGTTTTGTAGAGTATGTATCTTGTTCAGGAAAAATATTCCTCTACTGGCTTCTCATGGCTAATTTATGGCCCACTCTGTGTCCTGAACAACATATATGATTCAGCATTAGGTGGTTTTGTGCTTAGGATACTCAGCAGTTTTTAGCTGTAAACTTCTGAAGGAAATCAACAGGAACACTAGCAATAGGAGCTGTGAAGTTTGGCTTTTGCAAACTGACTGTTCTATCTATCATCTGCTGTATTTGCACTTGAATTTCTTGCAGTAAATTTAATTGTCTATTAAAACCATTGATAGAAAAGATACAAACAAATCATATTTTTAATAGTGCCATTTTTCAAAGGAGTGTTCAACATCTTTCAGGACAGATGACTGCTCAGCTCACCTTTGAGTCTGTGAGCAGCACTGTATTGTAGTGTAACTGGTACAGAAACTGTCAAGAGAGAAGCGAAACTCAATGACTTAGCAAACTGCTTGCAGTAAACTGAGGACATGTACAACTTACTGTTCTGTTCAAACTCAAGGGCAAAATGGTTTGCTTCCAGTCCCTAATATTTATGGAAGAAATATGGATTTAGGTGTAGCACCAGTTAAGCTGCAATGTACTTTTAAACTAATACATAAGTGTATAGTTTTATAACAGATGTGTTTAAGTAATAATTGATGCTGGAGCAATACCACCTTACAATATGACCTTAAAACCATGACTGATGAAATGTTAAGCCCAATTCTGGACAGTGTTTAACACCTCGACACAACAGAGTACCAGTGGAGCCACCCAGAGTACACACTCTTAATATGCTAGACCTGTAAATAAGTTTCGAAGTGTTAAAGTCAGAAGAATTTACACATACAGCTTATCCTTTCAGCCCAATGGAAAAGAATTCCAGTCTTTTTTTGTGACTTACATGATGATAGATTTATTATTTTCAAGTACTGATTGGGACTTGAGGTAGTTTTTATTAGCTTGGAGAAACTGTCTATTGCTTCTAATTTCCTTGTCCAAATACACTTTTTTTGGTGCCAACTTCTCTTTGTTTGGCCATTGGGAGTGTTTTTTCCTCTACTTTTTGACTTTTGCTTGACGTGTTGTGTTTGCAAGGTCTGTCACTCTCCTCACATGATGAAGCTGTCCCAGCAGCTGTATTTTTTTTGCAATTGCTTGCACAGACTCATGGGATGCAGTTATTGCAGAAATATTCATTCTAAAATAGAGTTGTTAGTCCTATACAGTGTACGTTATTCATATATTTATTTGGAAGCATTTGAATGTAAAGGCCTGAATGTGTCCTTTAACCCATACCACTGGAGTCCATGTTTCACTTATGTTTAGGCCTATGGCATACTCAGTTATTTTGAGTTTTACCTTTGATGCACTTGACATATTCTTGTCAGGTTCTGTTGAATTTTACAAGTGCTGCTATCACAAAAGCAATTCTACTTTTGATTTTTGCTTCAGACTTTCTCTCCTTTGTGATGGTAATTCTGAGATACCTGAATGAATCCACTCATCTCAACTTTGATGTAAATTTCTTGTTGCGTATGCGAATATTTTATTGTCCTCTATCTGTTTTTTCCCTCCTGTTTGATCACCAGTCCATGGGTAGTAGCTTTGTTGTTAGATCTGCTAGCTATGGTCCTGTTTCTTCCAATCAAGTTGATACAATCTACAAAGTAAAGATTATAGAACATTTACCACTAGCTGATAACTTTGTCCTACCAGAATTTTCAAGCACTTTGGACTTACTATGTTCAAGGAAAATATGGGCAAAGATGCTGCCAGGAGAAGTCTGTCTTTCAGTCAATTCTTGTACAGAATAATTTACTTAATATATATCCTGTGAAGATTATACTTTTCAAATTGCTTCTAAAGCTTTTAATTCAAGTTCTAATGCAACCTGAACTTGCAGTTTTTAGGAGGGAAACCTTGTGCATTTGCCTGTGAGGTTGAAGGAACTGTCTTTCTACCTTTTGGAATACTACTTTACATAAAAGTTTCTAATTTTACCTTTGCTATTAATTTATTTTTGAGGCCTGAAGTATTTTATGGAACTATACTCCTATGTTTACTACAAGGAATTTAGTGACTTGGGATATGCTGTGTGTCAATGCTGCTTTCTGACCTGAATTGCTGTTTGGTGGAATCTATGTTCTTATCTAATATATGGAGCAGGTTCTGAGATCCATGTCTGCTCTGGGAGCAGGACAATACTCTAATGAACAGATTATACAAACACTTGCAGCCTATTCTGTGCCAAGGGATATATTGGTAATCAATCTACCTCACTAATCAAAGTTTTCACAGGAGAGAAAGAGTTGTCACCTCAAAATATTCCATAATTCTGTGGTTAGGGCAAATTTGTGATGGTAGGCAAGGGATGTGATTTCTAGTAACTTGAGACAAAAAATGGTTTAAAACTGGATCTCCCACATCCCAAAAGACTGCTCTAACTTGGGGCTATTTATTGAGTAAATAAAGGAGGCAAGAAAAGGGGGCAGTGATGCTATTTACTTTTTCTTCTTTCTTGCAAGGACTGACCTGATTTCATCTCATAATCTCAGAAGATGGTTCACAGCTGTGGTTCTTGGAAAGTGATGGACATCTAGTTTTATCCAGATGCTGACTGTATAAAGTTTGTAAACGTGTTATGTAGTGGAGTTTAAGCAGAGCTGGTACACGGAGTGATTCAGAGATACTTGGATGTTCAAAATGAGATATTTGCTTTAATATAGGACGGCAACCAAACTAGTAAGCCTTGACTGTCAGCCAGCTACCCTGCCTAGTGAGGTGTATACACACCTACACTGCATACTAACATGGCCTAAAATATGCGCCTTAGCCTGGTCTTCTTCATGCTTAAAATTCTGAGTCTGGATCTGAGTGCCCTGTTGCCCAGATCCTAGTATTTGCCATGTCCTTTAAGGACCATACAGCAAGGCAAGTTCTGTCCTGGCTTTGGAAATCATGTAAATATACTTGAATTGATTAGTCTAATACTAGTCCAAAAACTCCCATTGTCAGTTTGATATAGGCTTATTTAAAATTTCCTCAGATTTTATGCAGCTGCTACCCAGATTAAACATTGGACAACAGTCTTTCTCAGAATCAGTCATGCTTAGCTCCCACTTCACAAGTTGTCATATGCCTGATCATGCAGTGAAAACCCCACAGCTTTTAAAATGATTTATTATTAGCAAATAGCTGAGAATTAGTGTACCTGTGGTTTGAAAAAAAAAAGGAATTGAGAATTAACAATTTATTTGGCTGTCAACACTCAGGAGGGAGTTGTTAGTAATCATTAAAAAATCAGTGTACTGAAGTTCAGTGCAGTACCCCAAATCCCACTCCAAATTCTTACCTCAGTTTTTTCTCTAAAATTTGCTTATTGCCTATCAGTCTTATTGCATGTTTAATAATCACTAACTTCCTGAATTTAGTCAGTGATCTGTTAGTTGACATACCTAGAGCAGATGATGAGAAAAAAAGAAAGGATGAGATTCATCAAGGGTAGTGTTTGTGCCCTGGGCTCCATTCATAGTCAGCAGAGATGTAGTCAATATAGCGAGTAGTCTAAAGTGCAATGTGTCTCATCCTAAAGCAGCTAAGAGAAGTGAAATGAATCAAACCTTGAAAGTGCCCATCACTCTCCACTGACTTGAAAGGGAACCAGGGGGGACTAGCTTCCATGTAAGCAGCTAGACATCAAATATTAGATTATTTGAGACCCATACCACACAACTAGCAGTTTTTAACATGTGTGTAAAAGTACCTGTGAATTTGTTGCATACATACCTATTCTGTTTGAAGGCTGGGTACCCAGGTTTATAATCCCAATTTGGACAGAAATTGTTTATTCCAGCAGACTTGGTATCACATATGCAATGTAAACTGCTCAAGTTAGGGCACACAATTACATTCCTTTCTGTTCTAGATCCAGATGGTCAACACCAGTTTGGGGAGAAGAGGTAAAGAACGGGACAATGTAGAAAAGAGGAGGATTATTTCATGTAGTTAAACATATCTGAATTGTAGCTATGAGATTTCAGTAATACCTTATAACTAAGCTTGCTTAGCTAACGTTGATTCACATTATGGCTGCTGTGAGTCTAGTGCCAGAATTCTTGGGCATCTAGTGCTTCTCTTGCCATGCAAAGGGGTTTAAAGCTAGAAAATTATGATTTTCTCTTTGTGACTGCATTCCTAAAACTTGAGTTTAGTTTAGTATTGAACTTTGTGTACCTACTTCAAGTTCCTCATGTCAAACTACAAAACTTATAAAACATGCTTTCTGAATGGAAAACATTTTCCTCACTTCATTTGAAGAAAAGGAAAGAAAAGAAAGAAAGATTAATGTAGAAATGTAATTTATATTAAAACCTTTGCCCCTTGTGGTGGTCTTCTGTAATCTGAAATTTACATCCTTATCCTCCTTGTATTTAATAAGAGAGAGAAAGGGAAAAAAAACCCCAAGCCCCTTGATTTTATGAAGCAAGGAAATAACAACAGGAAATAGGGATTTTTGTTTGTTCTTTAGTGTGAATTGGCACAGGCATTATGATGAAGTTAAAATACAGAGGTTAATTGAAAAATGTGATAAACAAAGCCCCTTGAAGGTCTCAGAATAATTTTGCCTGGCAGCACTGACAGCCTACTACCATCGGGCACTAAACCTACTCCGAACCGTAGTAGATAAAAAAAAAAAAAAAAAAACCAAAAAAGAAAAGAAAAGAAAAAGAAGAAAAGAAAGAAAAAAAACCCCTGAAGTTAATTGTCTTTCTGTTCCTTCCACCTCATTTCAGCCCAATTATAACTGGAAAAAGTCATTCTGTCTAATTTGCATTAATGCACCTCTATGGAAAAATAGCTTAGAGAGTGAATTTGATCTTTTTTTCCCCAGTTTATTATGGACATATTTAAAATAAAAAGAAACCCAGCAGAGCAATTTGCTGTGGAAAACTCATGGATAAGGATCTTGATTTTTTCTTCAGTTGTTTTGCTGTCAGATAAATTCTAAATATTTAATGTTAGACAGGAGTATTTTTCAGTAGACATTCTTTAATCACAGGACAGAAAATGTTGAAATACCTGCTGGAACTCCATCATCTCTGGCTAACCCCCTATTATTAAGGAAGAAAATGTTCTGTGGGTTGTGATAAACTTAGCTCTTTGCCTGCACTTGTATGTTTTTCATAATAGCCTTCGGAAAACCTGAATAAGTCCTCACTTATGCTGTATTTTGAAAATAAGTCCAATGCATGATCCTATTGTATGTACAGTTTAATGGTGTAAAAGAACTCAAAAGAGTGTCTGTCATATTCATATGTAGTACCATGTTTCCATTCAGCATTTCAATTTGCATTTTAATAAACACATTAAGGGGGCTCACTTGTTGTTGGACCCATGTTACATCTAATTTCTTATTGAGATGGTGAAGAAGAACAGTGTGTTTTGCTCTAAATTGTCGGTCAGTATATGAGGTCAGTCTGCCTCTTCTCAGTGCCATTTATATTAATAGGTATGATTATCCATGCAGGCCTTATTTTCAATGTACTGTGTTTATAGTCCCCATTTGTACATCTTGCTGGATCTAACGTGTTCATAACGATGTAGAACAGCTGGCCACAAACTGTTGTTTCTCATTAAAAAGACATGTTTCCTGAGCTTTTGGGGATTCTTTATACTAAACAATACATACTATTGACATTTTGCCCTTTCCATTTTGTTTTAGCTCTTCACTGCAGTGGGATATCTAGGGTTCAGGATTCTAAAAGAAGACCTGAAGGGCTTTTTGAGAGACAGAACCAAGGAGAAAGCCACTTTGGGTCATTAAAGATCCCAGGGCACCTTTTGCAGAAAAGTGTGGGAGTTATTATTGTCCTGGACAGATTCCAGCTTGTATAGCTGCATTGTAGGCTATTTAATCATGTATTTTCAACGAGGTAATCTCCCCTTGAAAGGCTGCTGTACTCTGCTATTGAACTTCTAATGGCGACTGTATTCTGCTCCAAGAATGGCTTCACCCCACAGGTGGATGGAGTGGTTCCTTCATGGTGATTTCAACTAGGACAAGATAAATAATAAATACTGTACTAATTATACCAGAAGCTTGGTTTCCATTTATATTGCTCAGCAATCACAGGAGGTCCACCTGAAGAATCACTAGTTTTGTTTTTATTGGTTCAAAGTTTTTGTGCTGTGATGTAATAGTTTTTATGCTTGTCTACTTAGTCTAAAATTGCTTTTAGTATTTTCTCACTTTAAAAAGAAGCAGATCTAAACTTTAAAGCATCTTCTCTGATTTGAAGGGGTAAACATCATGCCACTAATGGGAAGGAGGGCTTGTGAAGTTTCAGTTCAGCAGCTGATTGGAATCAATGGCCAATTAGCAGAGCTTATGGTGCTGTACCAAAAGACCAACTGAAGTCTGCTACAAATTCAGAAGTCTGCAGCCAGCTTCTCCTGTGCTGTGAACTGTGTGCCTGCTATAAATTTTGATGGTGATTGTTTAATATTGGTTTATTTAATGGGAATGGGAAGAAACAATCCAATGTATACAGAATGATGCTATTCTAATTTAGGAGCGAGGACTTTAATATTAAGCTAAAAATGGGAAAGAAAGGAAGACAATACTTTAGCATGAAGTCCCAAACATGGTGATGGTGAAATCCAATGTGTTGTGGTGAAATCTATAATGTGTGTTCCCTTTATTCCACACTTAGACACAGAGAAAAGCTGTCTCAGGCTTTCCGCAAACTTGTGACCATTTGCATAGTTATAAGTCTCTGTGAAAGGAACTAAGGTTCTACGTGGAGAGTCAATGATCATATAGCACGGGATGCACTGTATAGAAACACATACTTCTGTGACTAAGTTGTAGTGAAAGTGTTTTGTAGTAGCATTTTGTGTAGGAAAATACATATTTCCCAAGTACAAATTTTAGAGATTGAATAAACAAAAGATATGCTTGAAATATATTTCCATCTGTATTAAACTAGGCATTTTGTGTAAATTGTAGCTATGCATGGGATCAAACCATGCAGTGTGCTGAATGTATTTTAAAATAGGTACAGATTAACCAGCATACATGTACAAAAGAGAGAATATTTCCATATCTGTGCATAACTTAAGCAGGACTCGGTCACAGTGCCTGCGGACTGAAGTCACTGCCCGATGCAAGTATTACGAATGGCAACATCTACTCCAAAGGAAAATCATAGACATGAAAGAGAAAGCAAAAAAGGGATAGGAAAATCCTACTTGCAGCCTATGCTGTTCAAAGCTGCAAGAACTGCAGATTTAGACAGAATTCTTCCTGATACTCCCTCTGCAATCGTCACTTTCTTTCAGACTCTTCAGTCAGGGCTATGACTTACACCCGTTGCAATATGCAAAAGCACATTCTAGTTTATTACCAACTTCTCGTTTGTGTCAATACTGAACAATGTATTCAACCAGATGCCTAAAAAATGTGATATATATATATTTCCATGCAATTAAATATACAAGGTTTTTGTATTGTGTTTAAGGAGGAGTAAGTTTTAGCAAGTAACAAAAAATTCCGTAAGGATTTGCGCTCTTGTTATATGGGTGACTTTTGTATTCAACTCATTTTGCTTTCATTTTGCTTTCAATTTGAATTTGGCCAACCCTGAAGTTCAGAATTATGGCACTATTTTTGCTACTTTTCTGAAAAAAACCCCAACCAAACCCGAACAGATATTTGGGTTGACGTGCCATCATCTGAATAAATCTTTAGAATGCCATCAATAGAACACACTTGATATATATGAAGAAAAGTTTGTGAATTTTCTTTCTGAGAAGCAGTGTCTGATATTTTCTGATTTCAGAGAAATTTATTTCCCATAGTGATAACAGAGTGGGATTAACAGAGCAATGGGCACATATAGAGCCTGTCTGTCAGAGCCAGTATTAGTTCCTTCCTTCCAGGGGTTCCAGAATGGTTGAGGAACTTCTACATGAAGGTTTTCTATCATTGTGCATGGAGATATTTGATGGAAGGGATATTTGGTGTGCCTTCCTAGAAAAGATGGGTTTAAGGTCCTGTACATTAGCATAACTCTCAACTTTATTTTGGTCCCTCACCCTGTGTACTTTGTAATGGGAGGTGGTTCTGCCATGCCAAAGTGCAACTTCTTGTAATTCTTGTGCCATTCCCTTTGAAGTTATTCAGTTTGTATTTACAAAAGGTTATGAATTGTAAAAAAGAATATTGAGCATCAGTGCTTTCTTATGTGATATTTACAGTTTATGCAGGGTTGGCCCCAACGAGCAGCCGACCAACCGTCCACACAGCTACTCATCGCTCCCTGGCCCCCCCCATCAGGACAGGGGAGAAAAAAGGAACAGCAAGGACATAGCAGTAGGAGGTGCTCCATGCTGGCAGGGGTACATCACAGAAGGGACTGTGGTCTGTGGATAACCAATGCAGAAGCAGCTGCATCCCTGAAGTGACTGTGGCTTGTGGATCGCCCATGTCAGAGCAGCAGAGCAGAGCAAACTAGTGTGAAGGAAGGAACAGTGGAAGAAAAGAGTGAGAAACAAGGACAGGCTGAAAGAAACTGCTACACCCTCACCCCAACATCCTGCACTGCTTGTTGCCTCACCAAAGGGACTGAGTGTAGCCTGCGGCAATAACATGGAAGACATGAGCAAGGGGGGAGAAAAGGAGGTGTCTGTAGTGAAGCTGAGCCTGGGAAAGGGGGAGGAAAGGTGTTTTCTCCAAGTGTTTAAATGTTTGTTGTCTTTGTTTCCCAATACCCAAATCACTAATTAAATCGATTAAATTCTCCAAGTCTGTTTTGCCCATGATGGTACTTGGTGAGTGATTTCCCTGTCTTTTCTTCAACCCATGAGTTTTCTCTCCCTTGTTATTCTTATTTTCTCCCCTGCCCTTCTGGGGGAGAGGACTGAGTGAGCAGCTGTGTGGGTGCTTGGCTTCCAGCGGGGACCAACTCACCACAGCAGTTCCGGAATCCAAAATTAGATTATGGCTTACTATATTCTGTTGTAATTGTATGTGTTCGAGACAGTATGGCAAATCATTGCTTTTCATTTTCACTTGTTTGAAGTAACTAGGAAGGTTCATTTTTGTCATTAAAATGTTGCAAGTTCTCTGTACATACTTGGATCTTAATACATTGCAGCTATAACAGCAAAGGGAGGCATTTTTTTCAGGTAGACTAATTCAGCTACATTAGTTCTGTTGCCAAGGGAGGACTGTAGTCATTCAGGAGAGATAAGATTTAGGTCTAAAACTCTAAAATCTATATCACATAATCCTGAAATAGAATTCAGCTCCTAAAATATGCATATATTATGTATTATACTTTTGGAATCTTGACTATATTTTTTGCTGTGTTGCCTTCTCTTGCAAATGATTTATTTGCAGATTCAGTAACACAGAACACCCAATTCTGCTATTTTTCTCTGCAGACTGAAGAGTTTTGCCCTTTTTATACGGATCTGCAGGGAACCTTAAGAAACACTGTGCTTTATTTCTGTGTGTATTGTTTTTAATAATGGCAGACTGAAGGCTCAGGAAGAGGAGATTTTTATGGAATCAGAATGTGATTTGCATGTCTTACAGGAAGTAGCTCTGCATTAAAATGTTTCAGTCATCTTTGTTTCCCTGACTTCCCTAGTAATTTGGATTATCTGAATACAGATGGCTCAGACTTGCTCACAAGAATTCTAAACAATTAATTCCACAAGATCACAGAAAAGTTTTGCTCTGTATTTAACTTCTTTAAATGTCTCTATTTCTTCTATTTCTTATATTGTCCTTTTCCTTATGTTCTCACCATTCAAATCCCCCGTCATGACAGTGTAGCATTGTTGACATAATGATCATTGAATAGAAAGGCAAGCCAAGAAAAACTGCCAAAGAATCAGTGAGTGTTAATACTATATACTCGTTGTTAATTGCTATACATTCATTGTATACTCTTTTTGCTCATCTGTTTTCCTCCTTTCAGGCCATTAACTCTTTAAAAAACTCCCACAACTTTGGCATAGATATACGGTGACTGGATACAGACTTAATTTCCTCCATAGGCTAGCCTCTAGCGCTAGCCAAGATGGAACCAACTGGTATGGAAATAACATGTGACCAACTTTGCACAGCAGTTGGCCCTGTATCTCAAGTATTCAAATGTTTTTGGTGTTTTTCCCCACTGTGAGCAGTAATGTGAAACAGTCATAATAATGTTATTTGTTGTAGGCCAAACTAATAGTAAGACAAAATTTCCTCCTGGTGAAAGGAGTGAACTTTTTGGTGGTGAGCATTATATGGCAAACCAGACATAATCAGTTACAATAAAATAACAATATTTTAGCAGTTTATGATCCTATTTGCAAGACAAGCACTTTCTTAATATACAATGATAGGAAAATAAGGAGAACACTAAGAAGAGTTCTCCTCTTAGTGTATAACACAGAGAAGTTAGAAATGTCAGCTTACAATGAAATTCCAGTTATGTACGCAGAGAGGAATAAATGGCATGTACCATGGGCTTATATTTTTCTCATATTTGACCATGCCTCTTTCATCAATAATACCTGGTCTTACACATTCGCTTAATTTTAAGCATGGGAGTCCCTTTGTCACTGTTAGAATTACTCCTGGACTCATTAAGCAAGCATGTACAGTTGATTATGTAGATGTGCACTTAAGATTTGGCGTGAGATAGCTGAATCTTAAGAGGTTAATTCAGGAAATAAAACATTTACATCTGGTCTGATTGTGTCATAAATATATGCACCTTAAGAATGGATAGAGGACTGCCTGTACATCTCCATTTTAGTTTCTTGACTAATGAATGTTTCTATTATACCATAAATTTATATGTGTCAGAGAGATCTGAATTCTTGCTGGGGTACTGGGAGATGGCAAGAAGGTTTCTGTATTAGTAAGTTGGTCAAAGTGGAGGGGAGGGTGTCAGGACTGAACAGAGGGCAGTTACGATAGCTATGCTTGGCAAACTCAGTCCAGGGATTGAGACAATTTCTGTTACCATCAGCCAGGATGACAGTCAGTTTGGCTATTTCAGCTAAAATGTCAGAATGATTTTTCCATCCAGGTCACTGTCCTCAGAAAGCTATCTAATTGAACTGACAAGTTTTCAACATGTATTTTGGTAATTGCAGCACAGGTTTGGGATTATTTTATAAATTTCCAGTTGAAGTCCTATAAAAACAACAGCTAAAGAATGTTAATTCTTGGCTGCTCTATTTGGGGAAACTATATGTAATTTGGGAGCTACATAAAATTTTTAGATTGTTCATCAATTTGGCATTCAAATTCCTGTAATCACCTTTTACCATAAAACTTTTTGTGGTGATTCTAATTTGCTTGCAGTCACTTGAGATCTCAAGTATTCTTAAAACAAATACATTAAGCAGCTTGGAAGAGGCATTATTGTCATGAGCAAGTCAAGTCATTAAATCAACATCAGGTTAGCAAGGAAGGTGCGATGTTTGTGATGACATTAAGGTGAAAAGGAAAGTAATGATAATCTGAACAGTGACTGCGTAAACAATTCATATTGTATACACTGTACTTAGGAAACCAATACAAATTTAATGAAATCAGTGATAAAAATGCAAGCACAAGCAAATAATAAAAAAAAGTCAGATGTACTTCAGCAGAAATAGAAAATGAATGCTGAAGCAGAGATGTGTGAACAGTAAGACTTTAGTGCCCTATTCAGTCAAGATTAATATTCTTTTCTTTCAACAGAGCTCTCTAGAATAACTCTAGATATTTTATATAGTAACTCTGTTGACAGACGACTTCTTTAAAAATTTCCATGCAACAAGGAATTTGACAATTTTAAGGTGAAAGCGTGTAGATGAATGATTAGAAGAGTGGCCCCAGGAGACGGAATTTTTGAGTTTAATCTTTCTCTGCTACTGGTTTGCTCTTTTCTTGGGCAAATCATGACAGAATATAATCCAGAGCATCAAGATATTGAGTTTTTAAGCAGCACAAGCTATAAGCTCCTATTGATTTTAGTGAGCATTGGGTGCTCACATGGGTGGGTCTGAGGATATCTAGTAAACCACACGATTGGAAAAGGCAGGTTCTTAGAATATTGCTGGAAATATTAAACATACGTTGGATGGCAATGCTGGATGATTATCCTCCCTCTACCTCTATTCACCCAACTGTAAAAACATTTACATGGACTCAGAACTCCACATTGTTTGAAATGGCAATTTATTGAAAGTGATTGTTTGGGGATTTTGGGGGGTATTTTTTGGTATATTAACCTAACAGTTTTAAAGCAACTTAGGAGGTATTCAGGCCAAAATGTATTTTCTAGTCAAAACTGCAGATATGCTGAGCATAAATATTTAAATGATACGATTAAATGTTGACAGCCTAAATTCTACTCCTCCTTTTGTTGTATTTGGAACAGGTAAAATTTGTAATTGGGTCTCCCACAGAATGAGTCATTGCCCTAATCATTTACATATACAGTCTGTAACTCCTGTTGCAATTTTTCTTTTTTTTGTACATAATAAATAGTATAGTTCAGGTGTCTATTTTAACAGAATACAGTAACAACTGGGTTGAGATTCTCTTTCTCTTGAGTGTTTAATAGTGTACATAAAGTAGATAAGGGACAAGATGTAAGGCAATCTGCAGCATAGTTGGGTCTTTGGGCAACTCAAGCTCTGCTCTGCTCTAATGTGTTGGAAAAAATTCTATCATATCCCAAATGAATGCCTTAACAACTATCAAGACAATATGATCTCGTCTCCTGAAAGTGTTCATGCATTACAGTTCATGTGACAAAATATAATTACCCAAAATGCATCAGAAGCTAGGAGAAATATTTAGCTCAAATGGTAAAATCATCATATTTACCTCCTTTATTTTGAAACTTACCAGTAAAGAGATTACATTCTTCACTGCAATCCTGCTCAGTTTTTCTCACAACTAATTTAGGCTGTTGATGCTTTTTTAGAAGTCTTTCACTCTGATAGCCTCTTTTCCATCTTTGACAGTTTGGAGGTGAAGAAAAAAAATCTTGAGGTGACCTACTCTGTAGCAGCATACTTGTACAGGTGAAATTTTCACCAGTGTAATTAGTAACATCACTGCAATCTCCCAGTGTAGATGTTCTGTGCAGTTGTAATGTGGGACTTCAGTTGCTGACTTAATTTTAAGTGACATTGATATAATTATGCTATTGTAAATTCTCCTAATGCAGACATGCCTTAAATTTGTCAAATCAGTCAGCGGTTTCTGCAGGTTGAAAAGACATCCTTGGGAAATGATGGCTTTAAAAAGGAAAAGCAATCACTTGCCAAGCCTTAATGACTATTCTGGTGGCCCAGATCAAAGTGACAAAACAAATGTTCTGAGAACAAGCCTTTACCTAAAGTTGAAGGTAAAAGTAAATGTTCTGAAGCAATAATTTTGCAGTTAAAAGCCAGCTCATTCCATAGTCTTTCATGCTAAGATGGAGTGCTGGCTTTTTTTTTTTTTTTTTAAATAAAATCTGAATATTAGGTCCACACTATTTGGAGTGCAAGGACTTGTCATTTGAAGTAGATTTGATTGATCTGTCCAAAACAAATACACTTTTCTGACAAAGTGCTAATAAACCCCTTCTGGCAGTCACAGAGTGCTTCTTTCAAGATCTTACTGTTTGTTTTTTGAAGTGATGAAATTTATAGAGAACTGTTATAAGGTTCTAATTGAATTTCACAGAAGTAGCCCTGGTGTGACCCAAAATGGGGAAAAAAAAAAAAAAATCCTCAAAGCTAGTCTCTGTGGAACCAATGATTAAAAATGCTAAATAGGAAAGAGAAGTCCAAGCTAGAAATAATCGTGAGACTTAATGAAGATTTTTGAGATAAGTTAAGGTTGATAATGTCTACAAGATATAAGGTGGATGAAAAGATTCACAACAACAAAAAAAGTGTTTATTAAAACACCTTTTAAGAAACCTTGGGAACTAACAAAAGCTGCCTTTAAGATTTCCTATTAAAGTAAAGACTGGGTGAATTAGATAATTTTGCCACCTGCAGCTTTAATAAAACTTTTTGCTTAGCTCTTATTGCAAGGTTTAGAAGACTTTGAAGAACTTTAACAATCATTTTCAAGGAATTTTATGAAGTTGGTGACTAAAGAGCTACATAAATCCTATTTTCAATAACTTTAAACAGACCTGAAGTGAGGAAACAAACTCTCCGGATTGTGCCAGAGCAATTTATAAGTCTCAGACTAGCTTTCTGATCAAGCTAGATAAAAGGTATGAAAGCTAATTTTGAAATTTCTTAGGCTATATGTAGACTTTTCCTAGTTTTTTGAGATCTGTCATTTCAGTTCCTGGTCCATGATATGGCCCTTTTTATATTGTAAGTCCGTGCTGGGGTAAGATCTGAACATAGGATACTTTTGCCCTCCTTCCTCTTGCCTTTCTTGGGCACATGAAGAATCAACACAACTGACTATACTAGCTCAAAGAATAGGTGAGAGACAGTTGTTCTTTGCCACACCTAGTAAAAATTTTAATTTTATATTGGAACATGAAAGCATTTGAAAATAAGACAAAGTCAGTGCTGAAATCTGGAATGATTATTAGTTATTGGAACAGTGATGGTGCCTGAGAGTCACAGCCTCTAGTCAGGTGTCTACTATACCAGCTGCTTGACAATGGGCAAACAGTCTAAACTATGCATTTCCTTGTGACTGGTTCAAAAGTCTTTAACTCCTGTGATGTAATGTCAATATACAAAATGTTTTATTCCCACTCTTAATTTTTGGTTATCAAAGAGGGCACCCTGGAACGTATTTCTTTGTGCCTAGCACTAACTAAAAATATGAGATATTACAAAGAATTAGCTGTCTGCAGAGTTGAGTAACATGATTAACATAGCCTGGGAAACCAGGTAAACAACAAGGTGAGAGGTTATGTGCATTGGTTGCCACTTTGCACTAAGCTGACAGGAGGTGAGCTAGATTTGAGGCTGAGTGGCAGGAACTAGAGTAGGTACAATTCTCACCAGCGTACTTAAATATTGTACAGGCATGAGCTCGTTTGTGTCGCATCAGTTCAGGGTATGGCTAAAGCTGGTAACACTGTGTGCCACTAAGTATGCCTAACAAAGTCATTGCTTATTAGTTGTCTTGTTATACATCAACTGTGTAAGACAATTATATTAAACAATTATCATCATAACCTTTCTATCAGCCTCTGGTCAACCGTACATCTTTGGTGCAGTCTTTAGAACTGTCATTCAGTCCTTGACTTAAGGGTTCAGCAGCTGCAGTACTCTGTTTATGTCTGCCTCTTAAATTAGCTGGAAATTCATACTGGTGTAGAGATAGTGTCTGACTTTCTGAGCTACAAAGAGAGACATATGTTCTTTTAAGTCTGCAGGTTTTGCCTGGTGGTTTCTGACAGTAGATTGAGGAATTCAGTTTTCATCTGCAACATCCTCACATTTCTTGGGCCATAAAATAGGGCTTGCTGATTTGAAAAACTGATTCTGGATTTTGGTCTCAAGATTGGCAAAGGAAATAGCTTATGTATGCTAACCTTTATGACAGCCTGCAAAGCCTCTGCATTTGAGCTGGTGCCTGAGAAAAGTTAAGGTGAAGAGATGGCACAGGAATGGATTTTCACTCTGGGAAAATAAGCTTTGTGTGTGAGAAAGTGGAAAATGTATGTCTTTGAGCAGAGAATGCCTGTTCATTTGCTTTTTGTGCTTCTGTTAGGCTTCAGTCTAATTACTTTGTCAAGGGCAGCTAGACCTAGGACCTTCATCCTAATGTTTGATAGGCTGACATAAATAAAACAAATAACTACACCATTTTGTTGATGCTGTATTCTCCAGTATTCTCTTAAGCTTTGTCATGTCTCAAAGTTTTCTACTTCAGCAGCCAGACTAATCGCCACTTATCATCTCAATTTGCATCACGCCTACTGAAGCTAGGCAATTGGGGAAGGCTAGAGGGGTAAGCTTACTGTACTTTCAGCATCCCTCACCTTCATTTTACTACTTTGTGGAGCTCTCCTCCACTCTTCCCCTGACAGTGGAGCATCAGTGAAGCTAAATATCTGACTGGATAAACATTATTGGTGATTTAAATGTTTAACTATTTCACTACATTTAGTGGCAGTTTTATGGAAATCCTATAGTTTTTTGAAGGCAAATGTAGTATGTTGTTTGTGTGTGTGTTTTAGCAGATGGCAATATAAATCACAATCCAATGCTGCCGAATTGAGATGCATAAATACTGTGGGTATAGCTATGCTTCCATTACTCACACTGTAAAACTAAAAGCCTTCTTTAGCAATTTTGTTGTCTTATAAACCAAGAAAGTAAATCTGATTTGAATTAATTAATGAAAGACTAAACTAATTGAAATACTTTTTGACATTAAGGAAGTATGCTAATTGATGGCTAATTTTCTCTATGTATCTTGTTTCATGTCAGTTAGATACCCACATTTCGTTGCTAATAATATATTAATTTTATATGTATTGTTGATGCAATTTTGAGGATATTATGATAGCAACTGAATTTTCTTATGAATGGATTGAATCATAAAAAGGGTTCTTGTAGCAGTCAATTGATTCTTACTGTACAATAAATGCCTGTTAACTGAAGTGCAAATTAAATACTTATTTGCAACACATAATACAAAACATTAAGTATAAAAAAAATGGGCTACATTATAGACTCACAATGTAGAAGCAAAACCAGGCAGCTTCAGAGCCTGTTAAATATCCTTAGCAATCTGCTAAAATATGACATGGGAAACAGTTTACACTTGAGCAATTATCTGATAAGAACCAGTGCACACAGTGAACCTATTGCAGTTTGTGTACACAGATAGTGTATATATACTCGAGCACATGTACAGACCCACAGAAGGGCACAGTATATGTCTGCTTCTATATGTACATAATAAAAAAAAAGTTCATAATATGTATGAAAATTCAGTAGGCATGTAAAAAATAGAGATGGCAGATAATAAAGGATTTGAATAAAGAATGTTTAGTCTATCTTTACAGTGATGTAGATATTCTGTAAAGTTAATGGAAATATACTGAAATGCAGCTGAAGTAATACAGTGGTGAATTAAGTCAAAGCATTATTGATGATTGGGATTTATTGCTTCCCACTCATTTAATGCAAATAAAATAAATATAAAATAAACAGACTTTTTATATATAATAATTTATTCAGCTTGTTTTGTCTGGCTTTTCAGACTCAAAGAATATTTTCTGTTCCTTTGGCACATTGGGAGAAAGGGTGTATGCTTTCTTTTTAGGATGTGTTGAAAATGAAGTGAAAAGCATATCTGCAGCGATTATTTGTCAGGTAGTAAGAGACCAGACAAATAAGGGAGTTGAATGAAAGCTCTTCTAAGTCCCCCTAGATTACATGAGCTGCCATTTAAGGAAGATTTCCAAAGTAGACTGACAACTTTGATTATCCAGCTTTTTGAGCCAGGCCAAGTTCTCAGCTGGCATAAATCAGCATAGCCACTCTGAATCATGGTGCAGTGCTGACTTTTATCAGCGGAAGACCTGGACCTGCAAGATCCACGGGTTTCTGCTTTTTGTTGTTGTTGTTGTTGTTGTTTTGGGGTTTTTTTTGTGTGTGTGTTTTTTTTGTTTTGTTCCAGCTGTTAAAGGGGGAAAAAAAATGCACCTTTTGTTGCCCTGTGTGTCTGTCTGATTCTTTGTCTCTCAATAGATGAAAATAAGTTCTTGTAACAGAAAGTAGGTAATCATAACTAGAGGTGGTGCTACCCCCTTTGCTGCTACAATATTCAATATACTTCATTGAAAAGGTAGAAATGATAGCCACTGATTATTTGTTAAGAAATAATCAGAGGAATTCGGAATAGGTGATTATATTTAGGAAGAGATAACAGCCTTTTATAAAAAATTAGAGCAGCCGTTAGGTGATCTGATTATGTTAGCTGCCAAATACCCACAGGGAAGTCCTTTCAATCCATCTGTGCAGCCAGAAAGATGAGAATTGGCATGGGAGCTGTTACTCTGGCTCAACAACACTTTATACTTAGACAAACCTCTTGTGATTACTCATGAACATTTGAGAATAAGCTGGATGGGAAAGAGTTTTCTCTTCCCAGTTATAATTTAAAGACATAGAGAAATGTTGTCACACTTGGATGGGAATCTTAAAACCTGGAAATATTAAACTGGAATAAAATTCTAGCAGTCTACTGAGCAAAGCTAAAACAATGGCCCTAATTTATTTCTGTGTGAGTATAAACATATTAATCTACAACTGAGAGTAGTGGTAGGCATTAATGACCAACACTTTTCTCTTCCAAATTACATATCCCATTTTCATTAAATGTCCAAAGCTTATAAAAGCAAAGTCAGATGAAGAAATCTTTCATTATCATTGTTAAATTCAAGATTTCCTCTATCTCCATTTAGTACTGAGCTGTAGGAGGACATGAGTTTGAAACAGGCAGGATGCAGGCCAATGAGCAAGGCTATATTGCCATGTATTTAGAAGTTCCTGGGTACTCCAGGTACTTGAGATGAGGAATACCCCAGTTTGTTTTCAGGAAAATCTAGATATTTCATGTTTATTAAGGCCTGACACAATACAGAAAAGCTGTGGGAGTGGCTATTAAAATATAATATAATGAGAATAATAATTATTTTGCTTTCTAGAAGGAAAAGAAAAATTAACCAGAAAATACTGGTTTAAAACATAAAAGTTGCTTGTTGTGTTAACAGCTCTCTAATGCATGATGTTTGTTTGAAATTTCTATATTCTGTCTTTGGAATGCATCAAGGAATTTGCATTGACTTTATCTTCAGACACAAACAAATAGACTGTCTGCAGGTTGAACCTGATCTCACAGATCATATCTGTCCTTCCTACACTGTTGTTCTTTCCTGACCTAAATAAAGTCACTATTTTATTTTCTAGGAAAATTTTCATTAAAAATAACATTTATTTTTCCTATTTTAGGCACATGCATTAGCATCAACCTTTGGAATTCTCTAATTCAATGACATGCACTATTTTCTGTGTGAATGCTGCAATAATTATGTCTTTTTATTTGCATTTGCATAAACATCCTTTCACCTTGTGAAAAAGTTATCTGGCAAGAAAAGAATATGACAGTATGTTTCTTTTGCCATTTCTGATTTAGGAAAAATAAAATGAACCATTTTCATTCTAAGGGTGTAAAAAGAAAGTGCAGTTTGGGTACCAGTTGTGGGTTTAACAGCAGGTAATCTCACCCATGAGGTTATCAGCTTCTGGATGATCCTATTTAAATCACCTTTGATACCACAAAGGCCTTATGAAGAATACGCTGTGTCTAGTGTTGCCAGTGAGAATTAATATTATTCACAACTATCAAATAAATACTAAAACAATACACCTCTGTTCAGGCAAGTATATTTCCTTATTTCTGAGAAGAATTTATCTTTATGTTTCAAAAGTGCAAAGACCTAGGACCAGAAATGTGCTAATTTGTAAAGGTTGAATGTTGTAATCCTTGCTCATGGGAGTAATCCATACTTGAATGCTTCAACAGCTTTATTCTGAGCACAATTACCTTAGTTAAATCAGGAGATTCAGTACTTCAGTAAACTAATAAGTAACTGAAACTTATTCAAGCAATAATGACTGTAAAGTTTGAAGTACATTTTGTTCGCAGTTGTAATTTTCAACTGAAAAAACAGAATTTAGAAACCTTCTGGTTAAGTTTAGATCTCTTTGTAAAAAACACCCATTGCAAGAGGATTTATACAGCTAGTTAAAATACGGTGCTACCTGTCCTGATCTTACCTTGCGTAACTAATAAATGCAACAAGTGCATGTGAATGTTGTGCACGTGATGTCAGCTCTTCCCATGGAAACTATGATAAGGAGTAAGCAGAGCTACTATCCCTGCAGCAGCAGACACCAGCAGGATAAAACGAATGCTGCCAGAGGGCTGCTACAAAAAAGAACAGTAAGGGTGCAGCTCTCTACTACCACAATGAAAACTTGGTACAGAAATTTGTCCTTTGGAAAGTAAATAATATTTTGTTTTCATAGTTTCAAAATGAATTAATCACTCTCTTGTTTTTGCATTTATTATTCACTTATTGGTAACATTTTATCTATACAGGTCATGTTTGATGAAAAAGATTACAATGTAACATACCATCCTTGAAAAGCCATTGAAAGTTGGAGCTCTGGCCTCATGCTAAATAATAATTTTGGTGAAAAAATACAAAATAATATTAAGAAAAGACTTTAAATTTCTTTTTCTTGAAATGGAATTTCAAGAAGCATTTAACTTCAAACACAAATGATACCTTTAATTTTTCCTTTTAAATTTTAATTTTATGTTAAAATTCAAATAAAAGTATTTAAGTAAAAAATTTAATTTCAGTTGAAAAAATGCTTTTAGAAGAAACAAGCTATTTCAATTTGAGAGTGCTGACCATGTCAGAAGGCCTTATTCCAATCATTGTAAAGATAGAAAATTGTTAGAGTTGTAACTTCTCATGAATGTTTTTATTTCATGAACATCTCCCACCAACAAAACAGACAAATCTATGAGAAGGTTTTGGCCAGTCCTGTTTCAGTTACATATGAGTTTATATTGCCCTGGAGGAAGAAGGAAACATGGTATAAATCAACAGAGTTCAGAAATTTGGTGCTTCTAAATATCATCTCTACACTAAATTATCAGTCAGTCATAGTGAGAAGTTTAAACAAATTTGAATGATAAGTGCTCAAGACGTGCAAAAGAGAAGACAAGCTGCCCAGCTTGGTTACTGAAACTATTGAAAAGCAATATGACCTTGCCCACACTGTCAAAATACGACTTCATTGAATCTCATCCTCTAGCTAGGGATTGTTTCACCAAGAGAGATGATGGATAATTTTTCAAGTCCCATATTTCTGGAACATTTGCTTCTCTGACAACTATAGAAAATGAATGTATTGCCTAAAAATCCCTGTGCTCAGAAGCAGTCACATCTCATTTCACTCTTCTTTCCTCTTTTTCATTTATAGATGTAGACAAACATTTATTTTGTTGTTGTTGTTGTTGTTGTTGTTTTTGTTTCAGGATGCTTACTTTCCAGTTGTAGGAATTTAGGGAGTGTTTGTGTTGTGTTAGGAAAATGCTTGATTTTATTTTTTCTGTGCAGAAAAAAAGAAATCATTCCCTCTCTCACGTCATACCCCACTCCCCCATCAAACATTTTCATAAAAACATGAAAAATCATTGGTATTTAAACTTTGTTTTTTATCTACCCTCTAGCCAGACATTTTACAATGTATATGCCTGCATTGGGTATGCGTGGCAAGGTTTTGGTAGCGGGGGGAGCTACAGGGGTGGATTCTGTGAGAAGGTGCTAGAAACTTCCCCTATGTCTGATGGAGCCAGAGCCAGCCGGCTCCAAGACGGACCCGCTGCTGGCCAAGGCCGAGCCCATCAACGACGGTGGTAGCGTCTCTGGGATAACAGATTTAAGAAGGGGAAAAAAATTGCAGCTGGAGAGAGGAGTGAGAATATGTGAGAGAAACCACCCTGCAGACACCCAGGTCAGTGAAGAAGGAGGGGGAGGAGATGCTCCAGGCGCCAGAGCAGAGATTCCCCTGCGGCCAGTGGTGAAGACCATGGTGAGGCAGGCTGTCCCCCTGCAGTCCATGGAGGTCCACGGTGGAGCAGATATCCACCTGCA
>JANHGO010000053.1:63042458-63074473 GCA_024606505.1 Aquila spilogaster
GCAGTCTATTATTAACAGAAGTCCATAATATAATTGGTGTCTCCAAATATTAAATGTTTCCAACACTTATCATACTATTTTGTACGTTTTGAATTGTATTTTTGTATGTTTTGAAATGTGTTCTGCAGACGAAGAGTTTTTAAGAACTAAGATTAACTAACATTAACTTCCCAACACTCTCTCTGTTCAAAACCTACAGTAAAATTCTCTCACGCTAAAGTTTACATGTTCAGTATAATAGAATTTCATAAGAACATAAAGACGTGTGTTGTACTTTTTGGCTCTTTAACATGTGTCCAAACATATTTACTTAAACCTCGGGGGTTTACTAACACTTGAGGTTCTCAAGATTAAATTAGTTGTGGTAGTCTCCGTATCTGGAGAACCCCAAGTGTTATGAGAGGAATGTGATATTAGAGGTACTACAGCTACGCGTAAAGCTCTTTCTCAACACGTGCAATTCCAATTTTTTGCGAGCTGGGAATGAGCTTGGCACAATCAACAAATTACTGCTGAGACAAAAAAATCAGAAGTTTTTGTCTGATTTTATTAAATCAACCCAAACTTTATCAAGAAAAGAGTCTTCTTTCTAAGCACGGCATTATACTGCATACTGCAAACTGTCAGAAATGCTTAACTTCATGCTGAAAATGTCTCTCCCTTAATATTTGTTATTGTTAAAAAGAAAGAACAAGTAAGGCAGTTGAAGGTTACTCTTATACCACACACACATACACAACAGAAAAGAAAAAAAATAATCTTTTCAATTATAAATATGGAATTCTATGAAACAGCTGCAACACTTTTCTGCATTCTTTGTTTCTGACTGCTTTCCCTTCCTGCCTTGAGCAACCAAAAGGATTAATTCTAGATAGTTATTTAAATATAGTTACTTGCTAAAAATCCTCTGCCAAGATCAGAGAGAAGGGATTAGGATTAAACCGTTCTAATCAAAAGTAATTTTTTTTTCTATCCTTACAGCAGCTTTTTTTTTTTGCTTCAAGAAACAAGTATTAACACTATAGTGACAGCAATGTTGTGTAGCACATATTTCCTGGTGCCAATAAATATCTTACTTAAAAAATACAGAGAAAGGGTCTTCTGTTACCTTTTTCTATAGATGTCCTGTGAATGACGGGATTTTATTAAAGTACCATGTATTAAAATGCTGTCTTGACCACATGTGTTTTTGCTTTTGTCAGTTCGTAGAATGGCTTTGACTTCTGTAACTTTTCTTCAGATGTTACACACACAAAGTTTATGACTGTGACTTCAGTTAAAGATTATTCTTGGAGCAACTCTAATTTTAATAATAATAACTGTAATACTTTCCTACCATCTTGACTTCCCTGTAGCAGCTGAGGTGCAATAAAAGATCATATACAAATCATGTCAACAAGTTGTAGGGAATTTGGAAGATTGACAGCTTCTGATCAGCTGAACTAATTGAATTGGTACAGAGTATCATGTATCTCCCATTCCTCAGCACCACAGACATAGGGAACAAACCAGCAACTCTGGAAAAGAGAATTTATTGCATGGCTACCAAAAGACCCTTTCTATCTAGCACTTTCTGACAGTGGTGTTACTGCCTTTATTTGTGCTCTTTGATCATTTTTATGGTACTGTGCTGGCAGAATTTGATTTTGAGATGTTTGAGGCAACACTTCTACACTTGGAGAGAAAAAAGGAGCTCTACCTGAGATTGCTTTTAATTATTCTATTGCCCATTTTTAATTACTAGCAGCTCAGTAGAAGAAAGGGGACTGTAGAGTGATTTGGTATGCTGAGGAGTTGTCAACTGAGCTCATGGGGTGAGGCAGATCCTGACTGTTCTGGCAGTAGGATGTAGTCTCTGTGGTTTAGGAGGGAAGTGTTTTGGTGCAGGAGACGGACTGAGAAGGCAGAAGTGATGGAAACTAACTGTATGTATTTATGTCAAGCATCCTGTACAGGAATGAGAGAAACTATCAAAAACACCGCCTCTTTTGTTGTTTCTTAATTTAATAATCTGTGTGACTAAGTCTGCTAATTAATTTATGAGTAATTTAACAATATGTGTGCCTAAGAAGTCTGCTACTAAATACATCCTTCCCTTCGGAAACTCAGTGTAATTGCATTGATGGTAAGTAAGAAATACTGTCTATCACATTGCTAAAACATCTTTTAGTGTGGATGAAGGCTAGCTCAGCTGATTTGGGATCACTGATTATTGGGATCATTGTTGAGTAAAGAGAATGTGAACGAAGTTGACAAAACATTTCCGTAGCCCCATTCAGCAGGGATCTCTCAGTAGATTGGAGATAATGTAGATGTTAATCTCTTGGGGACTGAAACTGTCTCTATCACAGTGTGTCTCTAAAATTCACAGCATAATCATGACTAGGCAGTATTAGCAGTAGAACAAGCATCAAAAATAATGTTCCTCAACTGTCCATTTAATCCTGCTATAATTAACTATTGTTCAGAGCCTTTTAACAATTTCAGTTAGGTGAAGAGATTGGTAGTGGAGTTTTTGAGCCAGTCTTATTTACCTAGAGGAGAATGCACAATTTTTATTTCCCTGAAATCGAAAGGCTCAAACAAGAAACTATTTGTGTTTTGCTCTTGTTTTGCTCTATTGATTTTTTTTGTTTGTTTGTTTTGTTCTCTTGGGCTCATTTTTTTTGTGCCCTTTCTTGCTATCCTTTTACTGTTTCTCTACAGAGACTTATGCAAGCTCTGACCTGTGATGGTTGAGAGCTGGCCTGGATCCATAAGATGTCCCATTACTGTCTTAATTTTCAGGAGGGTCTCTAGTTAATGTCGCTGTAAAGGCCCTGTTTCTAAAAATTGGTGCACTGACCTCATATTGTCCCTTTTCAGCTTAAAGGGAAAGAGATTCCAGCTTCTAGTTTTCATATATATGCTGCTGGATTGTTTTACTCTGGGATTGTTCAGTCTGGAGAAGAAGAGGCTCAGGGGACACCTTATCGCTCTCTATACCTGAAAGGAGGTTGTAGCAAGGTGGAGGTAGGCCTCTTCACCGAGGTAACAGTAATAGAATGAGAGGTAATGGATTTAAATTGTGCCAGGGGAGATTCAAGTTGGTTGTTAGGAAAAATTTCTTCTCAGTAAGAGTGATGAAGCATTAGAGGAGGCTACACAGGGTGGTGGAGTCACTGTCCCTGGAGATTTTCAAGGCAAGAGTAATTGTGGCACTGAGGGGCATAGTTAATGAGCATGGAGGAATGGGTTGACAGTTGGATGAGGCAATCTTAGTGGTCTTTCCCAACTTTAATGTGTCTATGATTTTATGATCCTATATGTGGAGTTAGTATACCTTTGGCGTGAACGATTCCACAGTTTTTTTGCCCCAAAACAACAGAGATGACAAAGATACATATAACAATGCTGATACAAACATGAAAAGATAGTTAAAGAAACAGAATAAATTGAAAAATATGCAGTAGTTGGATATCGCTCCAGTTGTTTAACTTCTTGCTTAAAATCCCAGATTTCATTCAGCTTGTTTGTAACACAACATCTTCTTACCTCAGTTGTGAATAATCTTTCTGAATCTTCTGGGCTACAAAAATAATATTTTTAGTTGTTCTTTGGGAAGCCATGTGCTCTTTTTGGCTTTCTGTCAGTCCTACCAGGGTAGTTGCTCCCAGACAGTATAAGAGATTTCTATTGTACTTCTGAGATGTGTATAACATGTATAAATGCTGACTTGCTATTTTTTATGTGTTCTGATTCTCACCATCTTTAGAACAACACCAGCAAGTGATGTTATTAACATAATTAACTCCCTCATTAGTGGCGTGTTGTCTGGTGAAGGCATAAAGAGAAAATCTACATTTCCCAGTCTTTCCTGTGGGTTCATGTAATATAAATCAACATTGTACTTGCTATTTTATGCCTCACATGAGTTTACATACTTCCCTGATTCTTTTCAGAACCTAACATCTATTTTAATGCTAGTGTATTCTGGATATTGACACAAATTTTGTTTTATTTTTATATATACAGTTGTTGGAGTCTTACTGTCTTTTTGCTTGAAGTCAAATGGAACCTAGCACTAGTCCTATGAAGCCTTGGCACCTGACTCCTCTAATATTGTCAAAAACATCAGTAGCTCAAGGCCCTTTGAGAGCATACACTGCTAATTTTTCTAACTTCACATTGGTCTGTTTTCTTTTTGTTGTTTGTGCCTAAAGAAAATGTCACTTTTCCTTCTATGAAATGAAAAAAATGCAGATACATGCTATCAGTTGTACCTGTGTGATTTTCAGACATTCAATTGTGGGATGCACCAGTGAACTTTTATGGATTAGGCATAGTAAGCTTTCCTATGGTGCAGGATTCCTCAGTTAACTGAATAGGTCCAATGCTGACGCTAGTAACTCTTGAGAATGTTTACATCAGTGACCTCTGAAATTGATCTGTTCAGTGCAGGTCAGAATAACAGCTTGTCTTTTTCATGACTCAGAAGGGATTTGGGATTTTAAAACAGCCTCAGTGCATAAAAATAGTTACTGGTCTAGCCAATGCCTTCATGTTTACTTTTCCAGAGAAGTATTAGAAGTGATGAGTTCTCAAGAATGTACTTTGTACGTTCAGATCTCTCTGAAACAGAACAGATGCTTTTCAACTTTGTTGATGATCTTTTTCTGATGGAAATTCATTAGCATTTTACATGAAAATCCCCTGGCTTTAGAGTTGTATCCAGGTAACAGTGGAAAACAATTGGAAATGTAGTCTTTGTTTTGCCCTACTTAATTTCTTGATTATTTAAAGATGTATTTTCCTTTTCTGGTTTTTATGTGTTGAGGGATATGGTCCTGTGATCTTCTCCCATCATAGAATGAGTAGATTTCAGGTGGATTTCTTGTGAGATGGTAATGAAAAAATGTGATGTGATAACTTAATGTGGGGTCTCAGACTTTTGGAAACTTTTCCTCTATATTGCAGAGGTTTTAAACTGCCCAGAAAGGGATGCATGTTGAATGTTACAGGGAAGAGATACAATAGATTGTAGATCCATTTCATTGTTCATCTGCAACATGATGTTAAATGTTCTTCAGATAAATATGGCAGTGCAGGCCAGGCTCAAAGGGACTGATCATTGCTGAGAGGAGTGAATCATGAGATACTCAATTTTCTGGAGAAAGTGGTAGTACTCTGACAATGGGGAATCCTTTGAAGCTGAGAAATCTTGTTCTGAATTGACAGAATCAATATCCATGACATAGGTTTGAATGTTTTCCTATTATGCAGTCAGACCTGCTTCCAAAGCACCGAGGGATCTTCTTAGTTAATCACTGGCATTACCCATGACAGGAATCTGTGAGGGCATAAATAGCTTACCCAAGTTATTTGTGTGGTAAATGCTGTCAGATGGAGTTTTTCTTTTAATGCTTTATGCAGACTCAGAGTATTCTTTATCAGAGCACAGGAATTCAGAGCAGAAGCAGTCTGGGAAGCCATTCTCACTACTGGCGTAAGTTTTAGTCTCTTTGCCAAATGCTGCTTTCAGCAGCATGGTAAAGCACAAAACAAACAAGCAAATAGACAAAACCAAAAACAGAAGGGCCTTCAGTGAGAACAGACTGGACCTCTCTTGTATGGTGTAAAAATACCATAATGTATTAAATTTGTAAAGATTGTCTGACCTGCAGTGCAAAATGAAAACAATGTTATCCCTCTAATTATAATTGCACAGCGCAGCTCATCTGCACATACCTATTAGATTCAGTAGTAACTGCTATTGTTGGACTTAATATACCTGCACAAATTGTCTACTCCACTGTACCTATACATATATGAAGCTCATTCTATACTTCAGCTTGTGCCTGAGGGCACACTGAAATGTGTAGGACCCATAGGCTGCATCATGTAACCAAACCTATGCACAGAATCAGCCAGGTTCTCTGACAGGTGGACAGAACATGCATACTAGGTGAGTAGTACTAGTGGTTTGTGCTAGCTGTCATGTTGTATTTTTAGTATTTAACTGCTTGAAGAAACTGTCTAATTGCCTCTAATTTCCTTGTCCAAATACAGTTCTTTTTCTTTTTTCCAACTTCTCTTCAAATAGCCATTCAGAGTCTATTTTTGGTTAGGATTCTTTTTTTTTTACTACTTTCAGTTTTGTTGTGCTTGTAAGGCTTGTGTTTCTCTTCTCACATAACAAAAGCATCCCAGTACTTGTCTTTTTTTTTTTTTTTTTCCAATTACTTGCACAAACTCATGGGATCCACTTATTGCAGAAATATTCACTCTAATGGAGTTGTTACTCCTATGCACGATGTATGTAATTCATGTATTTATCTGGAGACATCGGAATGCAAAGGTCTAAATTTGCCATTCTACTCATACCTCTGGAGTCCATGTTTCACTCATGTTCAGGCCTGCAGTGCACATAATTATTCTGAGTTTTACCTTTGATGCATTTGAGATATTCTTGTCTGCTGAATTTTCCAAGTGCTGCTATCACAAAAGCAATTCTACTTTTGATTTCTGCGTCTGACTTTCTCTCCTTTGTGATGGTAATTCTGAGACACCTGAATGAATCCACTCATTCAAGTTTCTTAAATTTAATGTAAATTTCTTGTTGTGTAGGAGATTTTTCCATTGTCCTGGCTCTGGCCTTTTCTTCCTGTTTGATCAGCAGTCTGCAGGTGGTAGCTTTGTTGTTAAGTCTGCTAGCTATGGTCATTTTTCTTCCAATCAAATTGGTATAATCTACAAAGTAAGGATTATAGATCTTTTTCCACTAGCTGATAACTTTGTTTCACCACAGTGTTCAAGCACTTTGGACTTAGATTTTCAAGAAAAATACGAGCAGAGGTGCTGCTAGGAGAAATCTCTGATCTCACAGTTTTTAGGGATGAAATCTTGTGCATTTGCCTGTGTGATTGAAGGAACTGTCTTTCTACCTTATTTACTGGTGCTCACGGCATAAAAATTTCTAATTTTACCTTTTGCTATTCATTTTTTTTTTTGAGGACTTAAGTATTTCATGAAGCTATGCTCACCTTAAGGAATCTATTGATGCAGGGTACGCTAGATGTCAGTTCTCCCTTCTGTCCTGAATTTTTATTTTGTGGAAACTATTGTTGATATGTTAGGAGTGGACAACACTGTAATGAGCAGGTAAAACAAACGTAGCTTATTCTGTGCCAAGAATAGGTTGGTAATAAACCTACTTCACTTATCAAAGTTTTAGTAGGAGAAACTCGAAGTTGTCACATGAAAATATTCCATTGTTCTTTGGTTAAGACAAACACATGATCATAGGCAAGGATTGGATTTCTAGTCACCTAAAAAAAAGAGACAAAATCTTGAATCCTCCAAGTCACAGACAATAGCTCTAACTTGGGGCTATTTATTGTGTAAATAAAGGAGGCAAGAAAGGGTGTCTGTGACTCCGTGTACTTATTCTTTGTTCTTGCAATAACTGACACAATTTAATCTCTTATGTCAGTAGATGGTTCACAGCTGTAGTTTTTGGACTATGATGGACACCTAGCTTTATCCAGATGCTCAATATATAAAAAGTATGTAAATATACTACACACTGGATTTCAAATAAAGCTAGTAGGCAGAGTGATTCAGAGATACTTGGATTCTCAAAATGAGTTATTTTCTTGAGATTAGGACTGCACCCAAATTAATAAGCCTTGACTGTCAGCCAGCCAGCTTGCCTAGTGAAGTGTACACTTACACTGCTTACTATTATTGTCTAAAATATGTTCCTTCACCTAATTTTCTTCACTGTTATAATTCTGAGCCGGGAACTGAGTGCCCTGTTGCCTAAATCCTAATGTTTGCAAGGTCCTTTAAAACCTGTACAGCAAAGGAAGTTATGTCCTAGCTTTAGATACAATTTAAATGTACCTGAATTGATTAGCCCAATACTGGTCCAAGCCCCCAAATGCTCAGTTTGATATAAGCTTCTTACAGCTTAGATCTGCAGCAGATATCCACATCAAACATGGAACAACAGGCATTCACGGTATCAGACATGCTTAGTTCAGACTTCATAAGTTGCCTAATCATGCAGTGAAAAGTCCACTGCTTTTTAAATGATTTATTATTAGTGAATAGCTGTCATGTGGTTGTAACTAGGAAAAAAAAAAGAATAGAGAATTAACATCGAACAAGGAATTGTTAGTAAGCATCAAAAAATCAGTGTACTGAAATTCAGCGTGGTTCCCCAAATCCTACTGCAAATCCTTAACCCAGTTCTCTAAAATAATTTTTTAATCAGTCTTACTGGCTATTTAAAAATCACTGTCTTCCTGAGTTTAGTCAGTGATCTGTTTGTTGAAATACCTGGAGGAGATGATGGGAAAAACAAAATGGATGGGATTCATCAAGGGAAGTGCTTGTGCCCTGGGCTCCATTCACAGCTAGTGGAGATCTAGTCAATATAGTGAATAGAGTCTAAAGTGCAATTCCACTCATCCTAAAGAAGCTGTCTAAAGGAAGTAAATTAATCAAACCTTGAAAGTGCCCATTACTCTCCACTGACTTGAAAGGGAGCAGAGGGGGACTTATCTTCCATGCAAGCAGCTGGCCATCAAACATTTCATTTGAACCCTGTCCAATGCAATCAGTAGTACTTCAGAAGTGTGTAAAAATACCTGTGAATTTGAAACACATATGCCTATCATTTTTGAAGGCTGGGAACCCAAGTTTAAACAAAAATTGCTCATTTCAGCTGACTCAGTATACATATTCATACATATGTAAACTGTTCAAGCTCAGGCACTCAGTGACAGTCCTTTCTGTTCTAGATCCAGATGATCAGCAGCAATTTGGGGAGAAGAGGTGGAGAAGAGTATATAGTAGACAAGAAGATATTTATTCTGTGTAGCTAAAAATATATGAGTTTTAGTTGGGAGATTTCAGTAATACCTTACATCGAAGCTTTCTTTGTGAAGATTGCTTAATGTTATGGTTGCTGTGAATCTAGTAGTGGAATTCTTAGGCTTTTCTTGCTTCTCTTACCATGGAAGGATGTTTAAAGTCATGAAATTATGAATTTCTCTTTCTGACTGCATTACTAAACCTTGGGTATCTACTTCAAGTTCTTCACATTGAACTTTAAAACTCATAAAACATGATGCATGGAAAACATTTTTCTCACTTCATAAGCAGAAAGGGAAAGAAAAATGTTTAATGTAGAAATGCAGTTTATATTAAAATCTTTGCCACTCGTGGTTCATTCCTATGATCTGAAATGTACATCCATTACCTCCCTGTATTAAATGAGTGAAAAAGGGACAAAATACAAGCTGCTTGATTTCATGAGGCAAAGAAATAATGACAGAAAAATGGGGATCTTTGTTTGTTCTTTGGTGTGAATTGGCGCAGGCATTATGATGAAGTGAAAATGCAGAGGTTAATTGAAAAATGCGATAAACAAAGCCCCTTGAAGGTCTCAGAATAATTTTGCCTGGCAGCACTGACAGCCTTCTACCATCAGGCAATAAACCCATTCCGAATTGGTGGAGATAAAGAAAAAAAAAGGGGGGAAAAAAAAAAAGAAAGAAAAGAACAGAAGAAGAGAAAGAAAAAACCCTTGAAGTTAATTGTCTTTCTGTTCCTTCCACCTCATTTCAGCCCAATTATAACTAGGAAAAGTCATTTTGTCTAATTTGCATTAATGCACCTCTATGGAAAAATAGCTTAGACAGATAATTTGATCTTTCTTTTTTTTTTCTTTTTTTTTTTTCCCCAGTTTATTATGGACATATATAAAATAAAAAGAAACTCAACAGAGCAAATTGCTGAGGAAAACTCATGGATAATGTTCTTGATTTTTTCCTCAGTTTTGATACCAGAGAAATTTTAAAGATTTAATGTTATATAAATCTATTTTTTTCAGTAGACACTTTAATTACAGAACTGAAAATGTTGAAATACCTTCTGGAACTCCATCAGCTCTGACTGACTTCCTGTCATTAGTAGGGAAGAAGAAAATGTTCTGTGAGTTGTGATAAACGTAGCCTTTTCTCTGCACTTGTATGTTTTTCATAATAGCCTTCCGAAAAGCTGCATAAATCCTCACTTATGCCGTGTTTTGAAAATAAGTCCAATGCGTGATCCTACTGTGTGTACAGTTTATTGGTATAAATGAACTCAAAAGAGAGGTCATCATATTCAGATGCAGTACCATGTTTCCACTCAGCATTTCAATTCAAATTTAACATACACCTTAAGGGAGTTCACTTGTCGTTGTACCCATGTTACATCTAATTTCTTATTGAGATAGCAAAGAAAAACAGTGTGTTTTGCTCTGAGTTGTCAGTCAGTATATGAACTTGGTCTGCCTATTCTCAGTGCCATTTATATTAATAGGTATGATTATCCATGCAGGCCTTATTTTCTATGTACTGTGTTTATAGTCCCCATTTGTACATCTTGCTGGAGCTAACATGTTTATAACAATGTGGAACAGCTGGCCACAAACTCTTGTTTCTCATTAAAAATACATGTTTCCTGAGCTTTTGGGGTTTGTTTAAGCTAAACAATACACACTATTAACATTTTGCCCTTTTCGTTTTCCTTTAGCTCTTCACTGCAGTGGAATATGTATGTTTCAGGATTCTAAAATAACACCTGAAAGGCTTTTGAGAGATAGAACCAAGGACAAAGCAACTTTGGGTTATTAAAGACCCAAGGGTACTCTTTGCAAGAAAAGTATGGGAGTTATTATTGTCCTGGACATATTCCAGCTTGTATAGCTGCACTGTATGTTATTTAATAATGTATTTTGCAGCTAGGTAATCTCCCCTGGAAGGGCTTCAATATAACACTACTGAACATGCAATGATCACTGCGTACTCCTCCAAGAATGGCTTCATCCCAGAGATAGATAGAGTGGCTCCTTTGTAGTGATTTCAACTAAGACAAGATAAACAATGAGTATTTTACTAATTATACCAGAAGTATGGTTTCCCTCTGTATTTATCAATCATAGGAGGTCCATCTGAAGAACAACTACTTTTGTTTTTATTTTAAAGATTTTAAATTGTAGAGTAATAGTTTTTATGCTCTGCTTACTCTAAAATTGAACAATTTTAGTACCTTCTCACTTTAAAAACAAGTCTAGATAAACTTTAAATATTCTTCTTTGATTTGAAGGTGTAAAAATCATGGCAGTAATGGGAAGGATGGCTAGTGAAGTTTCTACTCAACAGCTGACTGAAATTAATGGCCAACTGACAGATTTTGGCTCTGTATGAAAAGACTATCTGAAGTCTCCTACTCACTCAGAAGTGTGCAGCCAACTTCTGTGCTAAGAACTGTGTGCTTGGTATAAATTTTGGTGGTGAATTTTTAGTATTGGTTTATTTAATGTAAATAGGATAAAACAATCCCTTGTATACAGAATTACGCAATTTTAATTTAGGAGTGAGGATTTTAATGTTAACATAGAAAAGGGAAAGAAAGGAAGAAATTACAATTAAGTTTTAAATATATTATGATGAAATCAGTTAAATGTGGTTGCTTATTTTTTCCCTTTATTCTATGCACAGAGATACTATTTCAGTCTTTCCTCAAGCTTGTGTTGATTGGCATGTCTCTGTGATAGGAACTAAGGTTTTTGTGGAGAGTCAACAGTCATATAGAATCAGGATGTACGCCGTAGAAATACACACTTCTGTGACTAAACTGTAATGGAAGTGTTTTGTTGTATCATTTTTTGTAGGAAAACATACATTTCCCAAGTATAATTTTTAGAGTTTGAAGAACTAAAAGATAGGCCTGAAATATATTTCCAGCTATATTAAACCGGCCAGTTTGCATAAATTATAGCTGTACATGGGATCAAATCATGCAATGTGCTGAGTGCATTTTAAAATAGAACCAGCATGCATGTATGAAAGAGAAAACATTTCCATTTCCATGCATAACTTGCGCAGAACTCAGTGACTACCTGAGGACTGAAGCCACTGTCTGATGTAAGTATTATGACACCATCTACCCCAAAGGAAAATCATAGATAGGAAAAAAAAAAAAAAAACCAACCAACAAAAAAAGGGTAGAAAATCCTACTTGCAGCCAGTATTGTTCAAAGCTGTAAGAAAAACCTGCAGATTTAGCCAGAATTCTTCTTGATACTTCTGCAATAATTACTCGCTTTCAGATCTCCAGTCAGTGCAATGACTCACAATCTTTGCAATACAAAAAAAAACATTAGATTACTACCACATTCTAATTTAATATAAGAATGCATTTAACTGAATGCCTGAAAAAGTGGTATATATTTATTTTCATGTAATCAAAGATGCAAAGTTCTGTTAGTGCCCCACATTAGAACAGAGGATTAAAAAGGAATAGCAAGGCCAGAAAAGCAGAAGGTGTTCCACACTGGCACAGGTACACCTCCAGAAGAACTGCAGCGTGTGGATAACCCTTGGACACAGGTGCTTCCCTGAAGGACTGCAGCTCACACCAGAGCAGCAGATTAGAGTAAACCTGTGAGAAAGGAAGAAACACTGGAAGAAACACTGGGTAAGAAAAGAGAGGCTGATGGAAACAGCTATACCTTGACTCTTGGCTCCTGCAGTGCCTGTCACCTCACAGAAGTGACTGCATGTAACCCGTGGTGATAAAAGACAGGAAGAGATGCACAAGCAGGGTGGAGAGGTGTCTGGAGTGAAGCTGAGCCTGAGTAAGGGGGAAGAAATATGCTTTCCCTATATGTTTTAATGTTTGTCGTCTTTGTTTCCAAACACTCAAATTAGTAATTATGTTATATTGCTGAGTGTGCTCTCAGCAAGTTTGTTGATGACACCAGCCTGAGAGGTGCAGCTGATACAACAGAAGGAAGAGATGCTGTCCAGAGGAATCTGGAAATGCTTGAAAAGTGGGCCCATGTGAACCTAAGAAGTGCAATACCTAGCACAAGGCCAAGAACCAGGTATTGCTCTTCAGTCAGGGCAGTCCTTGATTTGTGTGCAGACTGGGAGAAGAACTCATTGAGAGAAGTCCTACAGAGAAGGGCTTGAGGGTCCTAGTAGACAAGAAGCTGGACATGAGCCAGCAGTGTGGGTTTGCAGTGCAGAAGGCCAGACATACCCTGGGCTGCATCAGAAGAGGGGTAACCAGCAGGGAGAGGAAGTTATTGTCCTCTCTGCTCTGCCCTTTTGATTTTTATTAAAATAAAGTTAAATTCCCCAAGACAATTGGTGATTAACTTCGACCCACAAGTTTTCTCAGTGTTGAGCTTCTTTTCTCCCTTGTCCTGCTGTGAGAGGGAAGAGAGTGAGCAGCTCTGTGGTTGCTTGACTGGTAGGTGGGAATAACCCACTACAGCGGGTCCGGGATCCAAAACTAGATTATAGATTTCTGTATTCTGTTGTAGTTGAATGTGTTGGAGACTGTACGGAAAATCTTTTGCCCTTCATTGTCACTTGTTTAATGTATCTGAGAGGGTTCGTTTCTGGTGTTGAAATATTGCAAGCTCTCTGTACATGCATGGATCTTAATACATTGATAGAACAGTACAGGGAGAAATTATTTTTCAGGTAGACTTCTTCAGCTGCATTCATTCTGTTGCCAAGGAGTGATAAGATTTAGGTATAAAGCTCTAAAATTTACTATATCATATAATCCTGGAATAGAATTCAGCTCCTAAATATGCATATATTACATATTATAGTTACTTTTGTAATCTTCAGTATATTTTTTGCTGGTTTGCTTTCTGTTACAAATGATTTATTTGCTGATTCAGTGAGCCAGAAGACCCAACTCTGCTATTTTTTTCTGCAGATTGAGTAGTTTTGCCTTTTTACATAGATCTGCAGAGAACTTTAAGAAATATTGTGCATTTTCTCTGTATTTTTTAAAATAACAACAGACTCAAGTTTCAAGGACAGAATGATGTGACTAACCGTACAATACTCGGCCCTGTATCTCAAATGGTTAAATGTATTTGGTGTTTTTCTTCACTGTGTTTATGTGAAACAGTCATAGCAGTGTTATTTTTTGTTGGCCAAACTAATAGTAAGACAAAAATTGCCTCACAGTGGGAGATGTGAACTTCTAGGTGTTGAGCAGTATATGGCAAAACAGTCATAGCAAACTACAATAAAATACTGATATTTTAGCAGTCTGTGATCCCATTTGCAAGACAAGGACTTTTTAACTATGCAATAGAGAAATAAATAAATAAATAAAAACCTGAAAAGAACTCTCCTCAATTTGTGTAACAGAGAGAGGTTAGAAACATGCTTACAGTGAAATCCCAGGTGTATACAGATAGAATAATTACCGTGTATCATGGGGTTATATTATTATATTTTAATTTGACTTGTATGTCATTGTTAGAATTCCTCCTTAACTCGTAAAGCATATATACTTAATTATCTAGATGTGCACTGAAAAATTGCTGTTACATGGGTGAATATTAGCAGCCTAATTTGGGAACCCAAACTTTCTCATGTGGTCATAAATACATGCATACAATCATGAGTGTATGAAGTGCTGCCTGCATAACATCATGAAAAATTCTTGCTGGAACACTGAGAGATGTAAAGATTTCTGTATCTGAATGTTGGTGAAAGCGGGTGGTGATGTCACATCTGAACAGTAGACATTTCAGAGGACTGCCAAACTCAGTTCAGGAATTGAAGCAATTTCTATTACTATCAGCCAGGATGAGAGTCAGTTTGGTTATTTCAGCTAAAATGGCAGAATAATTTTTCTATCCAGTTCTGCTGAAATGTTTAAATTCTGACAGATTTTCAATATGTATTTTGGTGATTGCATCGGAGGTTTGGGATTATTTTATAAATTTCCAATTGAAGTTATATCAATGGATAAATTAAAAAAACAACAGCTACTTAGCTGCTCTGTGGAAACTATAATTTGGGAATGACATCGAATCTCTATATTGTTCATTAATTTCATATTCAAACTCCCGTAATCGTCTTTTACCAGTAAATTTTTGTGCTGATTCTAATTTGCTTATATAGTCACTTGAGATCTCAGTTATTCTTAAAACAAATACATTAAACAGCTTGGAAGATAAGAGAGAGCCAGTCAGGTCATTAAATCAACATCAGGTTACCATGGAAGACATAATATTTGTGATAACATTAATGTGAGAAGGAAAGTAATAATCTAAACAGTGACTATGTAAACAATTCATATTGTATACACTGCACTTAGGAAACTAATACAATATTAATGCAGTTGGTGGTAAAAATACACAGGAAAGCAAATAATAAAATTTGGATGTACTTCAACAAAAATAGAAAATGAATGCTGAAGAACATATGTGTGATCAGTGAGACTCTAGTGCCTTGTTCAGTAAAGATTAGTATTCTTTTCCTTCAGCTGGGTCCTCTAGAATAGTTCTAGATGTTGAATGTAGTAACACTGTTGACAGATTTATTCTTTACAGATTTTCTTTCTACTCAAAAAGAAATTTGACAATTTTAAGGTGAAACTGTGTAGATGAATGGTTAGAAGAGTGGCCCCAGGAGACAGAATTTTTCAGTTTAATTTTCTATCTGCTACTGGTTTGCTCTTTTGTGAGCAAATTATGACAGAATCATAATCCGGAGCATCAAGGTATCGAGCTTTTAAGCAGCATAGACTGTAAGTTCCTATTGATATTACTAAGTGTTGGGTTCTCAAATGTTTGGGCCTGAGGATATATAGTGAAACACACTGTATTGGAAAAGGTATGTTTTAGAATATTGCTGGAAATATTAACCATATGCTGAATGCGAATGGATTGGAATGCAGTGTAATTCTACCAGTTCTATCCAGTTCAGAAGACAGAATTGCCTGAGAATTTTCTGTGTTTCCTATGCCAATTTACTGGAAGTTTTTTTAAAATTATTTTTATTTTCTTCCATGTTAACCTAATAGTTTCAGAGCAGTGTTCCCTCAGTAGGTATCTGTTTTTCCTGAAGAATTTTTTCTTCTTTTAAAAATGTTATGTGTGTGTGTGTGTGTACATAATAAATAATATAGTTCTGGATTCCATTTCAACATAATACAATAACCATTGGGTTGAAATTCTCTTTTTTTTCATTGTTTAATAGTATATGTAAAATAGATGACTATTCTGGTGGCCTATATCAGGATAACAACATGGATCCTCTGAGAACAGGCCTCCAAACGAAGTTGAAGATAAAAGTAAATGTTGTAGAGTAATAATTTTGCACCTAAGAGTCAGCTCATTCTATAGTCTTTCACACTAAGACGAATTGCTGTTTTTATTTTATTTTTTAATAAAATCAGAATATTAGTGCACACCACTCAGAGCTGAAGCTCTCGTCATTTGAAGTAGATTAGATTGATCTGCCCAAAACAAATACTTTTTTTTTTTCTTGACAAAGTGCTAATAAACCCTTCTGGCAGCCACAGAGTTCTTTCAAGATCTTACTGTTTGGTTTTTTTTGAAGTGATGAAATTTACAGAGAACTGTTAAAAGGTTCTAATTGAATTTCACAGAAGTAGCCCCGGTGTGACCCAAAATGGGGAGAAATAATCCTCAAAGCCTGTCTCTGTGGAAACACTGATTAAAAACATTAAATGGGAGAGGTCCAAGCTAGAAATAATCAGTGTGAGACTTAATGAAGATTTTTGAGATAAGTGAAGGTTGATAATGTCTACAAGATGTAAGGTGGATGAAAAGATTCACAACAACAACAACAAAGTGTTTATTAAAACACCTTTTAAAAAACCTTGTGAAATAACAAAAGCTAACTTTAAAGGTTCTTATTAAAATAAAGCCTGGGCGAATTAGATAATTTCACCACCTGCAGCTTTAACAGAACTTTTTACTTAGCTCTTATTGCAAGGTTTGGCTCACTTTGAAGAACTTTAACAATCATTGCCATGAGGTTTTTTATGAAGTTGGTGACTAAGAGCTACATAAATCACATTTTCAATAACTTTAAACAGACTTGAAGTGAGGTAAAAACTCTCCTAGCCGTGTCAAAGTAATTTGTGAGTCTCAGTCTAACATTCTGATCATGCTAGATAAAAGATGTGAAAGTTAACTTTGAAATTTCTTAGGTTATATGCAGACTGACCCTCGTTTCTGGAGATCTGTCATTTCTGTTCCTAGTTCATGATGCAGTCCTTGGTATGCTCTATATCCTATACTGGAGTGAAATCTGAACATAGAGTGACTTATTCCTCCATCTCCTTTCTTGGGCAGATGAACAGTCATTGCAACTATGATTGTACTATATCGAACAGTAGGTGATGGATAGACATGATTTGTTACACCTGATAAAGATTCTAACTTTCCTTTCTTCATTTTGATTAATGAGGAGGATACAAAATAAGGTATCTGTTCCTAGCACTGACTGAAATATAAATTATTACAAAGAATTATCTGTCTGTAGAGTTAAGTAACGTGACTAATGTTGCCTTGAGAAGCATGCAGATAACAAAGTGAGTCGCTACCTACATTGGTCACTAGGTCACTAGCCAACAAGAGGTGAGCCAGCTTCGAGGCTGAGTGGTAGGAACTACTGTAGGTACAATGCTCACCGGTAAATTTTGATATCTTTCAAGCTCTGACTGGCTTCTGTCCTGTCAGTTCAGGACACAGCTAAAGATGGTACATAACTGTATGATGCTAAGTATGCCTAACAGAGTCATTACTTGTTAGTTATCATGTTATACTTCAACTATGTTAAATAATTATATTAAACAGTTGTCAGCATAACCTTTCTCCCAGCCACTGGTCAAGTGCAAATTTTCAGTGCAGGTTTTCCTACTTCAGCCCTTGACTTAAGGGTTCAGTAGCCTCAGCACTCTGTTTTTAAGTCTGCCTCTTCAATTAGCTGGAAATTCATACTGGTATAGTGATGATGTCTTTTCTCCGAGCTACAAAGGAGATACATGTCCTCTTAAGTCTGCAGTTTTTGCCTGTTGGTTTCTGACAATAGGTTGAGGAGTTCGCTTCAAATCTATAACATTCTCACTTTGCTTGGACTGTAAAATAGAGCTTGCTGATTTGAAAACTGATTTTGGATTTTGCTCTCAAGATTAGCAAAGGAAATAACTTATGTATACTGACCTGTATGACAGCCTGGAAAGCCTCTGCATTTGAGCTGATGCATGAAAAAAGCTAAGGTGAAGAGATGGCACAGGAATGGATTTTCACTCTGGGAAAAAAAGCTTTGTGTATAAAAAAAGTGGAAAATGTATGTTTTTGAGTAGAGAATGGTTGTTCATTTTCGTCTCATGCTTCTGTCGGGCTTCAGTCTAATTATTTTGTCAAGGTCAGCTAGAGTCTGGGACCTTCATTTTAATGTTTGGTAGGCTGATAGAAATAAAACAAGTAACAATTACCATTTTGTTCCTGTTGTTTTGAAAACTAGAGTTCTCTCAAGCTTTGTCCTGTCTCAATATTTTTTACTTCAGGTACTTACTATCACTCCTTATCATCTCAATTTGCATTTTGCCTACTGAAGTCAGGTGATAGGTCGAGGCTGGAAGGGTGAGCTTTCTGCACTTTCAGCATCCCTCACCTTCATTGTAATACTTTATGTAGTCCTCCCCTACTCTTGCAGTTGTAAGGCATCAGTGAAGCTAAATCTCTGACTTGGTCAAATATTATTCGTTAACTATTTCACTATATATTCTAGCAGTTTTTTAGAAATCCCATAGTTTTCTTTTTCAAGACACGTGTAGTATGCGATGTGTGTGTGTGTGAATGTTTTAGCTGCCAGTAATATAAATCACAATCCAATACTATTGAGTTGAGATACATAAATATTTTGAGTATAGCTATGCTTCCATTACTCACATTGTGAAGCTAAAAGCCTACTTTAGCCATTCGGTTGTCATATAACTAAACCAAGAAAGTAAATTTTGGAAGATTTGAATTCATTAATGAAAGACTAAATTAATTTAAATACTTTCTGACATCAAGGAAGTATGCTAATTTATAGCTAATTTTTTATATCTCATTTCATGTCAGTTAGATACCCATATTTCATTGCTAGTAATATATTAATTTTATATGCATTGTTGATGCAATTTTGGGGATATTATGATAGCAGCTAAATCTTCTTGTGAATGGATCAAATCATAAAAAGGAGCCTTGTAAAAATTCAGTTGATTTTTACTGTACAATAAAGGCCTTTTAACTGAATTGCAAATTAAATACTTATTTGCAACACATAATACAAAGCATTTAGTACAAAAAATGGGCTGCATTATAGACTCACAATGTGGAACTGAAAATAAGCAGCTTCAGAGCATGTTTAATATCCTTAGCAGCCTGCTAAAATATGACACGGGGAAACAGTTTACACTTGAGCAATTATCTGATAAGAACCCATGCTCACAGTGAACCCATTGCAGTATGTCTACATAGATAATGTATATATACTTGAGCACATGTGAAGATCCACACAAGGACACAGTATATGTCTGCTTCTTTATGTACATAATAAAACAAAAGTTCACAATATGGATGAAAATTCAGTAAGAATATAAAAATACAGATGGCAGATAACAGAGGATGTTAATAAAGTGTGTTTTAGTCTACTTTTATGGTGATGTATATTTTCTGTAAAGTCAGTGAAAGTACATTGAAATGCAGTTGAAGTAATACAGTGGTGAATTAAGTTTTAAAGCATTGTTGGTGATTGAGATTTATTGTTCTTCACTCATTTAATACAAATGAAACAAATATAAAATAAACAACCTTTTTTATCAGTACCATTTAGTCAGCTTGTTTAGCCTGTCTTTTAAAAGAATATTTTTTGTTCCTTCAGCACTTTGGGAGAGAGGATATATGCCTTCCTTTTGAGATGTGCTAAAAATGAAGTGAAAAGCGTGTCTGCAGTGATTATTTGTCAGGTAGTAAAAGACTATACAGATGAGGGAACTGAATGAAAGCTCTTC
Source organism: Aquila spilogaster (assembly GCA_024606505.1). Lineage (NCBI taxonomy): Eukaryota > Metazoa > Chordata > Aves > Accipitriformes > Accipitridae > Aquila > Aquila spilogaster. Next base: position 63,062,349 of record JANHGO010000053.1, read on the forward strand.
TAAGTCCCCTTAGATTACATGACCTGCCATTTAAGGAATGTTTCCAGAGTAGACTGACATCTTTGATTACCCAGCTTTTTGAGCCAAGCCAAGTTCTCAGCTGGCACGTATCAGCATGTCCCTTCTGAAATGCACAGTACAGTGCTGACTTTCAGCAGCTGCAGTTCTTCCCCTGACAGATCCATAGGTTTCTGCTCTATATTTATTTCTTTATTTTTCTTCCAGCTGCTAAAATAAGAAGAAAACTCTGTACCTTTTGTTGCCAAATAAATGAAAATCATATTTAGTAAGAGAAAATAGGTAGTCATATACAGAGGTGGTGCTGCCTACTTTATTACAATATTTAGCATACTTCATTGAAATGGCGGAAATGATAGCCACTGACTATTTGTTAAGAAATAATTGGGGGAATTTAGAATGGATGATTATACTTTGGAGGAGATAACAGCCTTTTACAAAAAATTAGAGCAGCCGTTAGGCGATCTGATTATGTTAGCTGCCAAAGGCCCTCAGGGAAGTCCTTTCACTCCATCTGTGCAGCCAGAAAGATGAGAATTGGCATGGGAGCTTTTACTCAAGCTCAACATCACTCTGTATTGAGACAAACCTCTTGTGACTACTCAGGAAGGTTTGAGAGTAAGCTGGATGGGAAACTGTTTTCTCTTCCCAGTTATAATTCAAAGACATAGAGAAATGTTGTCACAATTGGATGGGAATTTTTAAATCTGGATGTGTAAAACCATGAATAAAATTGTAGGAGTCTGGTAAACAAAACTAAAGCAATGACGCTAATTTATTTCTGTGTGAGTACAAACATAGTAATCTAGAACTGACAGTAGTGATAGACTTTAATGACCAGCATCTTCCAAGTTACACATCCCATAATCACTGACTGTGCAAAAGCTTAAAAAAGCAAAGCCAAAGAAATATTTGATTATTATTGTTAAACTCAAAGTTTTCTGCATTTAGCACTCAAATGTAGGAGTCTGAAAGAGACAGGTTACAGGCTTCTGACCAGGGATATATTGCTATGTATCTAGAGGTGCCTGAGCACATTGTTCAGATGAGGAATAAAGCAGTTTTTATCTGTGAAAATCTAGATATTTTATGTTTATTAAGGGCTGAAATAATACAGAAAAATAGGGGGTGGCTATTAAAATATCCTACATTGAGAATAATAATTCTTTTTCTTTCCGGAAAGAAAACATAAGCAGAAAATACTACTTTAAAATAGAAAACATTTTTGTTTTCTTAACAGCTCTCTAATTCATTATGTTTGTTTGAAATGATAGTCTGTATTCTTTTTTTGGAAAGCATCAAGGAACTTGCATTGACTTTTATCTTCATACACAAACAGGCTGTCTGCAGGTTGAACTTGATCTCACAGATTGCACATGCCCTACCCACACTTTTGTTCTTTCCTGACCTATATAAAGTTTCCATTTCATTGTCTAGAAAAATTTGTATAGAAGAGAACATTTAGTCTCCACATTTTAGGCATAGAGATTTTCATCATTTTGAATTCCCAAATGCAATGCCATGCACTATTTCCTGAGTGAATGGTGCAATAATTCCATCTTTATTTGCATTTGTATCAACATCCTTTCACATTGTGTTAAAATTATCAGGAAGGAAGAGAAGAAGACAATATGCTTTCTTTGCCTTTCCTGATTAAAGGAAAAATATGAGCAGTTTTCATTCAAGGGGAATAAAAAGAATGTGCAGTTTGGGTATCAGTTACAGGTTTAACAGCAGCTAATAGCACCCATGAGATTATCAGCTGCTGGGTTATCCCATTTAAATCACCTTTGATGCCACAACAGGCCTTGTATAGCATACACTGTTGCTAATGTTGCCTATGAGAATGAATATTACTCACAGCTAACTAATTCATGCTAAAATAATATAGCTCTGTCCAGGCAAGTCTATTCTCTTATTTCTGAAAAGGATTTATCTTTATGTTTCAACAGTGCAAACAACTATGACCAGAAATGTGCTAATTTCTAAAGGTTGAAAGTCACAGTCCTTGCTCATGGGAGTGATCCATACTCAAATGCTTCAACAGCTGCACTCTGAGTACAATTACCTGAGTTGAAGAAGGAGGCTCAGTCCTTCAACAGAGTAATAAGTCACTGAAACACATTCAAGCTGTAATGGCTTTAAAATTTGAATAAATTTTGTTCAGAGTTAAAATTTTTAGAGACTGGAAAAGCAGAGCTTAGAAACCCACCTGCAGAGTTAAGATCTATTAAAAAATACTCATTGCAAGGGGATTTATATAGCTAGTTAAAATATGTTGCTACATACCCAGATCTTGCTTAGAATAAGTGGTAAATGTGACAAGAATATGTGAATGCTATGCAACTGATCTCAGCCTTCCCCCATGGAAACCAAGGAATAATCAGAGCTCCTATCCCTGAGCAGCTGGGTGAAAGCAATGCTGCCAGGGAACTTCTATGGAAGGGGTAAGTAAGGGTGCAGTTCTCTTCTACCACAATAAAAGCCTACAACAGGAATGTGCCCCTTGTAGAGTAAATAAATCATATATGTATTTTAATAGTCTCAAATGAAATAAATCACTTTCTTGTTTCTGTATTTGTTATTCATTTGGTGGTAAAATTGTATCTATATAGATCATGTTTGATGGAAAAAATCAAAATGTAGCATAACATTTTTGAAAAGTAATGGAAAGTTTTAGCTCTCCTAAATGACAACTATGGAAAAAGTATAAAATAACATTAAATGTTGACATTTTAATTTTTTTCTCAAAATGGAATTTCCAGGAACATTTCACTTTAAACACAAAAGATACTTTGAATTTTTTGCTTTGAAATTTTATTTTTTTGATTAAATTCAAATAAAGTTACTTATATAAACCACACATAAACTACATTTCAAATGAAAAAATAGTTAAAATAAAATGAGAAGCTATTGCAGTTTGAGAGTGCCAACTTTCAGGTGGCTTTATTCCAATCTTTGTGGAGATAGGAAGTTGTCAGAATGTGAACTTCTCGTGAGTGTTTTTATTTCACCAGAATCTCCCACCGCAAAACAGAACAAAACAAAGCAAAGCAAACCCAATCCAACCTAAATCCATCCTTTTTAAGGCACATGAGTTTGGATTAACCTGAAGGAAAAAAGGAAATGTGGCATAAATCAAAGCAGTCCAGAAATTTGGTGCTTCTAAAAGTCATCTTGGTTGTAGCAATTCAGTCAACTGTGGTGATAAGTTTAAATAGTAAATTTAAAAGAAAATTTGTCTAAGTGCTTAGGACTGTTGGATAAAAGAGGAGAAAAACTACCCAGTTTGCCTATTGAAATTGCAAAGCAGTATGACCTTGCCCATGCTGTCAAAACATAACTTCATTGGATCTTATCTTCAACCTAGGTTTTGTTTCACCAAGAGAGATGATGGATAATTTTTCAGCTCCTGTATTTCTGGAACATTTGCTTCTCTGACAACTAAAGAAAATGAATGTATTGACTAAAAATCCCTATGCTCAGAAGCAGTCACATCTCATTTCACTTTCCTTTACTCTTTTGCATTTAGAGATGTAGACAAACATTTCTTTCTATTTTGTTGTTGTTGTTCAGGATGCTTACTTTTCTGTTTTAGGAATTAAAGGAGTGTTTGTTTTATCTTGTGCTAGAATAACGCTTTTCTTTTTGTCTCTGAGAGAAAAACTAAATCATTGTCTTTCCCAATTGATATCCCTACTTCCTCATCAATCACTTTCATAAAAATGTGAAAAATCCTTGGCATTTAACCTTTATATTTTCTCTATGGTAAAGGCACTAACATCATGCCTTTATATGAGTACGGGAAATCTGAAATGTATTATAGTGTTTGGTTTGTTATAACTAATAACACAGTGAATTTCTATTGTATCTGTGTAGAAAATAGTAATTAAGAATGATAAGATTTCCAGTTAGACAGTCAAGAGTTAAGATATACCAGGTTTAAGTTAACTTTGACATATAAAGCTTTTTAGGATAGCTATGTATGTTGCTCCGAAAGTAATGCCTCTTACTTATGGCCAGTGAAACTACAACAAATACAAAGAGCACAATAATACAATTCCACTGATGCCCTGTTTGAGATGACTGGTTCTACTTCCGAATCATGCATCTACAGCAGGAATATGGGGGGAGGAAATGAGAATGTGGGACTCAAAACAGACATCTCACCAGGAAGTGGTGCCAAGGTGGTGTGAATAGAGCTCAGAGCAGAATCTCTGCTGCAGAGCCATCATGCTACCCTTTATGTTACCTTGTGATGTGGCATTATTAGATGGTAACAATAAATGTTGATTGTACTTATAGTACCAAGCAAATGCTTTCTGTTACTGAGCTTGCTGTCATCTGCTTCCATCTAATGAAAAAGGTATTGCTTGACGCAGAATTCTGACACATTTGTGTTCAGAGTATAAATTCACTTTCATTTACTTTTAACTGTGAGACAGTGATAAATTACTGTACAATTATCACATCTAAGATGGCAAGCTGACACAATGACAAGTCTTTATAGAGTTTTTGTTCCACTTCCACTAATAAGTGAACATGCAGTTGTTCAAAATACTGCTTAATTTTGTCACCGTCACAACACTATTTTCTCCTCAGGTCTCTTTCTACTTTTTGGACACTCTCCTCTTTCCTTTTGCCTGTAAACTGGAATTTTTTAATTCTTTCCTGTCTGTTGTTTGTCTGCACTTAGGAAAACTAACCTGAATTAATTCAAGGAGATTAAGACTTTCTGCAGACTCATTCAGAAAGTTTAATACTGTTTAACTTGTTGCTGAATAAAATCATTTCAAATTTCTATCTTTAGTTCTGTAGCTGTGCTGAGTGTCTTCAAGTTCCAAGCTCTTTGACTGGGCCTTGAGCTGAAGTACGTTGCATTTTACTGCATGAAATAGCTACACTGCTCTAACCGTATGGCCCAGGATCTAGGTGTAAGTGTACAAAAGAGAAGCTTAAAAAAGCTCGAATGTAAAGCTTTCAAGTTGTACAGCTTTCTGGGGTGAGGATATCTATAACCTAATAGTGCTGAAGGAAGACTTGTTTCTTTCTGTTCCAGTCTAAGCTCCTGCTGCCTCTTTCATGCTTTCACATAATTGAGAACTGTATTTGGGAATTCAAAAAAAGGTTAAAAACGGGTAAAAATATTCCTGAATGGAATGTGCTTAATATATACTAAAAGATCAGGCTGTTTACAATATAGATAGGCTCTTTCAAAGTGTATTTGTTCAGAGAGGCCATAGTCAATGTGCTTCCCTCTTCCCCACTCCAAAAAAAAACATGACTAGTCCTTAAATGTATCTGTGCAGAAATTAGGGAACAAATTCCAGAGCCTGCCTGATTGATATCCTGAGCCCTAATCTGTCAGGAGATAATCAGACCATCTCTGGAGTGAGCTATTAGTTAACCTTCATTATTTTTGCACTACCAGTATGTAGCACACCATTAATGCTGGAGAGAGTAAGGACTGTAATTCTGCAGTCGGAGGACTCAGTTGGGAATAAGCACCCCAATGTATGGTTGCAGGACTTTTCATTCATGTTGTGATTATTACTACAACACGCATAAACAGAACAGAGGTTTCTAAAGAACAAAAGAATGAGATGTAACCCTGTTTTATTTACAGATTTACCTTTTTTTCACATTTAATTTCTTCATTTTTAGAATTAGATTTTTTCCCAACAGTTGACCACTGACACTGACAGTGCTCCTTTAAAATGATCCACAGTCCTTTCAGCTTATCCTGCAGACACCTTTCCAGACAAGTCTTATCTTGCTTAAAATCTCAAAATACTTATTAAATGTACAATTATCATAATCTTATTAATTATAACTCCTGTTCTGACTCCGGCATGTTTCTCTAAAACAGAAACAAAGGGCAAAGCATAACATTAACAGCTCCCTGCCAAGTCATGGGAAGTCTTGGTCTTGTAAATGGTAAGCCCTTGCTGAAAGTACTCAATGCATCCTAGGAGAAAAACTAATGGAAAAACTCCCATTAATGACGATCAATTTTTGTTGCAGATCTCAAAATTCAATTGGTGGGGCAAGTCGTCTGTGCTTGGAAAGTATCCAGTACTTGTAAGATTAAACCTGTAGTATGACCAATAGGTCATGAAATAGTAGACACCATTTAGACACAGTAAGTCCGTATGTTACTGAAAAAAAAAAAAACAAAACATTTCTAGCCCTTACTTCCTCACAAAAAAGTATTTCTGTTATTGGAGTTCTGACTCCCTTCAGAAAGTGAGAAACACCTGCTCATGATGACAGTCTAAGGATAAGCAAGAAAAGATTGCTATGCCTATGGGAGATGAGATAAACTTTCCTGAACAGTTTTCCTCTCCCACAGGAAGTGTCATAAAATCTCTAATAGTCTAAGGAAATCACCAGCCTCTCAGCTTCATATTCAAGGTTATGCCCCATTTACTCAGCAATGTGAAAGGCTGTTAAATTATTTTTATGCTGATCGCACTCACTCTATATTATAATACTTTTTATATTAAGAATATTCTCTTTAAATATTTAGAATAACTGAAGTGATGTTAAAATATATGCATAGATATTTAAATGAAAGCACTCATGATTTGTGTAAGAGTCTCAAGACATGATGGATGCTTATTTAAAAAACTTGCATTTAAATACTGGAGGAACATTAGCTGCTCTTTGTATCAATTAACTGCTCAGTAAAACAGTTGATTAATCAAGAGTTTTTCACTGGTCAAAGAGAAAAGAACATTACAAATCCTTTTCTGCTCCTAGGAAGTAACTGTTGAAATGTTTATTTCTTTATTTTAATATCAATCCTAATTTCTATTTAATAGAATGATTTACTCAATTTAATTTCCTGTTGAGAAAAAAAAGCTAAATAATTAATGTAACCACCATTTCCTGTCTAGGGAAAGCCTGGGATTATTTTTACTCTCATATTTGCTATGTCTGGAAAGCTTTTACAAAAGCCAGTGCAGTTACACTAGCATAAAATCAGTCTGAGAAGAATGTCAGAACTCTTTAGTTCAGAACAAATTTAAATCAACACCAAGCACTAGTTGTGTAACCCACAGTTTTCTGAATGTTTAGGATCAGGATTCATAAGATATACAATTCTGAATGAATAGTCTCATTAAATCACTGACTAAATAGAGAAAGACCATTCATTTATTTCATTTTAGATGCCTAAAAACTAATGCTTCAGACATCTCAGAAGTGAAAATAAAATCCTGAGGAAGGATAAGAGCTAGATGAACTGCAGTGATTATATAATAGGCTCCAGCTATTATCACTTAGGCATCTGTTTTGGAAGGTGAAATACAGAGAAGTTACAATAAACTTTCTATTAATTAATAATATTAATGAGAAAATGAATGAAAATTAATGGCAGTAAGCGCTTGGGAAGAAGATAACAACCCAAAATAGAAATTAAAAAGAGAAAATGAGGAATACTTGGAGATGAGTTCTTGGATGTTTTATGAATCTGAAAACAGCATGAGTGATTAACTGTGAAAACTAAACCTTAACACTACAGTGAGTAGGACATATCTCTTCTAAATTGCATGTCTGAAACTCAGAAGTCTAGTACAGAACTACTTGCCCTAGGCTCTCTTTATAGTCAATAGAGAAATCCAGGCATCTCTGGAGGGTGATTCATCTCTGACTAGAATAGGCATCTGAGATAGGTCAAATAAATTGCCCTCTAGAGGTGCCTGCTTCTCTCCAGTTCAGACTTAGACATCTAACTTTTACATGTCTAAAGATAGGTGACATGAATCCCACTTCAGATCATCTTGATCTCACGTTGTTCCTCCACTGAACAGTTGAACAGACATTAGTAACAAAAAATCCCTAAGGCCTGTCACATTATAGATACCCTATGCTGACCAAGAACTGAAGAATTCAATTGACGACTCAATTACTGTTTTTAACCAATGTTTTAGTGTAGAACTTGGCCAAGTATCTGTGCCTTATAAAGTTTTTTTATGTAAAATTCACAAGAATGTTCCAGCATTGATGTTCATTAAAACAATGTGAGTTTACTGTGTTTGCTCAGAAAGTAAGTTCTATGCTAAATACCGTCTAATACTGATTGTGGGCACAACGCTGGAGTTCCAAGTTTGGTGGAAATTTTTACTGTGACAAGAACTGTGCTTCATATTTTTTAAGATTACATTCCCAGGATATAAAGAACATCCTTTACCCACAAAAATACCCTTAATCTGATTCTTTGGTTATTTCTTTAACTTCACATTATTTTATTTTCTAGCAGGCAAATTGCCTTGGAATTCCCTTTAATTATTCACTACTTTACATGTGGTTAATCCCATAGAAAAACAGCCCTTTTCCTTTTGTTGTCACAGAGTATAGAACCAAAGATCTTAATGAGACTGCAATACATAATGAACACAGAGATTGCTTTGTATTGGCTTTAAAGTATCCTGATGATTATTTTTGATGGCCACAACATGACTAATTTTAACCCTAAGTCAAAGTCCATAGGAGAATTTTAGAAGTTTTTCTCTTCTGCAATTTTTTTTCCTTAGAAATGATAGCATATTTACTTATATTTTCTGGGAAAGTCAGCACAGTGAGTGAAATGAAAGGATTAACTAAGAAAAATTATTAGTAGGGTAGTTTCCTGGAAGAAAAATGCTTTTCATATTTTTTAGTAAGAATGTCTTCTTTTATTGAGAAGTGACTAAGCACACTATTTTGAATATACATATAAAATTAAATATCATTATATGGCATACATAAATTAATTATACATTTGGGAAATCAAATTTAGTGATGGATCACTGGCTCTAAACTACAGCATCCTACCTAGGGCTAAATTAAAAGCTAGCCACTTGGTGTTTTGACATCTCATTAGCAAAACTGCCTTTATCACACACTAGTCTATTTGAATGAAAGAAAAAGGTGCTCGTGAATAGCGTGTGTAAAGGGTGTGTTGGAAATAGAATAGACCTAATTTGAAAGTAAAATATTAGTGGAAATGATGTGGATTTGTAATTTTTTCCCAGTGTCTTCCAGCTACAATTTTCCAATGGTATACAAAAGTGTTTGTAGGTACGTATGTACAATTTTATAGTTCATATCCTTTCTCAGACAATGATAAATGCTATGCTAGTGGTTCTAAACTAACACATATTGTTTATCACAACTGCTGGATCCATTTCTTGTAGTGGCTATGTTATCATCAGTCCATTTACACTATATGTCTATGGTATTATTATGCCACTTCATGCTGAGAAGTCAGTAAAATATAGTAGCATGATTCTTGAAGACTTCAGTTATAAAATACCCATTATCATTTGTGATTATACCAGACTGCATACATATTCAGATTACTTTGTGGAATTCTTTCATCTGGGATTCATTTTGGTGAGGAACATTCCAAGAAGTTTAATGGTTTCTATCTAGAATTTTCCTTGTCCAACAGAAAAATAAGTAACAACTCTGGTATCAATGCATAATAAATTACAGAGTATTTAGGTTATCATTCAGTCTGCCTAATTTAAGTTGTTTACGAGATAAATTAATAACTCAGCATCTTCCCAGAGAATTTTTCTTAGTAGAGAAAGAGAAGATGAATCATACCATAGCCCTACTTTAAGATCTCACGTATCACTGGAGGTGCTTCTTTTCTTCTACTGACTACCACATAAATCTACATGTGTAACTTGGGAGATGCCTAGCATTATTGAACTGAGTTGTATGCATAATACTTAGGAACACTGAACATCATTTAAAAACTATTCTGAATATGTAAAATTGTAGGAATTTCCACATAAAGGAAATACAGGCAAATTAGCATAGGACATGGAAGTTTGAATAGATTCTTATTTTAATATCTACATAAATCTGGACAAGCCTACCTAGTAAATCTATCCTTAATAGTCACCTGACCATGTAATAAAAACTGTTTTACAGAGACTGACTACTCTTCACACAGTAAAATCTTACTAAATTTTAGCAAAGATATTTTGTTGTTGACTCCTTCAGGCATGCATGATGAACTGTGTTCTACTGGATGTTAACAGTAATATTCCCACTGTAGCTGAACCTCCTTATTTCATCTATTTTTTTTTTTATGTTCCAAAACCTGACAAGTCAAGGCACTTGATTAATCAGTATCTCTGAGCATCTGGTAAGGACTCAAGCAAAAATCTCCTAAAGATCAAGATCTTACCATCTCTTGCAGCTTGACCTTGTTAATTTGCCCTGAATTAAAAATCTGTAAATTCAAGAGATATGTTGACTAACTTCATACAAAACTTCAGAGAGAAAGAATACTTTTATTCAGAAATGAAAGCAATTTAAACACTCCTTTAAGAATATTATATATTGTGACATTTTCAATATAATTGCAAAAAATACCTTCAAACTTGATTTTTTTTTGTGATTTCTAGTGAGATGTTTTGTCCAATCTTCTTTTCATTCTCTCTGTTATGTGCCTATTTCTCTTTTTACTAAAGTTTTACTTTTTTCATATTTACTTAAACATAAAGGATGAACTTTTAAATTTGGACCTCTTTTCTACTCCCTAAAATAACCTCATTTTAACTATGTATTTAACTGCCACTATTCTGTCTTTCCTATGCTGTATATCTCCTCTAATGCAAGCTCTACTGGGCATGAATTGGACTTTCCTACATGAATCATTAGCAAGCATATTGCTAAATTTTTGCAGTGGTAAAAAAATAAATAGCAATAAGAATAAAAATAATGATGTTGATGATTGCAATAATGAAAGGACATTTTTTTATTATAGAATGGTTATGTTGACATTTATATTTACATGTAATCTTACTATTGCTTTGAAGGCAAAAATCAGCATCAACTAAGTGGCAGCTACTCATTAACTTGACACTAATGCAAAATTATAGTGACATAATGAAAGAATAAAAGATATCTTGGGGCATGCTGAAGCTAGATGAGAAGAAGAAGGGGGGTGCTAAATTACCTTATGTTTCCTTGATCATAAATAGCCCCTGGTTGTTGAAACCTGGCAAAATTCAGAGCAAGGGTTGCACTGTCATGCAATTTTCTACACCATATTAGAATATTCAGAATTACGTACATAAGATATATAGATCCTTTTGAAAGCTAGCTTTATTTTTAAGGGCTAATCGAAATTGAATGGCAACTGAGCACGTATTTAAAAGATTTTCATCATTAACATACTGCTGAACATCAAAAGAGTTGATGGGTTTTAACTACAGGTTAGATTAATTTAGTATGAATTTGGCTGTCTGAAATTTAGGCATCTTGTCAGTGAAGAAAGGAGTCTGTGAAATGACCTAAAAGGTATTAATTACATTTCTGTGATTCCATTTTAATAATCATGCTTAGTCTGGGGTGAATGGTTCTAACGGAGATACCTACTTCCCTGCAAATAGATGAGAAGAAAGAGGAATCCACCTAAAATTACTAATTATTTTTTTCCAAATAATCTTTGACATATTTTTGAGTGGCCCATTTTGGACAATTCATACCGTCATTTAGAACAAATAGAACAAATTTTGTTGTCTAGAAACCATCTGATGTTTTTAAATCACTTGAAGTACAGAAAAAAATATATATGGGTCATATTTCCATGTTTTCCTACAGCCATCATTGGCTGGCCAAAGGAGGAACATACTGTGAACTCATAAATGCTATTAGGTAAAAAAAAAAGCAGTTGACAAAACAGATGTTAAGCAGCCAGAACACTTCTTATAATATATATTGTGTCTGAATATTGTAAGGTGGATTTGCCAATGTTTATTAATTAAATCTTTCACCTATGAACTGGTGAAGCTGGTGAAATATAAGGTAAACTTTTAATTGTGCTGAGTAAGAACAATTAATAGTGGCATATCAAGGAAAATTCTAAATCGGTGGTAATTCAAATGACAGACAGGACTTCGCTCCAACACTTCATTAAACTTCTATTTTTATGGGGATTTCTTCATTTCCACTGGAATGAACAAGTCAGTATGCATGACTTATTCTGCAATGAACTTTGATGAATTTTTCTAAGTACATTAAAATGAGCTCCATCTAATCCAAAGACCCCTCCTTTCTTCCCCCCCCCCTTCCCCCCCCATACATATGGTGATGAACTCTCT
>JANHGO010000053.1:63074740-63143479 GCA_024606505.1 Aquila spilogaster
GCCTGGATTACAGCTAAATTTATGCAGCTTGCCTTATCCTTTCAGAAGCGCCTCTGAAGTGTCGTAATTAACTGGCACACATAAAGTGAGCAAATTTTCTGCTTGGTGGCAGCCGTTCCTCATTTCATCTCAGTTCCAGCCCAAATGGAAAGGTAGTTTCTTATTTTTACTGTCAAAAAAAAAAAAAAAAAAAAACCACAACCCTCCAATATTTACAGGAAGTCTTTGAAAACAAACATGAAACATCTTCAGAATAGAGTTTGGGTATTAAAGAGCAAAAATACTGCTGAGGGAGCAAGGTGGTGATTTTTCATGATATTAAATTAGAAACATAAGATGGAGATTGTGTATAAATTATATATATATATACACACATATAGCTTCCAAAATCTTACTGTTCACTAGAGAATTTTTGTTGCTTTTCTTTCTGTTCAGGTCCACATTCAAAATATGGGCTAGGAAGGAGTAGATGCATATTTCCATCTTAACATAATAGATGCTATTTTCTGCTTATCTCTGAATCATGCCTAATTCCTGTATCAAAAGTATATTTAATGTTTGCATATAATTTTTCTTCTTGCTGATAAAAATATTTTGACATTTTAAAACAAAAAATCTAAATAAATTCTCACAGTCTATATTTGAAGTAAAACTGGCAGATGTAATCTTGTTGGTAGTAATGTAGATTCTGGAGTAAACTTCATCTTCTTTCCTTTTCTGTTTAAATTTTTGACAAATGTTGCTGCTGTTGTGATCATGAAGATTCTTACTGTTCAAACAGTATTTCGTGCTACCTTGCTTTATTCTGATGTATGTTTCCCATCTGTTCCATTCTTTACCCATTCATGAAGCCTGTCAAATATTTTTGGCAACTTTTAATACCTTTTTGTAATCAAATATTAGGGAATTACTTTTTCCTCTCATCTCCTTCAACCTCCTCCAATTCCTGTGCTATGAAAACTTGTGGAAGTCAGTCAGAGTGACTGTTTGCACTGAATTCTGATGACAAATTGAAACTTCTTTGCTGATGTTTGTATCCAACAGTATTTGGATTTTTTTCCTGTTTTCCAATTTAGCAAAAGTAATTTCTAGGTTTGCTATCAAATCTTCATGTTATCCATTCAGAATGCTGCAGGGAGGTTATTCAGTATATTACAAACCATTGTGAGCTAAACTACCTCCATTTCAACTAGTCTAGCTTGGTGAAAATCTGTGTTTTTTCTTCTTGAAAATTGATCCTGGAGCTCAGCTGGGAATTTTCTTCAATCTATTTTTACTCAGAACTTTCAGCTATGTCAAATATTAAGCTCTTACTCTGCTGGTAAGTAGATCAACAAGTATGCAGCAGTGTGTTAGTTGTACAAAGCATACCCCATATAGTAAATCTCCCAACAATTGAGTAATGGCAGTAGGAATCAAAGGGCCAAATTCTGCTTTCAGCTATACTGGATTAAATCCAGGGCAAATCCACTGACTTCAGTGGAATTACTTGCGATTTAAGTTAGTTTAACAGTTAAGCAGAATGTGTTCCTCTAATTCTAACAGCTACTTATAGCTGGAATTCCTGGGCAGTGAAATGGCTGTCAATGGGCTTGCAGAGGAAGAGAACATGGTATGAGTTCATGGAATTTCTATTTGCTTAATTCTCAAGTGATGAAGATGAGCATTACTACAGTCCTGACCATAGTAAAGTATCCTGCCTGTGAGTGTGCTGTCATGTGAAGACAGGGGAAGTTAAAGAAATGCTAAAAACATACGTAGTTGGAAATCTCCTTAAGAGCTGAACGAATCTGAAGGCAGCTGAGTTCGAACAGAATCTGAGAATCTGAGAGCAAATGTGAATAGGAGCTTAATTATTCACACCAAGTTTACAGAGATCAGTTGATCTTAAGCCAAGAAGTCCACTAGAAAACAATAAAAACTATTTTTTTGTGTGCTTAAAGATTAGAAAGAATTAACTAAAAAACCAAGATAAAATGAAAGTGGAAAATGTGGGGTTCACCAGTAATAATAATAAATGCCAGTGGCATTTATTCCACTTTCTTGATATCCCAATAAATCAGCTCTCTATATGATTTCTCATTGCTATGAAAATGCATTTCCATGTTTTTGAGTAACAGGCAGCGTATGTCCCAGATCTTTGTGCAAAGACGCAACTTAAAGGAAGATGTTGATTATAGTAATCAAACGACTCGATTTCTCTTCCCAGCAGTGTGTTTGCAGGAGCTATGTCTACCAGTGAGCAGACAGTAGTTTAGACCTCTGTCAGTCCTGTTTCTTCAGCTGAGATTACTGGGATGCATTTTACTCACTAAATGCGTTAATGATGATTGAACTTCAAAATCTAGACAGCTGTCAAATGGCAACTGGGCTCATTTATATATCACACGAATAACTATTGTGTGTATACTTACTAAGATTATTGGATTTTGAGAAAAACGTAAAGGACATGCTGTCTGATTTTTTTTTCAAACATTTTTTGTTTTATTTTTTTTTCTCTCATTTTCTCTAACTTTATTTACATTCTCTTCCCTTATTTAATAGCATTTTATCTCTCCTGTCTTTACTCTTGACACCTTATGCCAACCTTTTATTTCCCAAGTCTGCATTTTTTTTCTTCTTAACTTTTGCGTAACTGCTTATATTTTAAAATTCCCAGCATCCACTGCCATGAAGCCTCTTTTGATCATGCATAGATATATACAGTAGACTGGAACTGGTGTCTTCTCTTCATATGTTCATTCATAGCCAGTTTTATTCGAAAGAGAATACTTCTTTGTACTGTTGCATTTCAGGAATATGAAGAGTGGGAATGTTTGGACAATTTATGTTGTTGCCAATCCATTCCAGGAATACATCTTTCTGGCTAATGCATGCTTTCCTGTTTGGAAAAAAAACAAAACAAAACAAAATACAGAGAGGGGTACAGTAAGAACATCCCTGATTGCAGACAGGTTCTTACTAAAATAAAGAGGAAGATCTTAGAAGAGAGTGTGCAACCTCTGCTTTCATAGTGCCTTTTATTTTCCTATATCACTGTTATAAATACAATGAAGACAAACCTGAAAAGCCTTTTAAAATAATTCCATGGTATTGTTCCGTTATCTGTGGGTTTTATAGAAATTTGTGGCCACAGTTCGTGGTTTAGTATCTCATATCTCTAATAGCAATACCTCTGTTGTAGAAAATTAACTGCTGCTTTGTGAATGGTCATTTATTCACAGTTGTAATTATTCTTTTAAGTCTCTGTAGTATATAAGCCCTCTTTATCTTTTGTACAACTATAGAGCTAGTTAATGGCAATAAAATTATAATTTTCTTACTTCTTATTGTAAACACTATACTTCATATTTGTATATTTCTTTTCTCGGATTTGTATGGACTATATGTAAGACTTGGTTAAAATTGAACTAAAGTTCTCTTCAATTTCTTTCCATTTTGATCATGTAAAATATCAAAATCCATAGGAAGCTCTTTTAGAAACTTATACTGTATTTTATATAGTATATGATTATATATGTACACAAAAACAATCAGATTTAATAATAAACATCATTTAAAATTCCAAAGTGAAGAAATTGCTGTGATTTGCCAAGGTTTTTCACTTCTTTTTTTTTTTTTTAATAAATCTCAGCCATCCAGTTTCTTATATTGAATTCAAATTAAACCTTAAATGAATAACTGATACACGTATAAAACTAATGAATAAAAATCCTGTTTACCAATTAGTTAAATCCAATTAAAGCTTAAGCTGATAATTGTATAAACCTCTGGTATGAAAAGGAAAAAATGTGCTCAGAGCTGTTGTCTACAGAATGTGTAGGAAGATATTTTTATTGGGAAATTGTTACTGTACTGAAACATTGAATAAAATGCTAATTTCACTGTTGTAAATCTGTGATATTGAACTCAGGACAAGCAATTGCCTGTTGTTGTTACAGTGCTTTCCAACAAAAGAAAATCCACAAAGCTAAGGGGAGAACTGGTGCTCAAGTATCAACATGGGTACGTCTGCTGCTAGCTAAAAGGCAAGAGTACATGATTTTCAGAAACTGCAGCTGTATGCTTCTTATCCAGAATTTATATCCCTAGAAAGAGAGATCATATCTGAATTGTTTACTGTATAAAATCCGTATTTCCTTATGACCCTTCCTCATTTCCAGAATTTGCTTTCACAAAAGGAAATTTCTCTTGTATTTCCACTCTTTTCGTGGAGCAAGGTTCGGAAGTATTAGCTTACAGATGCAAAATATAAACTCTTAACTAGCTGAACTTTTTCCTGATATTGAGCTTTTTTTTCTGAACTGTACAAAATTAACTCAAAAAGGCATATCATATTTCTGTTCCTCTACAATATCTTTCACTAAACACTGAAGTGTCTCTATGCTTGAGTTTCAGGACAATGTTTTATTTTATTTTTTAAATCCTAGTACTAGAATTATTACAGTGACACTAAGGTAAAACATAGAAGCAACGTAAGAAGTACAATTATTCCCTATCTGCTCCATCCACTGTAAACTGAAAGGTGATTGAGACTAAAGTGAAATGCATCTTGTTACAACTACAGAATAATTGCAGAGCTTTTCCTTTAATTTAAATACTGAATGAAATGACTGTCTGAGAAACTACTTAGGATTATTGTTATTCCTCTGTAACACAGTTTACGCAGTCATGACTTCAACAGAGAAGTGGAGTGATGTCACTTTATTGAATACACTAATGAAAAGAAAACCTAAGGGAATGAATGTATGCCAGTCTTTCTATTAGATATTTTTCCTCCTTGAGTATTCTTGCTTTTGTGTCCAAGACTCCTGAATTGGGCTACAGGTCCACAAATGAGACAGTATAAGAATTTTTTTTCTGCCCAGTTTGATGAACAACCAAATGCTGGTGCATGATGCAGTTATGAAGGAGATGACAGTTCTTTGAACTCAGGCAGGAAAAGAAGACTCCATTAATCACATAACGAGTTTTCCCTACTTCCCCCCACCATGAAATGAAGGATTTGCTTTGTCCCACTACTTTTCTAGTTAAGAGCTGATCTGAAGCAGGAATTGTTGGAAGTTGGTGACTTAAAGTAACTAAATTTGTTGTATAGCAAGATAGAAAAGCAGTCCTCCTTCTCCAGTGATCAGTGGTGGGTTCTTGCTCAGTAAGCTGTGGTGTTGATCAGGCAGAAGGTCTGACTTTCTGCTAGGTCTGACCCTCTGCCTGACTGGGCCAGAGGTGTCAATACTGTAGCAGTTTCTTACTTTATTTTTCCTTTTGTCTCATTCTTTCATCTTTTTCTTTACCTTTCTCTGATCTCTTTTGTCTTTTCAGCATATATGGGCTTTTTTTCATGTTAGATCCTTTTTGGAGCTGTGCTTATAAACCCAAGCGTCCAGTTCCTGTACTTTCATGTCCTCTGCTATGATCTTGCTCTTTATTTTGGAGTCCCCTGCTTCTAAGGGAAGCCAAGGGAAATTGATGAACGCATGGCTGCCTAGCAAAAATTTGCTATTCTTAATGAAATTCTATATCCCCAGTCATGCTCTGGACTATCTGCGTAAGGTTTCATTTTATTATTTAGGAATTATAATTTGGAGAAAAATTTGACTATTAAAAAATGAAAAGGACAGTTGTCAAATAGTGGCTCTCACTTTTGCAAGTTTTAAGTCCGTGTTCTGTTACATTAGACAATCAGGTATCATATAAATGTGTGTTTTGTTGTTATTTTTTATGAACAAAAATTAAAACGGTATACTAGGACTTGGGAGATTTATGCTTAGTTCCCAGGGCAAGTAATTTAAAACTCGGATATGTCTCAGTTACTTGTTTATATATTTCCTTTACTTATTTATGGATTTTTAATGTTAAATCCAAGCGTTTTGATACAGCCATTTTCTCAAAATATAGTACAATAGGACACCTAGATACTATAAAGTAACCGTAACAAAAGTTATTCATCCATTAAATATAAAGAGGTAACTCTTTGCCTTAGATGTAGTCTTTTGTTTCACTAATATATATGATGTATCAAAGTGAATCTTCTTCTAAAACCATAATATTTCAATAAATGAGTCTGAGATATTTTTCTTAAATAAGAAGCCAGTACTTAGTTACATATCCCTCACACATTATGACAGAAAATATTATCAGAGACTGAAAATGGAAATAAATAGTTCAGTTACTTCTGTTTCTTACCATAACCGGTAAATTACAAGAAAAACAAAACAAAACATTGTCAACTGCACTTCCCTGCATGTTAGCAAGTGACATAGATGCTTGGTATGCTATTGAAATGAAGATACACTAAATAAAATATTATTGCCATAGTTATCAAAAACAAAACACTCATTTCTCTCCTGGATTCAAGCTTTTACTCATCATTTGACAGTACCTGAAAACAGTAGGGACCAAGAAACTTTATTTGATATTATATTTTTGAAAATAAAATGAGAGGTTTGGCGATTAAATTATTAATACTCTGATAAAAAACTTCAGCCAGCAATGTTACGATAGATAATTCTGATTATGTCATGTAATTTCAAGGTTAAGTATCAACATGTTTGATTATATGACAGAAATATTTTAACAAAGTAAAAAGCTTAAGTAAGTTCCATTTGAATATGACACTTGAATGTATATTATCAGTGGTGAATAAATAAATAAATAGAGTGATTGCTGTGCAGATTAATTAATTATTCCATTCTACTCACTTTTATAAGAATATAACTTTTTTGTGTCAGTACATTAGTAAATACGAAACCTAATGTCATTCTTAGGTTGTTCCAGATCTTTAGTCTCAAAGTACTCAGGGGAGAAAGGGCCCATTTCTTAGAAAGACTGCTGTTGTCTACCTGCAGGTAAACATCCCCAAACAAAGCAGGATTACAAGGAAGCAGGGGTTCTCTTGCCATATAATAATTTGTCTTTTTGATTCTCTTTCCCTCAATCCAGATGGGAAATGAGAGGAGGGTGAGCAAGTGGTTGTCCGGGGCTTAGCTGCTTATTGGTGTTAAAACACAAGATGTTTACAGAAGAACCTACAATGTCTTGGCTTGTCAAGAATCCAAATTTTAAATTTCTTCTTGAGGGTCAAGGGTAAGATCCTTCTTCCTAATCTTTAGGGTGTGTGTCAGGAGATACTTATACATGAGGTAAACTACTATTGTGGTTAATTAGGAGAAATTGGTATTTGTCGAATGCAGTTCGTTCAACCTAAAGAGGGTTAACTATGCTGTGTATTGACTACTTATAGAAGCTACAAAGGGATTCAGATGCAAATATCTATATGGTAAAAATCTAAAGTTAGGTGAGATGAATTCTAATAAAAGACTGCTAGAAGTGAACTTAAATTTTGTATTTGCTTTTTCAGTATCATTTCTAGAATCAATGTCTAGTGACCAACCGTAATACTACACTACTACTGAATCATATCTGGCTATCTACATTTACTGGAACTTCCAGTACAGGTGATTGTCCCTCTCTGCTCTGCCCTTATGAGGCCCCATCTGCAATGCTGCATCCAGGTCTGGGGCTCCAAGCACAAGAAAGAGGTAGAACACTTACAGAGGAGGACCATGAAGAAGATCAGAGGACTGGAACACCTATCCTACAAAAACAGGCTGAGGGAGCTGTGCTTGTTCTTACCAGAGAAGAGAAAGCTAAGAGCAGATCTGTTAGTGGCTTTCCAGTACTTAAAGTGAGCTTATAAACAGGAGGGAAATCAACTTTTTATTTACGTAGATAGTGATAGGACAAGGGGGAACAGTTATAAACTCAAAGATGGGAGATTTAGATTAGATGTCAAGGGGAAAATTTTTCATTGAGAGGGTGTTGAGGCACTGGCACAGGCTGCCCAGAGAATCTGTGGATGTCCCATCCCTGGAGGTGTTCAAGGTCAGGTTGGATGGGGCCCTGGGCAGCCTGATCTGGTGCCTGATTTAGTGGTTGACAACTCTGCCCATGGAAAAGGAGCTGGAACTAGATGATCTTTAAGGTCCCTTCTTACCCAAGCCATTCTCCGATTCTCTGATTCTATGACATTAGTAAGAGTCATTAAAGATGCATACCAACAGCCAAATTTGTGTGGTTTTGTTTGTTTGTTTGTTTTTAACAACTTCATTTCTCAAACAAACAGAAAATCACTGGACCCACAAAATAATTATTTTTGATCTAGAGGGTTTTTTCTTTAAATATGTAATTGAAGAACAAAAAACTGTGGTAGGTTACTTTCTGGAAATTAGTAACTGTGCATTTCACAATGTAGGTCCTTGATGGAACAATGATTACACATATACACTTTAAAACAAATATTTGGGTAAAGGTAAGATGAAGCACTAAACATAATTCAACTAACTGAGTTTCTCCATTCTTCTTTTACCATTCAGAAGACAAATGACCTTCCAAACCAGAGACCTGGACCATCACCTATCAAGCAGAAAAAAGAGCTTGTCTTTTATAATTAATCTACGTGTCACAATCCATTGAAGGCAAAGATGCATTTGTACTATTATTATAAAGTCAAACAGTAGTTAGAAGTGTAGAAATCATTGGAAAACAGGGAAATGTTTGGAAAATAATTAGAAATATTTATTCTCCAACTTCCCGATGCAATAACTCAATCTACACAAACCTATAGTGAAATATTGCACATCTAAGGGAGCCTTGTACAGAATGGTGGTACTCAACTAATTTGTATTGGCTTGGTAGTTGTTTTGTTTGTTTGTTTGTTTGTTTGTTTGGTATTTTAAAAGTCTCTCTCACATATTTTTATCTCTAATTTTTTTTTTTTTCTGTAGAAACCATTGAAAGAGAGCCTGAGTTCCAGCCAGATTAAATAGGACAGTAGAAGTTTTCAAAGTACTTGTATAGCAACTTCAGGTCAAGATGAAAAACAAGCCAGCAATTTTGTATGTCTAGGGATGTAACAGCTCTTTTACATTTCCCTGATATATTTTTATCTCACATTGGGAAAGAATTATTAGGAGAGATTTTCAGTGTAATGAATAGGAATTAGGAGTTATATGTCTCACTGTCCTCTGTGCTCCGGAAAATATTTCCAGTGTATTTGAGGCCTGATCTAGTTTCCACTGAGATCAGGAGAATCTCAAATTGATTTTTAGGGAGAGCTGTATCAGACCCTTGTTACATTAGCTAAATCCTTACTAGACCAATATGTGTATGAACTGGCAGTGATAACCTGAAGATGAAATGCTAGCTTTAAAAACCACTGTGCTTTCTCTTCTGTGGAAGAAAGGGAAAAAAAAAAAAAACACAAGTGTGCATGGGAGAAATGATATGCTGCTGGTAGTTTTGATCCTGTACAATTAGACTTTTGATCATCACTCTACCAGTCAAGCAAAGGTATAAAATCATAGTTAGTGTGTTCCTGCACATAGTGATATATGTAGAAGTTTTTAGTTAGCCATTCAGTGCAGACATTTCTACTGAACTCCTGCAGGAAATAGGTTCTTGATGTAATCTCCTATTGATTGAACTGTCAGACATTAACTGATGGCCAGCCTTTGAGAGATACTGTTTTAAGAAACCTTGTGATGCTGTTTCACAGTTCCTTGTCATATGCTTAGACTTGAGATATCATGAAGGAGAAAAAATGATGGAAATTGAAATAGCATACATGTTTCACTTTCTCATTAGAACTAAAATCAAAGAAGTGGGGTCAAGATGCTAACATAGGACTTTGATTTTGGAACGGGGGCACTGACTACATATTAGGACAAGGAGACATTTATTGTACATTGATCTGCATCTAATCTGTGCTGTCTGTGGAGTAGCCTAGCCAAATGCCAGCTCTTATCTATGGCAATTGACATTTTCCATTAAAAGGACCAAGCCAGAGTTTTAGAATTCATCTACAGTTTCTTTATTGAAAGCATATGACATCATAGGGAAGGCTCTTACTAAGAGCTCAAAGTATGGGAAAAAATAAATAGTGTGATCACAAAATATATCAAAGTATTTCAAAGAATGTATGTCAAAGTATGTCCCGAAATATATGTATGTCAAAATATGTAAGCCCATGCTTCTATTGATATTAATGGAAACACATCAGTGTAAATGATTCTGGATCTTTGTTGGAAACTGCATATACAGACACATAACATTTCCTAATGCTTAATGTCAAAGGAGGAGAAACTCTGCCCACTTTTTAATGTAAATGAGACTAGATTAGATTTAAGAGATCTCAAATAATGCTTTGATGGGTAACTTTTCAGAAGTGGAGTTTTACCAGAGGAAGACTGCATAAGAAATATTCATATTCCACTGTTATTTAATACAGAAATTTATAGTAATTCTCTAAGTATGTATAAATGTCCTAAATACATTTAATTTATTAAAAGAGTTTAATTTCTGAGACATAAGACCCTGATATATGCCAAAAGTGCAATTAGCATGGCAGTGAAGGTTACAGTGGATGAAAGCAGAACACAAACCTTACACTTAAATTGAATTATACCCCTTACAAACATTTAAAATTGGTAAAAAACTAAAAGGAAATCCTCTAGATCATGAATCCCATTAATATAATGGTGATTTTTCTCAAATGGTGTTATTCTTGGAAAAAAAATTATAAATTGCAGCCTATGTTTGTTATATTCATTTGCTTATTCAAAAAGATCCCATAATTCTATTGAATAACTACTGATTCATTACCCTTCCACATAATATCATCCAAGGAGAGAAAAGTAAAAAGTGGATGCTCACAGTTATTTAGATCAATGGGATCTAGCAACCTTTGCGTTTTTAAGAACAAATTTGTAGTAAAATAATTTATTAATTGGAAGAACAGATGAAACAGTTTGTAGCTGATTTCTAACCAAGAAAGTATCCTGATCCCACAGTTTATTTAATACAGATAAATATCATGCCCATATGGAACAGCTTGCAGGTTCAATTTAAATCTGTATGACATATGATGTACTTAACATTTGGAGCCAGCAGATCTAATTTGAGTGTAGTCCAAAATGAGAAGCAAAACACGGTATCTTTTTATGTAAGGTGATGATATTGAGGAACACCATGTTATCATAGAATCATAGAATCACAGAATCATAGAAAGGCCTGGGTTTAAAAGGACCTCAAAGATCATCTAGTTCCAACCCCCCTGCCTTGGGCAGGGTTGCCAGCCACTAGACCAGGCTGCCCAGAGCAACATCCAGCCTTGCCTTGAATGCCTCTCGGGATGGGGCATCCACAACCTCTCTGGGCAACGTGCTCCAGCGCGTCACTGCACACTGAAAAATGGTCTGAGTTAATAGTTAAGATGAGGACACGAGTACAAACACTAACAGTTAAGAAGTAACATAAAAGTGCAATTTGTCCCATCCTAGGATAAGCAGTTTCCTTTTATCAAAGTGGTTGTTTTTCATTCCATATTTTTTAAAGATGTATTCAGTAATTGTGCACTATCAGCTATGATCATCATGGTCACATTCTCTTATAAGTCATGGAAAACTATTTTCTAGCTGTTTCTAGCTAATTTCTAGCTTGTACTGTTTCAGAATTTTACTTTTTACTTTTAATGCATACAGTTCTATTGATGAGTTTGGTATCATGACAGCGTTAATTTTGAACACTGTGTAACATGAGGTAGTATTTTGTGGGCGAAACACAGACTGCTGCAGGCAACACGTTTGTGACTTTGCTGAGGGGCAGGCTATTCTACATCTGTACTTGACAGGATGAATTACTGAGGGAGTTTGTTAGAAAAAAAGGATAATGCAGCATCTGTTGGGTATCTTTAGATTTCTGAAATAATTCAGGTTTGGGATGAAGATGAGCAGCTGTCTCAGATGATGAGGGGCCCAGTGGAGCCTTGTTGCTGATCCCACTAGCCAGTGGCTTGACTGTTTTCTGCTATTTATTAATTATTCATCATGTGGTGTAAATTCCATTCTTTGCACAAAATCTCAGATAGTGCCATAAAATATAATCCTGTGGACTACATCTGAAAGCTATCCAGTGGTCTCTGTGGTGTGCAAATTCTGCAGACATTTATTTCCTACTATGCAAGCACTGAAAGTATGACAGAGCCATCTGGAGTGCTGAATCTCTCAAGAAAAGATGAGCAATTAATAAAAAAAAAATCCACCAACAATGTGAAATAAGAACTTCAGTATCAATTTGCCCCTATTAGCTCAAAACAACGTGTCAGTCAAGAGGCATGAAATGGATTAAAGTATTTAGAAGAAGACAACCCGTTGGCATTGTCATATTCCTCATCTGCTGTGCAAGTAACAGTCAGTATTAACTTCATTTCAGAACAGTTAAATGGTATTTGTCACTGTTAGATGTGACAATCCTCTGTTCTGCTCCTCTGCCTTTTTGAACTGAGAGTTCATTTGCTAGTACATGTCCGTGAATCAATTATTTTATGACTCCATTTTAAATTTCCTTTTTGTATTGCACTGCAAGCAGTGGGAAGGGAAATCTGCTCCATAATCCATTGGATAACCAACAGTTAGTATGCTACAGTATACCTGCAGTGATTGTATCCTTGAATGAGAGGCAGAACAGAAATGTCCAGTGAATTAAAAATAAACAAACCAAATGAAGAAAAGCACTACTCAAAAATGGTGGAATTTACTTAGAGATATAAGGAGTACTTTTTTTTACAATCAGCCATTTAATTACCGCCCCATGTACAGAACAGGACCTGCCCCACTCCCACCCTTACATACTGAATATGATTCATGAACTTTTTAGTGCTTTATTCCTACAAAGTCTTTTTTCCCTCTCCTTATTTCTCCAGTGGTAAACAGAACAGCAGGATTATTAGAATCTCATTATTTCCTCTTCTCAGCTTTTCAGAAACAACATACTAGGCTGGGGGAGATCTGTTTAGTTTCAGGTGAGAGAATCTTACGGTACAAAAATGGACAGGATATTTTGATAACCTGTTTTTAAGTGTTATGAAAGTTGCTGGAGAATGCTAAATGTCTCACTGTAGCAGGTGTCATGAGAGATCTGGGGAGCAGAAAATGTGTCACCTGCAATGAAGAATTCTTAAGACTAAATCCAACAGGCTGCCAAGTATGAGGAAAAGCCTTGGCTATTGCATGCTTTTCGACATCTTCGTTACTAAGCTTTAGTATGTACAGAATTTGTTTGGAAAAGTCTTATGTGGTGATGCTTCTTCAGAAAAACAAAATGTCCTTAACATGTAACATATCTCACTGAGCGTATAATATACCTTACTTGCTGTTACAAAGGCCATTGACTTCAGGTGGTTCAGGACAAGGAATCACATTCTTTCCTTAAATTTGTGGATGAAAAATTCCAAATAAAGTAAAAATGTCAGCTGAATTACTCTGGCCTTATATCAATATAATAATAACAATGCTCAAATGAATGCACATAAAATATACAAAATATCCATAGGAATAATACTTATTTGTTTAAATAAGGTATTGATCTCAAACTTTTATAATACTTTATTCTACTAATTTCTATAGGAACACGTTGTCCTGGAATATTTCTGTTGCACAATTTATGTCACATATAACTGTAGAGAAGCACATTAACAGAATATGTGATGGTGAACAATATGCTTACTGAATCAAGAAAACAGCCATCTAGAAATGGAAAAGCTCTCTCTGAGAGCTTCGTGTACTTGACTTATTGCCTAAAAGAGAGGAATTAATAATTTTTAGTTTCAAATTTAGAACATGTAGCAGATTGTCTCAGGAGACTCAGGACTGTGCCTGTGTCATTTAGTTGTTCTGATTAAGCTACAGCAAGTCGCCTATTTCTGAGACTGAAATTAGTCACTGATTGTTGCATTGTGCTTCAGTATATTGTACTACATACACACGTTGTTTGCAGTCTTCATACAGCTGAAATTCTTTAAATAAATTCTTGAAACTAAATCTTTAACTGTTTTTTCACCACATATTAACATAGTAAAATAACCACAGAGACTTCATGGTTATTCTTTTTTCTCTCTCTAAGTATAATTACAGAAGTTTGAACATCCCTGAGCTGCTTTTTTTTCTTCTAATTTCCATTGTCTTCTCATGTGCTGTAACAAAACTCAACTCCCTTGCTCCTGTATGTATGTGTTTTTCAACACTGACACCATCTTAATGAATACCCACTGGCTCTCTTGCTGTTGTTGATACTGCATTTCTACTGACAAGTCCCAAATCTGCATACAAGACTCTAGATGTGACCTCCAGAGGGCTGAATAGATGGAAATAATAAATTCCTTCAACCTGCTGATTATTCTCTTATTAATTAACGTATCCCTATAGAACGTTAGCTTTCATCATAGCAACATCATGCTGTGACTTTTTACTTTGTAAGGACGTTCAAAACCAGGTGGCTTTGCTGCTGGCTCCTCTAGCACTACTTGGAGCAGGAGAGAGACATTACAGTTGCTTAAAAGAAGAAGACCCAAGAGGCCAAAGGAACAGAGATATCACTCTTAGTAATTAAGAGAAGTTTGAAAATAAGCTAATTCAGTGGTACCTATGAATAAGCAATAAGATACCTCCTGCCCTTGCCATGACTTGTGTGAGCTCCAGGCAGAACTACAATACTTGCAAGAAGAAGGAAGTGATGGAAGCAATTTTAATGAGAAACTATTTAAAAGGCCAAAATGGTAAAACCTTTGCTTAAGAAGATCAGATAGTACTGATATCTCGTACAGAATAAAAGTGAGGTACTAGAGGAGTGCAGGAGGTACTGCAGTGTCAACATCAATTCTTGTAAAAAAAAGATTACGATGCAAAAAACAATGACACACTGTGAATCCTTTTAATTGAATTCATAAAATTAAATTATTTTTTATTTCTTCTGCACAGGTGCAATATGTTCCCAGAAAATACAGAAAGTCAGCAAAACATCCACAGCTGATGTTTTCACTTGTATTTTAAAGAGGAAATTATTATGCTAAAAGAAGCTTTTGGTAAGACATTGCAGTCAAAACTGGAGATTCAACAGCACAGTGATCTTGTGATATTCTGCATAATCAATAGATTGCTAACTAATCAATTTTTTAAGGTATGAGGATTAACATTCATAATTTGCAGGTGAGTAGATTATGTCTAATACAAATTTCATCATAAGCCATTCTTCCAAGCATCTCTAGTTTTGGGGTATTCAAGACTGATAGTTCAAGACCTCCTGCCCTTAAAGGTATGAATCCAGGAGCAGCAAGGGCCAGCTGAATGCCAACGGGAACAGGACTTTGTAGTCAAGAGTGACATCAAGGCAGACAAAGGTAGAAACCTGAGTGACGAGGGCACAAACACAATTGCGCTCAAATGAGGTGAACAGGGCAGGCCTAGGAATGGGAGGCATAGTGAGCTAAGAATCCCAGAAGTCAAGCAAACCTCCAGGTTGAATGTAGTATGTCCTGACAGCATGTGTCTAAAGCCAGAGAATAAAATCTATAGCCATATAGTCTCCAGTAGTTTTTAGAAGACATTTCTATTTCAAAGAACTTGGAACATGAACAAATTAGCTTTGTGCTGAAGGACTAAAAGAGCTAAGAAATTGTTGGAGATAGAACTCTGCAAGAAGAATAGAAAAGTTCAGGTGAATCACAGAAATCATTGTTTTACTGACCTAGATAATACTCAAATGTAAAATGCAGGAGAAGGAAAAGTGTTAAAAAAGTTGCTTGCAGTGAATGTTTCTGGAGTTAGGTAGATTATGGCTCTTCTCCTGTGAAGTACTGAATATCCTTAACTTCTGGCACTATGGCAAAAGGCTTTTTGCTACAACATCGAAATGTCCAACCTTCTCAGTGATGTAGCCCCACAACAACCTTTGCTCAATTATTATCAATTACAAAAAAAAGAGAGAATTTTCTTCCTTCTTCCAATTCAGGAAACAAATTGAGCTCCCAAAGTGCAGAACAAGCACCTTGTTTTCTCCTTGCAATCTGGCTTATTCAGATGCTTAAAAATGAAACTTATTCCATGCTCAATCACACTGCAAACTGCATTTCATTCATGTCACTTTGTCGATTCTTCCATTCTAATCTCAGCCAAATAGACTCAGAGATTTATACAGTATATGGACATACAGGAGTAAACAAACATAGTGCTGATAAGGTGTGCTCTCTGTCTTGCATTGTTTGTCAGGCAATTGAATGAGATAAAAACATGTTCTACTGTTACGCAGGCTTAGAAGTGTGTACTCCTTAATGCAGAACTAGACCCCACTATGAGGGTAGGTAGAACCTACCCTCGTACAAATCCTGTATATCTATGATCTGCCAGTCTAGGAAGACAGATAGAGAAAAAACATGTTTCTAGCATAGGTAGTAGGACTGTTAAAGAGAATGCAGACATAAAAATAAACATGAAACATAATTTTGCTTATAAATTTGCCTCGCATTATGTTCAACTCTCCCTAATCTATAAATCCATGTACTTTATAGCTTGATACAAAGCCAGGGGATATTGCTTTTGAACATGGTATTTAGTACCACAACTGCTGGAACCTGATGAAGGAGTTTGCCAATAAACTTTGGCCAACAATAATAAAACAGTCCATGTTGCAGGAAGTCAGAGGGATGCAAATGCTCAAGGATATAGAATTTGTTGCTACAGCTACAAAACAATAAGTGGTGAAGGTGTTAAGCATTATAGAAATTCATCAAAATCCACATCCAGTCTCATTAGCTGTCTCCAGATCTGTTAAAGAATCAGAATGTCATAAACACAAACAATTTGCATAAGAAATGTCCAAGCCATGAATTGGAAACAAGATTAAAAGAAGAAACAGCTGTGTGTAATTGTCCATCCCCTGTGGAGATTAATATCACACATTACATGAAAAATCAGATTTGGGAATGAGGTTAACAGAATTAACTAGAAGAGGGAGTGAACAATACCTCCTACATAGTTCCCTGCTCATAAGCATGTCTTTACTGCCTTTCAGAGGCCGCTCTGTCTTGAAAAATCATCCTCAAGAGGGCTGCAGGATTTGTTACCTTGCTACATTTAACACATTTACTAACGACAACTAATTGATTTTTATTTATCTGGCAAAGCAAACCTTGGTCTTTTCACCCTAATATTTAATCCTCTTCAGCAATGTAAATAATGAGAAAGACACTTGCAGATCTGATTAACCTGCAAGTTCCTTTTTAAGCAATAAGCGATCAATACCTGTACCCATTCCATTAAACAACCCTTTTCACTTGAGTCTGTAGCTGCAAGAACATATGTATATGTTATTTTTTACAATAATGATTCAACTGTAGAGTAACTCTAAAAAAATAATTAAAGAATAAAGAAAAAAAGAGTAAAGAAATGGCTCCTGTAGTCTTTAAGAATCCTTCATTGGTTCAACCATGCATTAGGCACATCTGTGGAAAGAATTGTTCTTACAGAGAGTTGAAATGTCAGCAACTACTGGATGAAAGTCTTCTAACTATTTGAAGAACACAGGAAGAAAGCATACTATGTTGACCTACCAATGTTTTAAACCTCATCTGAACAATAGGCTTTCTAGGTTGTTAGAGTAACTCAGTTTCCAGTATAGTAGTTCCTTATCTGAAACTTATGGTGAAGACCTACAGATTACTGTTAAATCTTGAAACTTATGTGAATTCTTAAATATCATTATTTTAACTGTAAATATTATAATAGAAGTACATGAATGGAATATATGTGAACTTCTTAGCATAGCACTGTACTCCACAATGTGACAACAATTTCTAACCTTATAAAAGTTATTTTCTGTAATGAATATAGAAAACGAAGTAGGTGAATTGGATGGATAGATAATTTCCAATTTGTAAATGACCAGAAAGCCAAAATTTGGGGCTATTCTGGAATACACTTTATGGTTCAGTTCTCATCTAAAATTAGATATCCAGGAGTAGAAAATTAAGGTTTCCACAAACAACTCAATTTTCTTGTGGAAGCATTGTTCAGATCACATTCCTGTAGAGGCTTCAATAATGAGAGTTACCTCCCTGTGATTCTGTCTGTATGCTTTTTGACTTGCTTATTTTCAGAAAGTATGATGTGTCAGCGGTACAGCACAGATTCAGTCTATAATTGGTTGAACACAACGGAAAACAGACTTGTCTGAGATTTCCAGACTCATGACAGCCCATGCTGCTGGACACTTGGAAAGATATCATCAGACAAAGTGACTATGCAGAAGCTGCTGGAATGTTTCCTAGCTTGCAAGGACAGCAGCTGTCTTGTGTCCCTGATGTCTCAATTTAATGGTGAAGGGTTCTGTGCTACTCATCGCACAGGAATTATGTCTTTTGTTCTCTTAAAACTACTGTTTAACTTGTCTTATAAAACAAAACTGTAAATGGATCATACAGCTCAGCTAGATGACAGGTAGTCCAGACTGATTAAACAAAATACTTCCTTGCTCATGCCTGCCTGAAGTATATTTAACTTATACTGCTAGCATTGCAGCATATTGGAAGGTATGATTGAGGCTGGCGCACTGGGGTTATTTTTAGGAAGTATTCATACTTTATACAAAGCCCCAGTATTTACACTTTCTGGAGATATAATCAGGAGATCATGCTATACTTTGCATATACAGAACAGTATAATTCTGTGGAACGAACATCTTATTCCTGAACCATGTAAACAAATGAAAGGCCAAAAATGCCATGTCTAGCCTGATACTTCAATGTCAGACAGACTCATCTTTGTTCAATTATCTACTTGCTTCCCATATATATAAGTACAAGCTTGGAGGCCTTCTAACTGAAGAACTCTTTGGGATAAGGTTAGGAGTTGCAAAGGTGAAGACAGCAGGTAGGCAAACATTCTCTGTCAAATCCCTCACTCTTTCATTTAACTCAGTTCATTTTCCTCCTGTTCCTTTCAACTGCATTGTATTGATTTCTGTCCCTTAAAAATCTTCATGCTTTGGGATCTGAATCAGTCATTGACTATTTGCAGTTTGAGAAAAATGTCTTTGATTGCTGTGCAGAGAACACCGAGCCTTATCCAGTTTTCTGAGGAAATGTTATAAAAGTGACATAAAAATCTGCTTTTTGACTCCATGAACCATCAATAGGTCTTTAGCAGCAGTATAGCACCCTAGAAACAGATCTGGAAGATGGAGAAAACATATCTGGAGTTAAACAGCAAGATGAAATAACCATATTAATTAACAGATGGTAAAACTAGATTTTGTAGAATTTGACTTTTTAGTCAGTCCTTTAAAAATATTAAAAGAAAAAGGAATTTAATTTTTTTGGAGAAATTTTAACTTCATCACTTCAAAAATAATGTAAGTTTTTGGTCACTGATTACATACTCTTTAACAGAGTAAGTTTAGAGGAATGTGTAGTAGGAAAATACTTGCACAGTCAGGTGCTGAAAGAAGAAAGACCTCGGTGTCATACAAACCATGTAAATGTAGGTGATCGTATGAACCAGTTGTCCAGGCCTCTCAACATTCAGTGTCTCTGTCTGCGGTAGACAGTTATAGTTGTTTACAACAGTCTTCGTCTCTGACCCTGGATAGACAGCCCTGAAGCAATATATATTGATTTAAATGAAATCCTTTCAGCAATTTGAATCAGAATTGTTCTGCTTCTCTGGTAATGAATACAAGGAACTTTCAGAAAAGGAGTTTCAGCTGCTGCTTGGCTGAATATCTTCATGAGAGCAACAGAAATGATTTTACACAAGAGACAAACTTGTCATCAGATTGGTCCCTGTAAACTGAAGTTAAATTGAAAGTTTTAAATCAGACCTGCATAGCTTGAGGCTTTTAACCATTGTCAAATGCTCAGAGAAAGCATACTGAAAAATTAAGAAAGCTTTCCTCCACTGTGATGCTTTGACTTGTCTGCACGGGAAGAGGTTAAATCTGTCTTGTTGAACCTGTTAAAAAACTTTAGACTTAAGTTCAGGGAGGATGTGAGAATAGAGGCCTGCCTTGTGTGTTGCTGACTATTACCTGCTAGCAGAAATTATTCTCCCAGAAGAAAGAAGCATATTTGCAGTCGTTCACAGCAGTATAGAGCAGTTCATGTTGCTGTAAACGGAGGAGAATGCAGAATGCTATTTTAAACATGTAAGAAACAATGAAAAATGCAATGTATCTGTTGGAAATCTGGACACCTTGAGACAAATTCAATATAATCCACTTCAGTGGATTGACTCTTGGTTTGGCTTACCTAGAAAGCACTCTATCAGGTTTCCAGTCTCCTAGTTTTGCTCCACTTGAATGAACGGTTAGTTGAAGAAAACCAATGAAAATCAGCTGCTTCTTTTCATATTAGGGCCTGTTTGTGAGAAACAAAACTGTATTAATTTATAGACAAATAAACCAGTAATTTCCCCATGGAATATTCTTTAGCAAACATGGATGTAAAGAATACTCACCAAGATGTAACAGTTTTTCCAGTTTTCACTCAACTTTCTTTTCTATCCTTTTAATCAGAAGGATGTTTTGAAGCACACAAGTTAGATCAGGTTTGAGATAATAATTGTATCAGTCTGCAGCACCAACTGGGACTTCCCCTGGCTTCTGGGAAGTTGCTAGGCTACTATCTTAAAGAGACAACTCACTTGATTAATTGCAAATACAGATTGCTTTATGAAAAAGTTAATACATTTATAACAACAAAGTCTAAGAAGTAGCAAGCTGATTATTAGAACTTGCAGTATTCCCTGAATAGAGGATTAAGGAACAAAAGTACAGCTTTTTAAAAGAGATGCAGTCTTCGCTGACTTCACTCCTTGCAGCAGCGAGTTATTATGGTGTTAGTAAATCGACATTCAAAGAAAATAAAAAAGCATTTGTTTTTAGAGTGTGATATTCAAAATAAATGTCGCTTCACTCATTTTGTATTAATATAACTGGCAAGGAGCTTCTGTAATATTCTAGGGTACCTCTATCCCAAATCTGCCTTGGAGGAGAGTGCATGTCTGGTATGTATTTGCACTGGATGTCAGACTGCTGATACTTTGCTTTTTCATTAAATATATTATTACTTGAAACTCTTCAAAGGGCTAAGCAGCTTTCATTCCTCAGATTATGTGGTGATTCTATGAATAAATGTAATATGGTAATGCATAATGATAATTACAAATATATATATATATAAAAGATGTAAGCACCTGGTTTCTTACGAGTAGGCCTTTTTGGAAATGATTTTAACTTCCATGAAATTTGTTGACAAAAACTGGAGAAATAAGTCTTTGAAATTTTCTTTGCCATTTTTCAGGCTCTTTATTAGAAAAAAAATAAATAAAACTCTTGATGTTTGAGTTTTACTTAGAGATCTGGCAATACTGAGAAATATTTCTGGAGTTTTCTGAAAGCTACTTGAAGAGGCAAATCAAACATTTTCAAGCTGCTTTACATGTAAATACTTACATAAGCAGCAGGCATTTGCTCAACCTACTTCTGATTGTTCTGAAAGCTTCGTTAATAACTTGTTTCACCCTTTAAAATGCCAGATGAATTGTCTCTATATGATTTGGAAGCACTTTGGCTTGTAGTTTGTGGTCACTGCAATGGGAATGCATTAACCTTTCTAACCGGTAGACCCCAGATAAGTGAAGGGATGATAAAGAAATGAGCAACCTGCAATGAACTGAAAGAGCAGGTGAGGGAGTAACAGCACAGCATAAAGCTTCAGTGGGCAAGCAACAGAGTTGAAAAACAGTGAAAAATCTCTGGATAAAGTACAACTTTTTAAAATCAAAGTCAAATAGCTTGGAAACACTGAGAAGTTACAGAGATTGACAAAAGAGATTGTGATCAATCGGTAATGTAAGTCTTACTTGAGAATTTCTGTAAATTGTGTATGATTGTATGAGTTGAGAGTAGATAACGGTGCACCTACGAGCTCCAGTTTATTGATATTCTGAGCATTAAAAGACAAGAAAATAACACACATAGGTCCTGTTCTGGACCTTGAAGACAGTGGGGAAAACACAGTGTCCTTTGTAGCTGTCTCATATTAAAATAATGTTGTGAGGGACATATATCCTCTTTACTTGTAATTTATTAATAAAGTGAGTAGCCTCATAACTAAGCACTTCACACCTGTAGGAATTTTTATTGTCCATACTCTATAAAAGCTGGGGAATATAGTATAGTGTGGGGGCTACCTAGTTTAGCCTTATACTTTAAGTTTTCTTACTGTGGAAGTATGTTGCCATTGTCCTAAAAAAGAGGTGATGAAAGTACTCTGTGAAACAGGGTATTAGGATGTGACAGGGAGAAGAATTCCAAATGTGGGCAGAAGGACTCTATCCCTTTCTCACCCACCAGGATTTTTAGTGGCCTTAGGAGCTTCTTATCAGCCTTATCACTGTGAAAAAGTCTGGGAATTGTACCACGATCTGTTTTTATGGAGCTGAAATCACGGAGATGCAATCAAGGCCTGTGGATTTTAGTGATACATTGCAAAGGAAAGTTTTGTTGAAAAATTAAGATCAGGTTTAAAGATCAAAATCACTTTAAAAATCAGCAAGAATATTCTTTACCACAAAGTCCTAAAGCAAGTTTTAAATGCTATGACAGATGAAGTGTTTTGTATAACAACCAATGATATATTCTACATGAATTTTGTTTAAAAATG
Source organism: Aquila spilogaster (assembly GCA_024606505.1). Taxonomy (NCBI): domain Eukaryota; kingdom Metazoa; phylum Chordata; class Aves; order Accipitriformes; family Accipitridae; genus Aquila; species Aquila spilogaster. The sequence continues at coordinate 63,097,293 of JANHGO010000053.1, forward strand.
TACACTTTCTATTTTTTTTTAAGATTCATTGAAATATTAAAAAAGAATAAAATCGGTAGTGAATATTATTTTGGGTAGATGAAGGGAGAAATAAATTTCATTCTTTCAGTTATTATCTTTTCATGATATACTGTATAACATTTTTAAATAGCACAGCAAAATCCATATTCTCCATTTAATAAGCGACTCAGCAGACTCAGAGGGCTTTGAACACTTGGTTTCTGCATATACAAAAGAGATGTTTGCATGCAACAAAAGATAAACCTGTTGCATGGAGACATCAGATGCAATTGTAGCATTTCTTCTTATAGTCTGAATCATCAGTTGTGCAAAATATGTCCTTAGAGTGTTAAATATAATGTTGGGCAGTAAAAATTCCCTTACTATTGCTACTCCTTTTGTTTTCACTTTTCATATATTATTTTTTTTCCTGTAGATTTAAATATTTTTACATGTGTTATTTTAAAATATTTATTATTTTGTTTTAAAGCACTTTAAACATAATTTACAGCCTATATTTTAATGGCTCCCATGTGTTGGGTTACAATCTGAAAAACAAGCTTTGGTTTGAGGCTCTAAAGGTTGTAAACCAATTTCTAGACTCCACTTTCACAATATTTTGTGCTTTAAAATCTGAGCTGGTTATTCTGTCAACCAAAGTCAGTGTTTTATGAATAGTCCTAAGGATTAAGGAAGGATCATAGGGGAAAATGTCATTTTTAACCCTCATTCAACCGTTCAGTTTGCAATGCTTGTTTGCTGCTGTCAGCTCTGTTGGATATTACAGTTTGTAATGAAAATGTCGATGACTTACAGAAATGCCTGGAAGTTCCTGATTTCACAAAATAGCATTATATCTGGTGTTTCTGAAGCTGGATTTTCCAGTTAGTGTCATTTTAATGTATTTGACTTCCATTGTAGACAGACTGAGTGAGTTTAGTTTTGGATTCCTAATGAAAATATGATGACTTTAAGATCTATTTAAAAATTTAATCACATTTAAAAATAGGTTTGAGTTCATTGTTCGTGTACTATGGGAGAAGGATATGAGTAAGCTAATAAAGCTCTGAAATCTTAATTTTGAGTAAAAGATTTTTTTCATTCTGATTGTTTGAACAGTGAAGAATTGAAAGAAGCTGGACAGGCGATAGAAATCTTTAAATGGGCATTGTCTAAAAGCAAGTTAGAGAGGCATGGATCAGAAGTGGTCAACCTAGAGCTAATGTTGTCTCAGCACAAAGAAATGGAGTAAATAACTTTTTCAGTTTCTTTCATTCATTTTATGATTCCAACACATGTTGTTGAGAGGGTGTGACTTGCAGCCATCTTGTCTAACTCTGATGTTCTAACTTCCAAGCTCTGAGTGGGAGAGCAGGATCGAAGACATTATGAGAGGGCACTTCCAACTAAAGTTGTGTTTTCTGGAATTATACATAGGGATCCAGATCTGTAATACAACAAGATGTTTCTTCCTGTTTGCTTTCCCCAGTTTTGATATGGTTCATCATAATTTTTGTCTTAGCTCTGGTCAGATATTTTCTACGTGAATAAATGTATATATCCATACACACAAACTACACTGACACATATATTACAAAGCAGATTTACATCCTAATTCAAATGGGGAAGGAAGAAATCTATTTCTCTAAAAATTTTCAGGTGACTCAAAAGGTTTAGGAATTTCATATTCTGGAAACTGAAAACAATCTGTTTGGGGGAAGTCATATTTCATATTGGAAATAAAAGGAAGCATAAATATTTTTAAGAAGTCCTAAAACGTTGGTCTTACTGTGTATGTACGACTCATGGTAGGGTAAATGAATGGATGAAACAGTAGTTTCCTGATCTTTGCCAGTCTTTGGAGACACAAAGAATGATTCCATCACATAGTGGCACAGCATAGCCACTGCTCTCTTTGTCCTTTTTCCATCTTTGTTTACTGAAGAGTAGTCACTGCACTAGCATTAAAAAAAACAAAAAACAAAAAAACATAAGAAAAACATCTAAGTTTATTTGTTCTATAACTAACGAACTATCTACATAAATAATGGTCTCATCAGAAATCCATGCTGCGGTGTTAAGAAATCCAGGCCAGAAATCCATGTCCAGCCAACTAATGTTGACAATATCTAGCTTTTAAATTTACATCTATAACAATTATTAAAGTCTAAAGAACTTTACTGTAAGTTAGCATAAATCAATGTAACCCCACCAAAGTCCAATTTTCATGTAAATAAAGAGCCATTCTACTGAATACTGAGATATATTGCCAATATCCTGCTTATTTTTCTGCAAACTGCTTGTGACAAAGAAAAAAAAGCCACAGTAAAAATTGTAGCATGTCAGATTATTTGCCTCTGTCTGAACCCCAAATGAATAACCATTACAATCTTCCTGACCTAATGCTTATATTCTTTGTATACTCTTGCTGCTATTTCAGCCTTGTTCAAGTAGTCACAATTTCCCACAAAAGCATTTGTAGTCACTGTGGGAAAGCCACTGTAAGTAAGAGATATAAATAATATCTCCACCAAATAAATGTAAAAAGACTTATTATTGTGTTGAATAGAATGAATGCTTACTGTGCTTCTTCACTGCTGCTAATAAGCCATATCGAGTCAATTTTCCCTGTCCATTCAGTAGCCTGAAAGTGTCAAACCTGGAGCTTCTGTGCTGGTTTCATTGCTAGGCTGAAAAGGTGGCAGCTGCTGCTGGAAGGGGAAAATGCTTTCACTGCCTGAGCAGTTGCAGTGAATACTTTCCTCTGAATCTCTCTGAAGTCAAGGGAGAAAACATTTACTGTCATCAGATCAACAAAATGAAAATAGTGTTTTGACTTGCCTTTGCATTACTTGTGTTTCTCTCTCTTTAGATAATACAAGTGAAAAAATGACGTTTCCTTCGTTTGCATTGCATAAGAAATTGGAAAATATGTATTATACCTGAGGAAGACATTTATCAAAAGTCAGACCAACAAACTAAGTAATGGTGTGTTAGTGTTCCAGTATTTTCAGACATAATATTTTAATAATTATATGTTACTTACCATGTAATTACTTTGTAACTAGAATGTGTCTATATGTTCTATACCTTCCATACCACTATCTGATGAAATGTGAAGTTCAAGGTAATGGATGATTTATTGCAAATACCCCACTATCTTGTCAAAACGTGTTTTTAAAACTCCTGTAAACTAACTATATATTTGCTGAAATTCAGCAGGAGTTGTTCTCATTCATACTGAAAAACCTACTGCCAGTTATTTAAAAATATTTCTGAGCTACCTTTCTTTATTTTCATTCCATTCTAGTTACAACTATATTATAATTATTGCATTTTTATTACGAAATATTTATTTATATGACATTTTCAGCTTTTGTGTAATTTACTATCAAATCTATGCAGAAAATGGGAGCACTGGGAAGAATGGAGCATGATACAGTCATTCAAAGCGATTTGCTCTTGGAAAACAAATTTTTCTAAACTAACAACCCAGCATTAAGAAACAGGGCAAGAAACAAATATGTGCAAGCTCTAGCTCATTAATTCTAGGATTACTTAACTTATTAATGATCTTTTTGAAGTTTAAGCTATTAATGCACGTTGGCTTTGTTTCATATTATGACTTTATGATGTCACTTACATTGAATTATCCATGAAGGTGAAATGTACTAAAAGGAAAAAAGCAGCTTCTGTTTATTGTAGGAAGTAACAGCAACAAAATATGCTTAATCAACCCCCAAACTGGTAGCAATCTTTAATGTTTTACCTCATGGCTTCCTTCTTGCCATATGCTAAAGTTCATTGTCTTATGAGCCTTTGAGCTGTCATTCTGTCTCCCTACATTTTCTCTCATTTTCTCCTCAATATAAGTGGCTGTCTGCTGGAAATTGTTTTATATCTTGCCTGACCATTTGACTGCAGGGCATAGTTACTTTTCATTTCTCCTGTTGGAAGGATGGTGGACACAGTAGGGAAGCTAGGCCAATTAAGTGGCCACTACCATTAACATTAACCTTTCTAAAAGTGTAGGCATTATGTCTGAGAACATATTTTGTACCTCAGGGCCAGAAAAATACGAGTGTAGTACCAATTTTTAACTTTTTTTTTGTCTCTGTGTTAGAGTGAGGCAAGAGCCCGTTTTGAAGGGCAAAGCCATCAGCTTGTGGGTCAGTCACCCCTTTATGTTAAATTCATAGGAGATATTTAAGAAAGCTCCTAATTTGACGATTACTAGTGTAGTATATTAACTGTCATATTCTTCTGAAAAACCCAATAATGCTTTATAATAATGTCTCGATCCCTGGAAGTTAAATGCCATGTTGGATGGAGCCCTGGGCAGCCTGATCTAGTGACTGTCAAACCTGCCCACAGCAGAGAAGGTGGATCTAGATGAGCGTTAATGTCCCTTCCAACCCAATCCATTCTTTGATTTTATGATTAATATCAATCTTCTAGATATTTGGAGCTTTGGGATAAATTTTCACAATTTTAAGCATGTATCTGAATATCTGGTCCCTTCCTCAGTTAATTCATCTTCTATGATCATTTTTCATTCTCTTGTCTTGTCGTGAGCAACTTTTTTTTGGTGAAAAAATAGATGTAGTATTTCTATCTGCAAGTGGTGCCCTGAACCATCTTGTTTAATTCTTATTATTCTTACCTGATAATTTGATTTTATGCAGAAGGAACCAGTTGCCTCTCTTTTGACTTCCCGTTGAGACATTACTGCTTCCATAGTTGATGAATTTCTGTTCATCTCTATGAGGAATGTTGTAAAGAGAGAATGTAGAACCAATGTGACTTCTTTCATAAGGTTTGCATCTGTGATTGAGTGCCTTAGGTGAATATATGTGTGCATTTAGAGTCTCTGAAATTGATTCCTTTTGGATAAAACAAAACCAAAACATTCTCCAGGACTGAAACTAATGTACTCAAATTCAAATAAGCATTTGTCCACAAAAACAAATTAGAGCAACATACCTACAAACTGTATGCATAGTGTGGATGGCCACCAGCACTAGTTCTTTGCTCCTACCTATTAATACTAATGAAGCCTTTGATGCCGATTGAGATGTAGCTTTTTCTGAAGTTTCTTTTCTCAATGAAACGTAATTCTTTTGTGCCTACCTAACTATAAGTTTTTAACAAAACTGATCACTTCAACGTCAGTATTGTGACTTTTCAGTTGAATTTCGTTGATCAGTGGGCTCTGAGCAGCTGAATAAACTGGCACAAACTTAGGTAGTGTTATCTCATATGCAATGAAAGACTACATTTATACACTCTCTTCAGGAGATCAGATTGAATTCTAATATGAACTGCTCTGTTAGATGATCAGGCAAAAGCCTGAAGCTGGGAACGGGGATATGACTGGATATTTGCCCACTGAAATTAGTAAGGCTCAAATTTAAATTGAAAACGTATTCTACCTCAATACTTGACCAGAGATTTCAGTATTTCTCTAATTAGATGGTGTTGAACATGAAACATTTTTTTGAAAAATAATGACTTCCTGAGGGGAAAAAAAAGGTTTTTTATTTCACAAAAAGACAGTTTTTGTGGATTAGATTGGCTTTCAAAAGTGAAAACCTTCTATTTTAAACTGTTTTGAGTGGAGAAACTTAGACCATCTTTTCTCCATCCTCAGCACTTCCTTTTCATAAAGGAGAAATCCTTTTCAATCTTTTTTCATAAAAAAACTCATGAAGTCTGATACAAAAAATACAGTGACTTTTTTTTTTACCCCCCCCCGCCGGAGATCAAGAAGAAAGTAAACTTTGTTTCTCAAGGTATTTAGTCTTATCTGTCCAGACCACAAGTGCATTGTTTCAGTGCCAGTAACTTTAGTTCCACAGATTCCTTCTTGTAGGCTCATCAGCCCCAAAGACTGGGCTTCCCCAAGTTTAAAAGCAGTATTGATGAAGAAAATAATTAACTGATTCCTGCCCTCCTTCCTTCCTTCTACCAACAGTACCTTTATTCACTTTTTTTAAATTATTTTTGCAGATCTTATAATACCAAAGTTAGTGATGCTTCTTTAATGTAGTGAAGTTCTAGACATATTTTTGAATGTAATATTAAAGGTTTGAGATTCAGATCAGTCTCAACAGGGTTTTACGCATCTAAGTGACTTTACTAGTGATTATATAAATAACCCTTAATTTTGCATATCTCTTCTCCTTGTTAAGCTGTTTTCTTTATTCTGAATCAAGAGAAGCAAACGTCAAGCTGAGAATTAATATGATATGGAAAGAGAAGTAAAATTGAAGAAAATAGTGTCCAATGAATTTGCAAGCTAAGCTACAGTGTCAGACTACTTATGATTTTTTGAGGGGATCCAAAATAACCCTTTATATCTATTTGTTTCAAATACAATCATTGGTTAAATGCCTGTGTGTCTTTTTCTATGAATCTATTCCTCAAATTAATTCTGTAACAAGAAAAATGTATGGGGTAGTTCAACACACACTGACCTCCAAATGGGCTCCAATCTGTCAGAAAAAAAAGTTATCTCCTTATTTCTATTGGATGTCTCTGATATCTTAAGCCATGGCAGACAGCAGTGTGCACTTGGTAGCTGAATTAAGGCCTTGCTGTCTATATTAGAGTGAACTTAGTTGTTATCTAGAGGTTGGTGAAAACATTTTCTAGATCTCGGTCCTCTTTCATGAAGTCAAAACTATGGGACCATGGGTAGTTGCCCAGAGAAGCTGTGGGTGCTGCACCCCTGGAGGCATTCAAGGCCAGGTTAGATGGGGCCCTGGGCAGCCTGATCAGATGGCTGTCAACCCTGCTCATGGCAAGTGGGTTGGGACTGGGGGGGCTTTAACGTCCTTTCCAACCCAAACTGTTCCATGATTCTACAGTTGTGTGGGAGCTGCCAACAGGCTGCTCTGTCACTATACACTGACTGAGGTGATGTCGGGGCCCAGAGCCCTGCACAGTTCTGCGCAGCTGGAGGCCGCGCTGGATGTGCAGCATGGCACAGGCCTGCACCTACTCTGGTCAACTGGTGTGTGGATAACTAATTCCCCAGGTTCTCTTGGTCACTAGGTCTTGTGAGGAAAAATAGGTGTTAAATAGGTAAAGAAGGTGTACTCTGATTACAAGGCCCAGTGATAACAGTATCCTGTGTTGGCTGAAGCATAATGTCAGGGAGAATAAAAAAGGCGTCTCTGAATAACTCACTGAGAACGGCCTTTTTAGTAGGACTTTTCTGTGTGAAAGGCCTTCACTGAAGCTGATGCCTTTGGTCTCTCTATTATTTATGTTTAAATCACATACCTATGTATACAAGATGATATTCCCAGTTTCTAGTTGGAAACAAGGCCCATTACTATTACTGTAAGCAAACCAAATGGAGGGAGGTTCTTTATGTAGCGTAATTCAAGTTTTTAAAATAATTTTTCATGAAAGTTTTGCAACACCCACAGGCACACAAAATATTTTCCTCCTACTGCGGCTTGATAATTGTGCCTGCCACATGTTATCCAGATGTTGCTACAATGATTCATAAAGCAGTGATACCAAGGAGATGGAAATGGTTATTTCGCTACTGCATGGCTTCATTGTGGGTTTACAAGGTGTGGTACTAGAAACACTGCTGCCTTGATCCAGGCAATTCCTCAGTTCAACAGAATTGTTTTGGTGGGTGTGAAGCAGTGATAAATTTCAAAACTAAGGCCAGCTTGTGCAGATCTGAACCAAAAGAGTAATTATGTGAATCAGTATTGTGAAAACAAAAGACCTGTATTTGCATTCTTTTTGTTTACGGAAAGAAAATACTAGAAAAAGCCATGTATTAGCAGATCATTCAGATCTGTATTTAATTCCTATATTTTTCTATGAAAGTAAGCTACTAGAAAAAACTATTTTTTAGTGAGCATGTCATTCTGCTTATGTGAGCTTGGGGAAAGGATGTGCTGAGATTTGGTTCAGGAAAGAGGGAAGAAACAGAGCCAAAGGTGAAAGTGGGAACTGAACATTCAATTGTGCTTGTAACAGATGCATTTTCTAAAATATAAATCAGGTCAAGGAAGCTTCAAGTGGAAGCATGTTTGCTGAGTGAACAGACAACTTCAGAGAAAGGATTTAAAGTGGGAAAAAGAAAGAGCAGCCCACACTGCTGTAAGAGTGATCTACAAACCATGTAGCATAACACCCACTGAGAGTGTCACAGATCTTTCAGGTACTTACCTTTATTTCCATGCCTCACCCAGCCCCAACTATCTGTTACAGATTCTTGCCAGTTCTTAGCAGATGTTTTATGAAAATTCTCACGCATATTTCAGAAGCTAACGATTTTCAGTATTATTCCCATTTTAAATGTACCGCTAACTCTTTTGAATCCAATGCCATTTTTATCCCATGCACTAAGCATTACAGCAGCAGGGTTTGAAATTAGTAGCACTGGGTGGTTTGCCTTGATGTCGGCGTGATAAGAAGCAGCCTTTCATCAAGGATAAAAAAAGCGTATTATTTAGTAAACTAAGTGCTTTTCTATTGTTGCTTTTTAAAGCTGTATCATTGCTGTTAAGAAGCTAAAACTGGTTAGCACTGACTATTTGCAAACTTAGTAAACACCTCTTTCTCCATAATTTGATCACTTCAGAAACTGTACCTTTTTTATTTTTTTCTTTTTCTTTTCCCAGTGTTTATTTTTATACCTGATAGCTTCTGTCTCAGCCTTTCCATCTAGTTGCTTTTGGTTACTGTAAATGGCCAGGGAAAAAGTTTTCACATTACAAAGGTAAAGTTTCCTGTCTTTTCTACGTGGTGCAGAGGTCAGGATGGGAGATGAGAGGCAGGAAGCAGCTTGTCATTGTGTTAACAGGTACAGGGACTCAGAGCTTTGTTACACTCTACCAGAAGCCATTAGAGATCTGTAATAAGCTAGGAGCACCAGCATGGGGCTGGTGTTAGGTTGGCAATGAGGTTTAGTTTTGTTCAGGAATGGCCTGGAACAAGGGACTGAAAACTGTTTGCAATACATGCATGTGTGATTTCATACATATACCTGAACCCACATGTATCTTCCTTTTGGTGTGTGATTCAGCACAGAATAAACACTATGTTTTGTTGATCCTGATCAGATATCAAAGATAACTGAGTATAAGAGATTCTTCCTTTTTTTCCTTTTTTTTTCTTTCTTCATACTACCTAGCTTTGCTGTGCCTTGTGAGGTAAAGCACTGATGTGTCCTCCATTTCCTAAAACTGTGGGGGAACCATCACTTTAATCTTGCCCTTCAGTGTTTCCTTTTACATTTTCTTAAACTCATTCAGAAATGAAATTCCTGTGAGTTATAAAAGAATATTACTAAAGCAAAGCATTTTTTCTAATAAATTCTATAGGATTTTATAGTAATTACTATTGAAATCTATGACATTTCTATGGTACCCTATTATTTTCTCCTTTAATTCATTCTATTGGATTTTTTTTCTTAAGGGTGAAATCCTTCTGAAAATATTACCCCTACGCAGTGAGCCCTTTTTTGAAATTGTTATGCAAATCCAAATCCTGCAGACTTCAGAGGGAATCCGTGACAAAACTAAGACAGACATAGCTACCTCCAGTCAGGCAATTCTTTTGATTAAGGTTCTCTGCTTTAAAACAGAGTTTAATCAAGGATAGCAAAACCAGAGGAAAACCACTTTCCAGGTGTGCCTTCTTGTGCAGATGGTGTGCTGCCAAAGAGAATCAAAAGAGACTTAATTACAAGAATGATCAGCAGAGTCAGACAGGATGAGAAATTGTGCGCTCTGATGGAAGCTGTTCATTACAAAACAGCACTGCTTGGCACATGGGGAGGGACGAAGCTGCTTCTGACGGATGACAAAGGCTTTTTGAAGTCTGCTGAGACCAAATAATCCATGCCATAATGTTTGAAGCGTTTAGAGAAGGTGACGATCACTTGTCCTTGCTCTGGACAAGTCTAACACAGCAGGGGAACTCATGCTGCTCACTTTCCTGGGCAAATGGGAAGGCAGTAGACCTTCCCAGTCTTCTTTCTGACAGCCTTTGAGATGCTTCAAGGAGTGGCAGCAGTTAAATGCAGTGCTAGTGTCTGTTTTGAGAGGGAGATAATATTACTTCTGTGAGAGTTAAATCATTTGGCTAAGATTGAGCTGGGGCCCTGCTGTTCTGCCTGCTAACACTCAAGAGTGTGAACACAGTCTCTGAAATTTTGTAGACTCAATAGCCTTTTGAAATTGTTTTTGTGGGCAGTTGAACATGTCCTACCATGCACATATATCAAAAGTGTTGAATGTTTAAGGTTTAGGCAAAAGCATAAAAAATATTATATTGTATTTACAGGTTAGGAGGGGGATGTAGAGTCCTACCTCATCAGCTGTGCAGTACACTTTTTACCTCTGATACTCATTTCTGGTTTTCTCTAGCAAAGTTGATAGTTAAACTGTGGTTTTACAACTTACTGTTTGTAGCTGTACCCACAGAGTCCCTGTGGGACTCCATCCAAGTAGAGCAGCTGGCCACAGGGAACTGCATGAAGTATAGCCTCATTAGCATGTGCTGAAGGATAAGCCCTGTCTTCTACCTGGCTTGTCTACTGTTGGACATGTAACCAGTGGTCCATAAATAATGATGCATTTATCAAGGTACTATTGATGAAACAAATTCTAAACTCTGTTAACTGAAATAAGACCATGACTCTTCCTCTGCTGCCTTGGGACTAGCACAGCACCCCGCACTGGCTTTTCACTTGCATGTGTGTTTTGATAACAAGAAAACACCCCAAATCACACAAACTAAACACAAAAGAAAAATCAAATAAATCTGCAATCTTGTCTCCAGGAAACAGCAATGTCAGTTTCTCCCTGTGTAGCAATTTCTTTCTTTTTTTTTTTTTTTTTCCATAGGATTCTACAGACACTAGTGAGTTAATTTTAGCAATATCACAGAGTGCATAGAGGCCTAATCCTACGTAATCAAGGGATAGACTGTCATTGACTTCAATGAGCTTTGGATTTGGCCTAGATGAATATGGACTAAGAAAGAGAAAGAGCCCCTCCAGCAAGCAAGCAGCAAAGCTGGGATTTAAACATAAATGATTCTAACTAATGGCATCCTACTTGGTTCCTCAGAGAGTCTCCTGAAGGTATTCTGAGACAGAAGATGGAGGGAAAGGGATTAAAATTTACTAGCAAATCTCAGAGAAATAGGGCAAGCAAAAGAAGAAGGTTGGTAGTCCAATTGTAGGGTGAAAGGATGGACTTGACTCCTTCCTTGTCCTCAGTTTTGTCTTTTCTCCTTTCCTTCCTCTCTCTCCGGACAATTAACTTCAATGGATTTTCTGGTTTGAACTCTCCTGGTACAGTCTCCATGTTTGTTATTGCTCTTTTGGCTGCCTGCCCATTAGTAATTGGCAGGAGATGCTGCTTCTGGGAGTCCTGGGTCACTAGGAGAAATGCACTTGCAGGACACTTAATAATACAGGGGTTAAGGGCAGATGGTGAAGGAGCAGGGATGAATAACTCCTTTGGCCAGAGTATGGAAGATCCTTGGTAAGTTTTCTGTGGGCTACAACACCCCATACAACTTTGGACCAGACTGTGCACGCTTTGTTTTTGAAAAAAATTGCTCTTTGTCCGCCAGTTATTCATCTGTTTTAAATTTTGAACTTCAGTGTTCCACTGGATACAAAAGAATATGGCCCCCGGTCACCATCACCCTCCCTCTCTGCCCGTTGCCCTCCTCGCTAACCCAAGCTGCTTGCTGCCTGCGCTGCAGGTTTGCAAGTTCCAGGCGAGCGTGAAATCCTTTCTAAACTTGGTAACCCTCTCGCTGGTGGCTTTGAAGCTTGTTTTCCAGGCTGTGTGGGCCCTGCTCTCCCTTCTTAAGGAGCAAGGCAGGGGAGGGAAGCACGGCAGCTTGCCGAATCGCTCCTATTACTTGCTGGGGTTGTGTAAGCCCTTTGGAATCTGCTTTGAAAAACTATCTGCCCAGGGAGCTGCTGACGCCTCCCTCCCCACGACGGGTGCCTGCCCCAGCCCTGGGTTGGCACAGCCCTCCCGAGGGGTGAAAAGAGCCCTGGGGAGAAACCCAGACCACCCCACAGCTCGGGTCAGGGGTAGGGCAGTTTGGAGTGACCCACTTCGAGGGCAGAAAGTTGGGATTTGGGTGCTGCTTGGCTTCCCTGGCTTGTGCCAGGTATTTGGGGTTTTGAACTGGCCCCCATAGCAGCATGGAGAGCCATGCTGGCTACAGACCTCACCCTGGGGTGTCCTGGGGTCTGGGCTGGCTGGTGCTGGGCATGCATCGTCTCGTGGTGGGGAGCAGCCCGATGTCCCCCCCGGGCTGCCCATCACCCAGCAGTCAGCAACAGTTTGTAACGCTACCTTTCAAGAAGGAACCTGTTCATATGAATTGCAATGCTGAATCGGGCTGAAAATCACCCGTAAGCAGCAGGAGCATCTCCAGAACAGTCTGCAGAGAGTGCAGGAGCTTAGAGATTGGGAATTGCAGCTGGGGCTCCCTGGAGAACCTCCCCAAAAGAGCTCTGGAAACCTTTCCTCTTCTGGAGCCAGTTTTTGGAGTAGGACAGCCCGTCCACCCCTCCAGGAGGCTTTCCTGGAGAAGACATGGGGGCGGCATGATTTTCAGCTGGTGGGGTCAGGGCAAGCTTTGCAGCTCCTGCTGTGCTCTGTGCTGCTGCTGCACAGGGTTCATTTAAAGCTAAGTAGAGAAACACAGCGCACGACCACCTACAGAGCCATCTCTGCCCTCTTCATCCTCTCAGCCAAGCTCTCCTGGCCATGTCTCCGGTATTTCCGAGTCCTGGAGCCTGTCCCGCACAGCCTCCTGAGCATCCCGGCTGCAGGGAGGTGTGTGTTTCTCCCCACTTCCCCTGCAGAGGAATAAGACGACAGGCAGTCGTCCTTTACCGTTAATGACACTTTGAGCATTTCCTTTGGGGTTATTAAGGGAAAAGGGAGGAAGTCAGTCGGGTGACAAGGTAACGGACTCCTATCCAAAAAAGCCAGAGCCAACAGCAACTATTAGCTGTAACTGGTATTTAACGTAAGTATTAAACTGATGGGATAGTAGGGATTTATTTAAAGATGCGATTGAAGTCATATGGTATGAGCCATGTGAAAACAGCAGTGACCTTGAATAGCAGTTAATTCCCTTCTCAGATACGCTGCTGGCACAAAAAGGCACAAACATCAACAGCTGTGGGCTTGGCCCATTGGCCGCTTTGCACAGCAAGAGCATGTCTGGGTGCTGCCGATGCTCCCGTAGCCCGGGGAGAGCCCGTCCTGCTCCTCTTCTCATGAGCTGCTCTGGGTTTCTGGCATGCAGCCAGTCCACCCGTGCCAGGCGAGGCTGCGGCGGGGTCCAGTCACGTTTTGGGCATGGTGAAGTAGGAGAGATCTGGGGGAAGCAGGAGAGCGCCTGGGGTTGGAGCTATATAGAGCATTGCCTTTGCAGCTCATGAGCTGACTTGTGCTGAGATGAAATGCCTCTTTCCATGGAGCAGAGCAGTCTCTGGTAGAAAGGGATGAGATTACAGCTGTAGCTCAGGCTCCTACATGGCTCCGGGGTGTTGAAGACCCTCAGGAGCTCACTGGGCATCTGAGGAGAGGAAGAGTTGCAGCTGGGAGGACAATAAACAGGTTTATCCCTGGGAAGAGAAGGGACAGAGCTGAGTTTCAACCCTGTGGGTGGTGCGAAGAAGCACCACAGGCTTGGGGAGTCCCATGTGGGTATCAGCCAGGCCAAGAGCTCCAAGAGAGCAAAGGGAGGGACATGCTGATGGACCCACAGGGGAGGTGGTCTGAGAGGGGCTGAAGTGATGACTGGCATCGCTTGTAAATGGATCAGCAGGACCCAAGCAGCTGGGGGTGATACCGAGGGTATAGGAACCCAGGGAGGAGTGAGGAGGAGCTGGACCACGTCCATGTCCTCCGGGAGATGGAGTTGGCATCTCTGCAGTCCCTAGAGCTGGGCAACAGGAGGAGGGAGTCCCATGACACGCTCAACGTAAGGATCGTCTTCACAGTGATAACTGGTCCTTGCCGCTCCAGCCTGCGGGGACAACGCTGGTGCTAGACGTCAGTGCTGGTATTTGTTTTTGTCCCCTCCAGGTGCTGAACCTGTTCTTAGCTTTGCTGTTGAGCTCCTTCAGTGCCGATAGCCTGGCGGCATCTGACGATGATGGAGAGATGAACAATTTGCAGATCGCTATTGGCAGGATCACCAGGGGGATCGACTTTGTAAAGAGCTCTGTCCTCATGCTGCTCCGCAGGCTGTGGAAGGGAAAGAAGGTGGCCCCGGAGGAAGAGCAAGAGCCCAATAAGACGGACAACTCTGTGCTAAACCATGTGGACACTGGCCAGGAGCCCAAGTCAGAGTACCTGGACGGAGTCACAGGCAAAGAGCATTTTTTAATGGATGAACTGGACCACATGAATTTCATTAACAACCCCAACCTGACAGTGCAAGTCCCCATCGCCTCGGAGGAGTCTGACCTCTACGAGGAGACAAGCACCCAGTCCGACACTGAAGATGCTAAGGTAGGAAAGGCTGGTGGAAGGGTTTCAACACAAAACCTGTGACTGACCCATTCTTGCTATGCTGCCCAAAGAATGATGCTGGTTTTGTTACTTTTAGCTTTTCCACAATGTGTGGCATGGGCCAAACTTGGGGGGGTTCAACCTGGCATTTCCCAGTGTAAGCTGGAGGTGGGGGGGTCCAAGCAGGGGTTTGGCCTGTTTTGGGTCAGGCTATGGGGTTATTGCTAATGCCAGGGGAACCCACTGCACTACAGGGTTGGTGCAAGGGGCAAAGCGCTCAGTTTGGTGTTAAAGATGTTTAAGAGGAATTTGATGCCAGGAAATCTGCTGATGGCACTAACATTGGATCCACTGCTAATGCCTCAGAAAGCATCATGAGGGAGAGTATGAAACCAGATGGAGGAGCTTAGCACAAGTGAACATGAAGCGATGCATTTCGGATCCAAAGCTGATGAGACAGCTGATGTCGGCATTGCTGTGTCAAGGCACGGAGAGGACTGTCCAGGCTCATGGGACACCAATTGCCTCAGTGCACTGGGAGGATGACAGGGAGATGTGAGACAAGAAACTTGGGAAGACCTGAGTGGACACAAAAAGGAGGGTGATAGTCTTCTGGGAAATTACTGCTCACAACATGGTCGCACTGAGGTCCTGGGGAAATACAGGGCAGTGGGGATGCTGCAGTGGAGAGGAGCAACTGCATCAATCTGCAAAGGGGTTTTGTATGAAAAATAGAACAGTTCTGACCAGGGGTTTATCATCACTATTGATGGCAAATGTGTCTGCTCAGGAGTTGAGGAGCCTTTGGGAGCTCTGTCCCAGCTAGAGTCCTGCTCAGGGCAATGCACTGGCACAGAAGGCAGTGGTGCAGTTTGGGTGCAACCACAACTGCTGCTGAACGCCTGGCTGGAATTGCACAGGCATCCCAACGCAGGGCTGGAAAATGAACCAGGACTCCCAAAAGCCCAGAGCCATCTTCCTCCCTCCCCGTCTGCAGGCTCCTTACAGCTCTGCGCAGTGACAGGGACCTGGCTTCACTCGGGGAACAGTGCAAGAAGAAGGGATAGTCATGATTATTTATTTATTTTTTTTTTAGCTGGGAAAACAAGGTGTTTTCAGCAGTTGGGGCTGCAGCAGGAAGATGGCGGGAAAGATGGTGGCTGGCTATGACCTGCTGCAAATGTACTGCTTGCAGTGCTCAGAAGGGAGAAAGTTGCCTGGAGCACCTTGGGTCAAGGGAATGGGCAAGGGGAGTTGCTGTTGTTTTTCCCCTTAGTTTTGCCAGCAGGAGGGCTGAGAGTTGGCATTTTTCCCCATATTTTTCCTCCTACGAGTCCAGTAGCAGTAATCCTCAGTACACCCAGGCCATGCATACTGGGCGTACAGTCACACTGCACAGCAGCGATGCTAATGCCAACCTGGCCGCAGCAGACGGACCCATCCAGCCTGGCCTGTGGAATCCCCAAGGACCTCAGTTCCTCACCACCATGATGCCCTTCCCGGTGGCTGGGGGAAAACCTCCGTGTCCAGCTATCGGACATGTCCCACTGTGGCTCCGGCGTTTTGGGGCTGTGTTCAGCTGACATCTAGTGGCACCTGCTCCAACGCCCTGCATGGACCTCGTATTTTGAGAGCCATCCCTGGCTACTCAGCATGTGCAGGGGGCAAACAGCATCTCTCAACCACTAAATACCAGTTCACCCCATCATCGCTGCTGGTTTTGGTGGCTAAATTCAGGTGAATGTTGACCAAGGTCCAAACCAGGGAGGTGCATTAACAACCTGGCCCCCTGCCCAAACAGGCAGGGTGGGCAACGGGCTGGCAGTCATCATGTGAATTGACTGCCTAGTAATTAGAAATCAAGTGCTAATTGGTGGGAGCCCTGAGCTGGTCCTTGGGGAAGATTGCTGCTAGCTCGGTGTGTTCACATGCCCTTGATTAGCTCCAGATGGAGCCAAAGCCCGGCACACTGCCTCGCACCAGGGACACGGGCCACCGGTGAGGACTGCAAACTGGGGGGAGTTTCTCCAGATGGGCTGCTCAGAAAATACTGATAAATGCTCTCCCCCTTCCAGAGCAGCTCTTTTCCGAGGGAAAGATATTTTTTAGGGTGAAATGATAGTGGCAGGGTGAGGGCAGCAGCGGAGCTGCTTTCTTTTGAGCACTTTTGCATTTTATGGTTGATTTATCTTTTGCACCGCAAAGCAGCAAGGAGGTGACGGGAACAGCAGTGTTGATGTGCTATGGCTGTGCAAAGAGTCAGTGCTGTGGCTCAGGGCTTTTCCTGGGGGCTTTTTGCCTCAGACCACCATGCTGCCAGGCAGGCTGATGTCTCCCGAGATGCTCTGGGCTGTGTACATCACAGGAGTATCGTCAAGTGCTGTGAATTATGGGGGTCATAGGGTGAGTCTGGGTGCGCAGCACCTGAATGCCGGTACTTGGTGCTGGCAAGGATGGGGAAAGCCCTGGATTTGGATGGAAACACCCAGCCAGGCTGGGGGTGCTGTACCAGGTGTGCGATGGAAATTGCCCTGCAAACCTACTGGTCACAGGCGTGTGGAGGGCTCAGGAGCCCCCAGGGAAGGGGTTTGGGGGACCGTGCATTGGGACCAACACAGTTATCTCTGTCCCCCCCTCAAGAGGACCTGCCCTGGACACCGTTCCCCTGATCTCCAGTCCCACTGGGCTGGTTTGTCCCCACCTCGTGCCTTTGGAAGACTTGTCCCGGAGGCAGATGGTGTCCGTGTGTCCTTCCCCGGGGTCATAGCTTGCCTGGCTCCATGCCCAGGCCTCCTAATCCCTCTGCCCCTCCTGTCCCCCCCCAGCCTCAGTGGAGGGTGGCCCCACTGCTCCTGCAGAGCCACCAGCCAACAGCTCGTGCCACCGCTACTGCTGTGCCCTGCTCCTCAAGGCAATGCCCTGCGTGTCCCCAGCACGCAGCAGCCAGGCTGCAAAGGTCCCCCCCAAAGCAACGTCTTCTCCTAGAGATATGGCTGTGGCCCCTGAGGCTGCAGGCAATGCCAGTGCCTCAAATTACCCCAGGGGGTCTTCCCTGGTTTGTTGGAGGATGGAGTAGCTGCTTTATTCACTACTGAAAGCACTAGCAACCTTGGGGGAGGATTATCTCCTTCTCATGCAAGCCAACACTATCCTCCATTGGAGATGCCCATCTAAGATCTTCTGGTTCCCAGCTGGTCCCAGGTAGGACAGGCAGGTCTGGGGATCTGCTCTTTCCTCAAGTGCTGCAGAAGGTCTTCTCGGAAAGCCAAAAAAAAAAAAAAGGAGGAAAAAAATCCCAGGGGCTTGCCAAGGTTTTCTCTCATTATCAGCCCCTCTGGGCCTTGCTGAGTGGTGTCTGGGAAGCCAGCCAAGCTGAGCTGTGGAGCGGGATGGAGCTGGTGAGAGATATTTGGGATGCAGGTTTTGAACTTGGGTGAACCTCAGCCTAAAAGCCCTTCAGCACAAGCCGAGCCAGCAGGATTTGAGAAAAGAGCCAGGGTGGCCGCCCAGGTTTCTGCAGGTCTCGTTGTACCAAAGGGTGTTTGGCAGAGTATTTCTTAGATAGGGGCATGCAGAGGAGAAGGAGGTGAGAAAATCAGCCTGAGGTGATGGTACAAGTGGACAGGACATGGACTTGCTGTTCAGGGAGGAAGGCTGGGGTCAGGGGACCTTTTGCTCTTCTGAACCTGGATAAAAAGCAAAGCTTGTGCAAGCTCAGGTACCAACAATCCTCCAAGGTCTGCAGCCTTGGAAAATTCAACAGCTTCACTCTGGGCTGTGTTTTCATAGGAAAGGGACTCAGAGCGCCCTTCAAGCAAGGGGGTCCCGCTAACCGGCTCCTCCAGTACTGCCTGGTCTCTGCGCGGGCAGAAGGCACTGGAAGATGGCCAGAGGCAGCCACAGCCCAGGAGCATCCCTTCTGCAGGGCAGCTCAGCCTGAATCCTCCTCTCCCTTTGCAGAATCCCCTCTCCAGTGACAATGCGTCATCCCTATGCAGCACCGTGGATTACAAGCCCCCACCGCCCGTGGAGGAGGAGGTGGCAGAAGAGGCTGAGGACAGCAAAGAGCCCGAGGAGTGCTTCACCGAAGGTGACTAACTAGGGCAGGGGACTCTGCGGAGAGGGGCAGTTGGGTATGGAGGGGCCATTGCCAACTGATTGTGGCACAACGACCCCCAGGTTCACTTAGCTCAGCCCAAACTCCAAATCCTCCTGTACCACCAGGGAGATGGTCCCCATGGGGCTCCCCTCTTGCATGCACACCTTCAAACCCAGCAGGATCCTGCTCCAACCTCCACCTAGGAGGGTTTGAAAAGACAATAAAAGCACAAATAGTGTCATGTTGGTGGAAAAGCCCTGGCCAGGAGGTAACTCACAGCTCTTTGCCCCATGCTCAGCCTGTGTGAAGAGGTTTCCCTGCCTCTATGTGGACATCACCAGCGACAGAGGGAAGGTATGGTGGAACATCCGGAAAACCTGCTTCCGCATCGTGGAGCACGACTGGTTCGAGACCTTCATTGTCTTCATGATCCTCCTCAGCAGTGGGGCGCTGGTAGGTCCCACATTTCGCCCTGTCCCATTTGCTCTACAGTAGCTTCCCAGCTCGGTGGGAGCCCAGGAAGGCGGGCAGGGCTCAGGCAGCAGCACCGGAGGCTCTGGGCATTGCCTGGCTGTCTCCTGTGCAAAATAACACAGCTTTGGGCAGATGTTTGATTTAAAACCCCATTTGGCTCAGGTCTGCCCAATGTACAGCCTTGCAAAGGGATCTAAACATCCTCCCCTTGCCCTCCAAGAGCCCTGCATTGGTACAGTCAACCCTATACAACCCTCCCCAGCACCCATCATGGGCTGTGGTGCATGGGCTCCAGGGGATGCAACTGCCTACAGCCTCCTCTCCTGCCCTTTATATCAACCATGAACTGTCTGAACCATCTATTTAGCTTTATGTGGGTGGTTCCTCATTTCACTGCCTCCATAACTGGTTGTCGGGAGGTGCTTTGCAAATAACTCATGGTTATTATTTCGCTATTCAGCACTTCCAGCTGCTGACTGGTGCACCCTCCCAGAACCCGGGCGTCCATTTAAATCAACCCCATTAAAAAGCTGTGTGTCAGCCCGTTGGTCCTCTCTGAGTGTTTGGGCTGGGTATAACTCAGCTGTACCTGTAAATACGCAGAGTTATTGGGGAGACCAACTTCTCTGCAAGTTTGGAGGTAAAGAGAGAGGGGACCAGAATAGAGGGACTGAACTGGTTTTCAGACGTACTTTAAAACACGTCTGCATCGTGCTCTGAAGTGCAGTTTGGGGATGTCTGAGGTTGTAGCTAGTGCCGGAATCGAAAGCTCTGCTAAAACAGCTGTACAACACCTGGCCACCATGCCCGTACCTCTGATTGCTTATGTTTTACATGCCATATGGACATAGCAGTAACACAAACTCCTAATAGCATTTTCAAAACTACCAAGGCATCCAAAGATGCAGGTTGGTGTCCTGGCTTTTGACTTGTGCTCAGACTCATGGGAAGTTGATGCAGCTGGACATTTGCTTTGGTGAAGCTTTGCTTCGGGACAAACACCGCTCTACATAGCCAACAAGAAGTTACAAACAAGAGTTAGACCCCATGTTGATCAGGTGCATCAGTAAGTGCCACATGTAGCTAGGCTGTCAAATTTTCAAGCTGCCCCAAGCCCTAGAAAAGCAGGGGCAACGCAGGCATGGATGTGGCTGCACTGAGCCGTGCAGCAGGTCTAATGGAAGAATGACTGTCACATAGCTCCACGCCTCTTCCAGGCTTTTGAGGACATCTATATTGAACAACGAAGGGTGATACGCACCATCCTGGAGTATGCTGACAAGGTCTTCTCCTACATCTTTGTCATTGAGATGTTGCTCAAGTGGGTGGCCTATGGCTTCAAGGTGTACTTCACCAACGCGTGGTGCTGGCTGGATTTCCTCATCGTTGATGTAAGTGTTGTCTGTTGAGCACCTCAAGAGCCATAGTTAACCAAGGGATTTGGGAGCAGTAAGGGATTGTAGCAAGCTGTTGGAAGGGAACCCATATTGTATTTTAAAGGACAATGGGGTGGCTGTGGAACAAGGGCTTAGACCATTGCTTAAAATACTGGTCCTCCACAGGAAGGGCCACTTCTTTCCCTGGCTGCAGAAACCCTTTCAAACCCTTTCTGTTTTACGCTCAAGCCAAGAACGAGCCCATGCTGTTCTGCCAGATCCCCAGCAGAGATGTGAAGGGACGTAGGGTCTCCCAAATGCTCCGTGACAGAGCAGGCTGTTCCTCATGTGTAGTATTTCTGCATCCCCCATCACCTCCACCCTCGTACTCAAGAGGCAGGGACATCCTCCACGTGGCTGGTCACCAGGGATCCAAGGACTCGATGCCAGTCCCTGTGTCCCAAGACAAGACGATGACCACCAGCCTGAGGGAGTGGTGGGGAGAGAGGGAAGGGCAGGAGCTGCAGGGATGTGGTTCAGTTGTGTTTCCATCTGAGATGCTGCTAATCCCTTGGGCTGCTCCTTCCAGGTTTCCATTGTCAGCCTGACAGCAAACTGGCTGGGATACTCCGAGCTGGGAGCCATCAAGTCCCTGCGGACACTGAGGGCTCTGAGACCGCTGCGTGCCCTGTCCAGATTTGAAGGCATGAGGGTAGGTGTCTTCCCCGTGTGCTGCTGGCCCTGACACGGACACACAACGGGGCACCATTCAATGGTCACCTACATCAGGGACCCATCCCAGGTGGTTTTTAGGGGCTTCCAGATGAGTGGGATTGATGCTAAGGTCCCTGTGGCCCAGTTTGAGCCCACTTGGTGCTGCTGGGGAGGGTAAGGCTGGGGCACAGGGACATGCAGCTCCACAACATTCCTAGCCTGGTAAGGGGACAAGGCTCCTGCTAGGACACAGGTCCTCCAAGGTCTTTTCTGCCCTTGCAGGTGGTGGTGAATGCCTTGCTGGGTGCCATCCCCTCCATCATGAATGTCCTGCTGGTCTGCCTCATCTTCTGGCTGATATTCAGCATTATGGGGGTGAACCTCTTTGCGGGGAAGTACTACCGATGCATCAACACCACCTCAGGGGAGCAATTTGACATCAGTGTGGTGAACAATAAGAGTGACTGCATGGCCCTCCTCCACACCAACGAGGTCAGATGGGTCAACGTCAAGGTCAACTTCGACAACGTGGGCTTGGGATACCTCTCCTTGCTGCAGGTGGTAAGTAAAGAAAGCAGCTGCCATCCCTCCAAGACATGCATTACTGTAGCAGGGCAGCGTGATTAGCATCAGGGCTGAAGCAAGATGTTACTGTGATGCCCAGATGGGGCCTCTTAGTTGCTTCTTAGCTCCAAAATTGATATTTAGCAAAAAAAAACACCCTGTAGAGCCAAGGAGGAAAGGGACAGGGTAGAAGATGGGAGGGGGACGGTAAGTGTGATCAGGGAACCGCTGCGGATGAGTGTAGGTAGCACCGAGCCTGGAGCTGCGAGAAGTCCTCTGCAGAGCGCAGGGTGCAGAAGCGAGGAGGAGGGGCCTCTCTCCCCCCCGCCCCATTTGAAAAGTTCAGTCTGCTGTAGTCACAGGCTGCAAGAGTTTTGCATGGGGAAGATGACGACTGGAAAAAGAGTGCATGTGTCCGCTGCAGGGCAGTGGGCGAATATAGACGTGCTTCCACTGAACCCACCGCAGCTAAGCCAGGCAAGCAGAAGGGGAACTGCTCACCGCAGTTTTCATAAATATATAGGTGTGGGCTCTGTTATTGTGTGGGCTGGGGTTACTCCCATCAGATCCAGGGGAACTGGTGGTTGCAGAATCAGAGCATAACCCAAATTGATTAACCAGCTTTAAATTCAACTTCCTCTTCAGATTTGTTGTTCCATCAGATTCAGGAAACAAGATGTTCAGGCTTTTTGTTTAACAAATCAGCAGTAAAAGCTTGTAAAAGATGCAGTGTACCCCCCCACCCCACCAGGATCGGGATCCAGCAGATAGCAGAGGCAGCGATACAGAAGTCAGGGCTATGGAGGTGGCACAGGTTGGGAGCAGGAGGGAGGCAGCCGGCCCTGGCACAGCTCTGCCATTGGGAAAATGCACTTTGTTTGGCGGGGGAAAAGAGTCAATTCTTCTTTTCCCAGCCTGGTTTGCGGTGGTGTTTTGGGAAGTCCCTGGTAACCTCAGCCACAGAACGGAACTTGTGTGTGCACAGGTGTGTGCACGTGCAAATTCCAGTATTTCTGTATTACGGCATTTTTCTTGTGGATTCAACTCATGGTCCTTCTCCTGCCATTCCCACAGAGAAGCTATAACTCCAGGGTGAGCAGGCGTGCTCAGAGCTAAGCTCCCTAACTAAACCCCAAACACTCACCCTTTGACTTGCCCCCCGCCCCGCCAGCCCCGAATACCTCCCAGCAAATCTGTTCGTCTCCACTGTCCCCACAGGCAACCTTCAAAGGCTGGATGGACATCATGTATGCTGCCGTGGACTCACGCGAGGTAAGGGGACAAGCGGGGATGTCTCACAACCATCACCAAGCATCGCTTATCCCACCGGGCCAGTTCCCCCTGGCAGGCTGGGAGCAGAGTCCTGGGGCCGAGGAGGAGCTCAGCACGGGCTGGGGCTTGACCCCTCAGCCACAGCATCTCCTCTGGCTCTGCCCATTGGTGCTGGGGGGGGCTGCCTGCATCCCACCCATGGCTTTGGATAGGTCATGGGCCAAAGAGTGGAGAAATGCCCAAAACATCCCCCCTGCTGAGGTGCACAGTGTCAGTTGCGTCCCTTCTGGTGCCTTCTGCCAGCCATGTCATTGTCACCTGCATCCCAGCTGCACCCTGGCCCCCACACCAGGCTCCCCCCCACCTGAGCTACAGCTGGGGCTGAGCCCGCTCCTCTCAGCTTCAGCTTCGTGGTCCAAAATCCCAGCTCTGCCTCTGCAGCTCCAAGCCAGCAGGCTCCTCCTTCACCCTGCTGCGAGACGATGCCCTCCATGTGCTCCTCCAGCTGGGAGAGCTTATCCCGTCCTGGATAAAGCACCTGGCTTGCCTTGAGCAATAAATGGGTTATTAAAACAGAGCAGCCAGCATTTAACCTTTGGGTTAAATGGGTTATTTAAAAAAAAAAAAAAAAGTTTTGAAGGGTTTCACGCAGAGGCTGTTTCGACTGTGATCCATCCCAAAAAGTGTCCCCACACCAGCGCATGTGTGCACACACTGCCATGAGCCAATGCAGCAGAAGAGACTTCCTACCTTTCTCTAAGTGAGCAAACTTGCCCATGCCCCACTGTGGGGGTCAGGCCCGCACACCCACGGGCCTGAACATATTGTTTTCGTTGCCTTTTTTTAGCATGAGAGACAGCTGCTCTGCTCGCCCCAGCTGCAGCTGCCGGCGCTCAGTGGAGGAGCTGCTTCCAGCTCCCTCTAAAAATGGCTTGGGTTCCTGCCTCCCCGAACACCTGGGGCAAAGCTGTTTTGGGAGAAAATCCGCTCTTTTCTGCCAAGAGCTTTCTTCGAAACAGGGGAAGCTGCTTGTGACACCTTGGGATGTCTCCAGTCAAATATAGAGCAGAATTAAGCGATGCCCCTTGATGAGGAGTGTTTTCCAAGGCTGCCAGGCTGTGCCACTCCTGTGTGCTGGCGTGGCATGAATTAAACCACTTTTCCTTTCCCCTCTTGGCTATATTTCAGCCCTTGGAAAGCTGATTATTGGGAAGAAACTCAAGTTTGCTCATTGATATCACTGCACCTGGGCATCCTTTCCTATTCCCCAGCCCGTGCTATGGGATCAGGGGTCATCACATCCTTGTCCCCCAGCTGGTTTCACGTGGATGTCCCTTCCCATGGCTGCTCCCACAGGGACCACTCAACCCATGCAGCATTCGCCAAAGGTTTTGGAGTAGCCACCCCACAGCTCTGTCTGGATAGAGTGACCCCTTGTCTGGGGGCTTGGGGACATGCTTTCTGGAGAGGGTTAATCTCACATTTCCCATCTCTCCTGGTCAGATTGAAGAGCAGCCAGTGTATGAGATCAACCTCTACATGTACATCTACTTCGTCATCTTCATCATCTTCGGCGCCTTCTTCACCCTGAACCTCTTCATTGGCGTCATCATCGACAACTTCAACCAGCAGAAGAAAAAGATAAGTATTTTCTGGGTGCTGCAGCCACTGTTGCCTCCCGGGGCACTGGTCCAGGATGGAGGGGACCAGCATGGTCATGGGGTGAGGGGACCAGGGCCACCATGCCCAGCACTCAGCTGGACCCCAGGGTCCCTCTGCAACCTGAATTGCTGGTATCCATTAGTGGCTTCCCACAAAGTGAACAAGGAGAGCTGGACAAACGGCACCTGGGGATTTGTGTCCTGGCCATAGCATTTATAGAGGAATTCATTTATGGATGCAGAGGGAGGAGGTGAGGGGGGGCTATGTTTTCTCTTGCCTGTGCCACGGCAGGCACAGCTGTAAGCCTGTGCTATCACTTTTGTTTCCTTTTCCCACCCCGTGACCCTTTCTCATCATTTTTCCAGGCATCAACTTCTGCTTTCAAGTGAGCAGCACGGGGCTAATACTCCTGGGCTGCCAGAGGGGGAAGCGGGCGAAGGGTGGGTAACACAGAGCACGTTGTTTGTGCAGAGCAAGCTCTGAAGCACGCCGAGATGCTGCCTCAGTCCCAGCAGGATCTGGCCGGCAAGGAGGGGGTGAGCCCTGGCAGGGCATGGGGTGCCCCACTCACTGCAGTGGGCTGGGAGGCAGCACCTCACCTCCGCAGGACAAAACCGCAGCGCTGGGATGAGCACCCATGGGTGCTGTGAATGAAGGGAAGCAGCATAGAAAAGGGCAAGTAGGGAGGAAGCAGATTTCACTGAGTCAGTGCAGCGAGCAATGCCTGGTAGGAGCTTGGCTGGAGATCCTTGGTGGGAAAGAGCGTGGTCAGAGATGCTTGGTGGGAAGAGGAGAGTTCCCAAGACTAACAGCAGTGATTCCCTTTATACTTTGGAGGCCAAGACATCTTCATGACAGAAGAGCAGAAGAAATACTATAATGCCATGAAGAAGCTTGGCTCCAAGAAACCCCAGAAGCCCATCCCCAGGCCATCGGTATGTTGGGTTAATCACCCTGGAGTGCAGCAGGGTGGGAGCACTTCAAGCCACCAGCTGTCCCAAAGTGAATAAGAAGGGTGGAGGGAAGACCATTTGCCAGGGCAAGGAGCCAAATCCTGGCTCCCCATTGTTGCTCTTCAGACAGGACCTTGCTAAGAGCTGGGACTTCAGAAGAGGTTCACATCAGGCAACCTCATTTGGGTCTGCTCTTCAGCCCTGGGTCTGCTGGCAAGGGCAAAGGGAGGATCCCTTCTGCAGGTATTAGGGTTTTCTCCTAGCTCAGCTCCCAGCTCCTCTCTCGAAGGGAGTTAGACTCAGGGAAAGCTCAGCTTTCAACACTTCTAGAAGGGACACTGGTCCAGCCAATTACATACACCGTTGTGACTTGGGTTTGGTTTTGATAGCCCCGCTCAAGTGAGGCCTTTTCCATGTGTTTATTTTTGCCCTGATGCATTAACTGTGGATATAATTAGACAGAAATTGTCACCTGTGCCCACACCTCCTGGATGTGGTGTTACCAGATGGGCTTCATCCTGCAAGGTGCTGGGTACCCTCCTCCCATGGCTTTTGGGGCTGTGAGACCTGCGTACTGGCCACAACCCTGAGGTTTCCTACACTCTTTTAAATACGGTTCCTTCTTCTCTTTCTGTTGTGTCTTTTGTTTTGTTTGTGTCTGTCCCCGTTTCCCACCTCATCTCTGGTTCTCCATCATCACCCACGTGGCCTTCACGGCAGAACAAATTTCAAGGGATGGTGTTTGACTTTGTTACCAAGCAAGTGTTTGACATAACCATCATGATCCTGATTTGTCTAAACATGGTCACCATGATGGTGGAAACAGATGATCAAAGCGAACTCAAAACATCTGTCCTCTACAAGATAAACCTAGTCTTCATCGTCATCTTCACTGGAGAGTGTGTGCTCAAAATGTTTGCTTTGCGTTACTACTACTTCACTATCGGCTGGAACATCTTTGATTTTGTGGTGGTCATCCTCTCCATCTTAGGTAAGTCCTGCTGGTTCCACCAGTTCCTCAGGGGTCTCACTGGATAATGAAGAGTGGAAATGGTCTAGCTGATCCACAGCCACCAAGCTGTCACTGGCCACCCCCTTACACCCACCCTTTGAGCAAGGCTAAGCCAACAGGACCCTGAGACGAGATGGATGTGAGGCTACCCCATGCCACTAGGCTAGATGAGGGGCTGGGGATGTGTCTCACTCCTCCTTGGTGCTGGGTTCCCCTTGTCTCCATGTTGCCTGGCTGCACTGCTGAAACAGAGCAGCCAGCATTTAACCTTTGGGTCCATGCTCAGAGTTTATTTTTTAACATGTTCCCTTTGCCACCGGAAGAGCAGAGAGCTCTGTACCATCAGGAGTGGCCTCATCTCTCTGTATCTGCCCAACTCTGGCAGGTGGAGTGGAGTAGCTCCACCTCACCTCCCTATGTTGGCTGCAGAGCATGGCAAACTCACCTCTTCTTCATCCCTCCACAGGTATCGTCCTCTCAGACATTATAGAGAAGTACTTTGTATCACCCACCCTCTTCAGGGTCATCAGGCTGGCAAGGATTGGCCGTGTCCTCCGGCTGATCCGCGGGGCAAAAGGCATCCGGACTCTCCTCTTTGCTCTGATGATGTCCCTGCCTGCCCTGTTCAACATTGGCCTCCTGCTTTTCCTCGTCATGTTCATCTACTCCATCTTTGGGATGTCCAACTTCGCCTATGTAAAGAAGGAGGCAGGGATCGATGACATCTTCAACTTTGAAACTTTTGGGAACAGCATCATCTGCCTCTTCCAGATCACCACATCGGCTGGATGGGATGGTCTCCTCAGCCCGATCCTGAACAGTGGTCCCCCCGACTGCGACCCTGACCTCGAAAACCCTGGCAGTTCAGTAAAAGGGGACTGTGGCAATCCATCCATCGGCATCTTCTTCTTCTGCAGCTACATCATCATTTCCTTTCTCATTGTGGTGAACATGTATATTGCCATCATCCTGGAGAACTTCAACGTGGCCACGGAGGAGAGCAGCGAACCCCTCTGCGAAGATGATTTTGAAATGTTTTATGAAACTTGGGAGAAGTTTGACCCGGACGCCACCCAGTTCATTGCATACAGCACCTTGTCTGACTTTGTAGACACCTTACAGGAGCCACTCAAAATTCCCAAGCCAAACAAGATCAAGCTAATCACCATGGATTTGCCAATGGTTGCTGGGGACAAAATCCACTGTCTGGATATCCTCTTTGCCCTGACTAAGGAAGTGCTGGGAGACTCGGGAGAGATGGATGCCTTGAAGGCCACCATGGAGGAGAAGTTCATGGCCGCAAACCCCTCAAAGGTTTCCTATGAACCCATCACCACCACTCTGAAAAGGAAACACGAGGAAGTCTGTGCTACAAGAATCCAGAGGGCTTTCCGGAGGTACCTCCTGAGGCGGTCGGTGAAGCAGGCGTCCTACATGTACAGGCACAGTAAGGACGAGGATGCCCTGAGAGAGGACGCACCCGAGAAGGAAGGTCTGATCGCCACCAAAATGCACGAGATGTATGGGAACAGTGGGACAGATGTGGAGACAGCCCCTGCCTTTGGTCTTGCGCCCATTCCCAGCTCAGAGACGCAAGATGCTCCGCGTGAAGCAAAAGCATGGGATAAGGAACGCGTTGTGAAAGAGTCGCTGGTATAACAGAAAGAGGCTTCCGTCTCTCACCCAGCCTGAAAGGACTTCATTTGTATCTCCTTTTCAAGAGCTCTTCCATATACAGATCAATCGATCTTAGATATTGAGCTAATTTCAGATATTTCAAGTAGACACCTTAACTTTGGAAGCAGGATCTCTTACTGATCCTGGTTTTCACAGCTCATTGCACTTGCAAAGAGTTTAATATTTTTCTTATGAGAATTAAATGTGAAATCTATTGTTGCTGAGAGAGAAACATTTTAGTTTTGAAATGATCTCATCATGGTAACGATGTTTTTCAGACATTAACAAGTGAGTATGGCTGTCCTTTTACTTACAGTAATTATTTATTAATGTTATTTCACATAAGAGATTTTCTTGTATATTATTCTTCCAGAGTGCAGCCAAGTAGCCCGTGAAAGATGAGCCAAGTGAAATAATATTAAGAATAATTACAGAAAAGGCAAGGTTTTGTGAACAAAAATCTCCCATGTCTTAAGTAGCACCTTTCTTTTGAATATTTGAATAAGCTTTATGGATTATTTTTTGTTATATACAGAGAAAGTGCAATTATGTCTTAAAGATTTGTTTGCATAGACAAAACAAAGCATCTGCAGATATGTTCTCAGGGTTAAATATCAGGTTTTAAAGGTCTCTGAATATGCATTGAAATCATAAATCATTCAGGTCTCTACAGTATGAATGTAAACTGTATTTACAGTCATGCTTCTTCTCTGTTTTCCCGTTTCATCCAGATTTTGTGGCAGGAAAGCAATGGACAAAGGTAGGGTTTGGAAAACCTCCTCCAAGAATCCCCAGTCCCTGTAACAAAACCCTCTAGGGTTTCTTCAAGCCCATAGCAAGAGGAAATGTCCCGCTGGAGCGCTCTTGGTTAGCGTTAATTAACGAGACGCATCCCTGGGGATCAGAGCAGGTGTTTGAACGGTCCGTGCAATGAGCTGCTTCAACGGGGTCCCTTAAATCCCATCGGCCGCCAAGCACCAGAGGCCTTAATGCAGTGAATGCTCCCACTGGAGTGTAAATCCCAAAATACCCAGGCAGAGCACCCTTCCCTTGGCTGGGGCTCTGGAGATGACCCGGTGGCACGTGCTGGGGTCCCTGCAGAGCCTGATGGGGCCAGGCAGGTCCTCACCAGGAAATCTCCCAGCAGAGGAGCATTTTCCCAGGGGGGAAGGGGTTTGCTGCTTTTTACACAGGTGGGCAAAAGGAAAGTAAATCAAGAAAAATGTGCAAAAGGCCCCGAGTTCATCGCTGGACTGCCTTCTGCCTTCAAAAGGGAAAAAAACCTCTTGAGATCAAAACAAACATGAACCAAAACCTCTTCCAGTTAAAACAAGGGCTGCTTCTTGAAGCCAAAGGGTCTGTCTTTTTGTATTATTATTATAATATTTTTTTTTCTTGGGCTGATTTTGGCGCTGAGCCGTTACGGATGCCCCATGTTCAGGCTGGCCAGGAGCGGTGCTGAGCTTGCTTGCGTCCACGTGCCGTTGGCCAGGCGGCAGAGCCAGGGTCGCTCTGCTCATCTCGTAGCGTTGTGCTTTCATTTCCATGTTGCATAGGGTGATGCTCCCTGGAACAGGAGCCTGAGCTGCTTTAAATGGCGTTTGCGTGGGAAGCATCCATGGCACGGCGGTTTCCAGCCCGGATTGTGGTTCACAATCAATGCTGCTTGTACGTATGTGTCGTCGGTAATGGGAAAAATGCCAAAGAGCAAGATTTGTGTGAGCTAAAGCCATTTTTCTTTGTACCTTTCTTAAAATAAATAACTGTAAATGGTCTATTATTACAATACCAAACACGTTGGTGTGTGTTAGAGGGGAAAAATGTTTTCCCTGCCCCTGGGAGGGGTAAATGCCCCCTCCCTTTGCTCCAGGGCAGATATGGGGAGCCCCTGTGCATGGCCTTGGCTGGACCTGCCATCCTTAGCAGGACCTGGTGGTCCCATCCTGCACAAGAGACCCCCTGGGCTGCCTCACCCAGCACCTCCAACCCAGCCCAGACCCCAGAGCTTCTGCTCCGCTCACGAACAAGTCCCCTGGAGCCCTTGGTGCCTCACAGCAATGAGCCCTGACTCTAGGAGCTGTAGGAGATGCTGTTGCAGGTTCAACCAAGGAGAGAGGTGGGCTTGGAGGAGGTGCAGACCCCCATGAGCTGCCCCACGCCAAGTTCTGTGGGGCCAAACCTGCCCCACCAGCCATGTGGGAGCAGTTCAGCATCATGGGGAGAAGGCAGCGGTGGGTGAAGGAGGTTTCCGCGTCAATGTGCAGCTGGAGGAGGAGTTGCCTCTGGGACCTGCTGACGTCCCCGAGAGCCACGGCACGGCCTCGCCACTGTGTTTTCTCTCTCACTGGAACAGCTCGTCCCAGGGCTGGCGTAATTCAAGTTGAGAGCATCGCGGTACTGCGCAGGCAGGGGGCTGGAGGGAGGAGGTGGCACAACCCACCATCCCTGTCCTCCCACGGCGGGGGAAAGGACAGTGGTGAAACCCAAGCCCTGATGAATAGGAACGGGCTGGGGAAGGGTGCAGCTACCTGGCAGCGGCTCTGCTCTGCCCACAGGGCATGGTCCGGCCACGGGCTGGGGAGTCAGGGTGGCCCAGAGGAAGAGACACAGGGACATGGGACCCTCCCTGTGAGACCATCGGCTCTCCCTACATCTCATGCCACCAGGTACTGCAGCACAGGGGACTTCAAGGGGAGATCGAGCCCCTCTGGACCAGGTCTGTGCCTGTTCACGGGTGCCAAGGAGCCTGCAGGCAGTGCAGCAGGGTCATTTGGCCACCGTCATGGCAAACTCTTCAGTTTGTGCCCCGCTCCTCATTTTGCCTTACAGGGCTTTCCCAGGCACCTCCAGTATCCCTGCCTCGCACATCACAGCTCCTATCTCCAACCCCAGGGCTTGATAAAAATCCCTCCAGTGCCTGCTGAGCACATGGGCATGCCCCATCGCTTTTGTCTTGCCGGGATGTCACAGCTGGGCTGTGCTTTTCCAGCGAGACCAGAGGTGATGGCAGCAGGGACTCGGCAGCACAGCCCCAACATACAGCACCATGTACGGCATGACCTGCCTGCTCTATTGGGAGAAGGCACCTCTCCCATCATCTCTCTTTCCTTCCTGGGGCCAGCCTTTCTCGGGAAACCTTTATTTCTTCTCTTTCTTGCTTCATGTCCCCTTACATACAAGGTGAGACTCCGGCTAGTTCCCAGCAGCCACCGGATGCTCAGAACCGGTAAAAAAAAACCACCAAACCTGCAGAAGGTAAAGGTTTGGGGAGGCCCCAGGCAGAGACACCCGGGCTCTGGGGACCAACACGGCTGGCAAAAGTACCCAAAGGTGTTTTTCACATGGAGTTACAGTTCAGTGCTCGCCCGCAGCCGGTAACACGCAGCAGCCGGAGGACACGGCATGGAGGTAAAACATATTTCTGCATCAGAGCAAAGGGGGACAGAGCTCACCCTGGGGTGCCAGGTTGTACTTCCCCAGGGAGCAGTTGTCTCCAAAGGACTCATGGAGAAGGGTCTCAGTTATGGCAAACGGGGTGGAGAAGGAGCGGGCGTTGGCACCAAAGGAGGCGAGACCTTGGTTTGGCCATCGCTCTTCTAGATTTCACCCTTCCCTGGAAGGGCAGCTGCAGGGACTCTCTGGGATGCTGGGGACAGGAGCTGGGGGACCAATCCCATTGCACCCCACAATGAGCAGGGAGAAGGAGAAACCCCACAACCATCCCTTCTTCCCACACCGTTCCTGCTCGGACTCTTGCAACTCGGCCAGCATCAACCCCTGCCCGTCACCTGCAGGGCTAAACTGGCGGGGGGGAATCTGCCCAAGCTGCTGTGGAGCTGGGGTGCAACCCTGGGGGTAACCCCCCATCCTCTACCCCCCGGGGATGCAGCAGTCGAATCCTGCTCCCTGGGCACATCCCCTGTGCTCAGCCCAGGTTTTGCATCACCAGGTGCTTTGCAGATGGGCTCGTCTCCAGTTCTGGCGTGGACCCACACCAGTCGTGGCCACCTCCATCAAATAACGCCACCATGACGAGCACAGCCTGGTGACACGAGGCTGGACGGTGCCCAGGGCGCAGGCACCAGCCGCCCCAGCGTCTGCGCTGCATTCAAAACCGGCCCCAAGGGGAAAGTCCCCATCGAGGAGGATTTACATGAGCAGGAAAGGGGCCGTCTCGCGTAGCAGCAGCTTTGCCATTTTTAGGTACGGAGGCCAAGCCAGTCGGAGCAGCCGCTGTGTTTTGCAGAAGCAAGGGCCGGTGACTGGATGTTTCCCTGCCATTTGCAGTGAAAGATGGCTGATTTTTGCACGAGGCTCTGGGTGCTCCAGGTGAACCTCTGGCTGATGGCTCTGGTCACAGGTAGGCATCAAACACGGGCTTTGCATTTCAGAACAAAGAAACGTGCACCCAGGCAATGCACCAGCATGCGTCCCTTGGTTACTGCAATGAGGGACTTCACCCAGGTCTGGCTTTAAATGCATTAGTTTTAAGCTTTGCAATCGCCACTCTCAGTCCTGCTTCGTGCAGGAAGCCAGCCCTGGGCACAGTAGACCCAGGGTGGACCTGCAAGGGCTCGGGGCTCGACGCCTGCCTCGGGTTTTGGGTTTTGCTTCCCATTGGGGTGCAGGGAGGGGTGCAGGGATGGGACACTTTCTCGGGCAGCTGGCTGGCTTTGGCAGGAGCCCGATGCCTAATGGGTGCAGAGCCTGCTCGGCTGTGGTTGCAGGTGGCAGGAAAGAAAGGTTGTTGGGGGTTTCTTTACCATTTATTGCTCTCAGAGGCCTGAGGATGGGGCTGGAACGTTGCTGAGGCTATGGCCAAGCCATGTCCCTTTGCTCCATGGGGTTCAGTGCCCGGGATCAGAGCAGAAATGGGAGGGAAAAAGGCTTTTGTGGGTGATTTGTGGGCCCTGCATGAACATCCCTGTGCTGTTCCCCTTTGCATCACCGTGGAGAAGCAGCAGCTAAACCCAGGACAGAGGCTCCTGTCCCCTACCAACCCTTCTTGCTTGGTGCAGGGACACCCACAAAAACCTGCAGCAGATCCTACCCTCAGCTGGGGAAGCTTGTGCCCTCAGGAGAAAGGACGTTTAAAGGGTTTCTGTTGGATGGCCATCCAAGGCCAGCATGGATTCAAGGTTGCAGGGCATCCCAGCTCGAAGGGAGGCTTCAAGAGAGGACAGGGGAAGCTCAGCCCACCCGTGGTTGCAATAGAAATCTTGGCTTTGAGGGGTGTGAGGGCTTTCAGGGTGAGCGACCAGCCTGGTCTTCATTTAGAAACACCAACAAAACATGGAGAGCAAAGCCCTGTGTCCCGGCTGGCCAGCAGGACCGAAGGTGGCGGGGACACGTACCCAACGCACAACCTGGATGAGGCACATCTCCCCATCTCAGGAAAAAATGAAATGAGGCTGGAGGGGAGAGTTTGCCTGCAGAGTTGTAGGTGCTGGAGGTGAACAGGACAGCACAGACCTGGAAGAGGCTCTGGTGCAGGGAGGGGAGCCCACGGCTGAGCCACCAGCTCCCTGCCAGGCTGTTGTTCGGGGCAGGAAGGTCTGCAGGAGGCTGGCGAGGCTCAGGGCAAAACTCAGGTTAGGGAATTGAACCTTCCTTCTTCTTCTGGGGGGGAGTTTTGCAGCTGCCCCAATATGCTAGGAGGGGGTGCAGCCCCCCGCCTCCATGCCAGCTTCCCCACAGTGGGGTTTGGCGAGTATTCATCAAGCGGACGGAGCCGGGCACTGAAGCGGTGCGGTAAACAGGGCTGGTGCTTCCTGCCCAGCTGCAGCAAGAGGAACCGAGGCACAGGGGCACTGGAGTTGTGGGCAGGGGCACCCATGGGTGCTGGGGGGTCCCCCTCCCCTCACCCCGCTTCCTGCACGGTATCGCAGGTCCCACAGCTCCATCCAGCCTTTGTGCCAGGGGGGGCTGCAATGTTCCGGGGTCTGAGAACCCCCCTGGCCATCATGGGTCTCCACGCCCAAGGAAGACCCAGCAGGGAAAGGGTTTCTGATTGATTCAGAAAATGGAAAGTGTAAATAAAGAGGAGTGAATCTGTCTGGACCCTTTCTGAGAGGTGCCAGCTTAGGGGGATGTTAATAGCAAAGGCAGGTTTCCCCGGGATGTCAACCAGAAAGCAACTCAGAGAAGATTAAGGAGATGGGATGGAAATAGAAGTGTTTGTACCCAAATCCGTGCTGCCCCGTGTCCTCCGAGTGGGGCTCTGGTTGATGCTCCCAAGCACTCCGTCCCATATGGAGTGGGCACGAAGGACCCACGGTACGTGCCATCCCATGTGGGACATCCTACATGGGCTTGTCCTACATGGGTTCTTGGCCGCTATCTCAGGGCCCTTCTCCTGTCTTGCAGGTGGGATCTCAGCAGACAGGAACAGCACCAGGAACAGCACAGGTAACCTCTCAGACCCATTGGGCTCTTTCCCTACGCATGTCCCCAGGGTTCCTCCCATCCCCACTGGCTATGCCACAAAGGTACCAGTCCCCTGCAGAGCTGGAGATGTCCCATCACTCACAGGCCTTCTCCATCACAAAGGCAATTCCCAGGCTGTGACCTCCTCCATGGCATTTCCCCAGCCCTGCACCTTCCCTCTCCCTCTGCAAAGCCGGATCCATTTTGTCTTTCCTAAGCACACACATGGTTTTCCTCTGCATTTGCAGAGCACATTGCATGAACAAGCTGTGCCTTGGGACCCAGTACTGGGCTCAAGCACACAGTGCTTGTGCCATTTCCACCCACGGGGTATTAAGCATGAACTCTGCAACCCAGACGAACCCTCAACCTCACCGGCTCTGGGACCAAAACACAGGCGAAAATACAAAATACAGCAAAATGCAAAAAATATGGAAGCATGAGAGAAGCCATCTGGGGAGGTGCGGCTGTCCTAGCAAAGGCTCCATGGTGCGTGCCAGCACAGGCTGTAATTTTGGAGCTGGGACTAACAAGATGTACATAAAGAAGTGGGGTGGGAGCAGCAAAAAAGTATTTGAGTGAAGCCATTCCCACAGAAAATTTGAGTTTCCGTTAAAAGCATGTTTTCACCAAAATTCTCTGATGTCTACCCCCAGAGGATGATGACTCACCAAAACAAAACTGAATGCTTAAAAGCAGTATAATCCATGAAAATGGGAAGCTCTTGATTTGAGAGATGCTGGGGAGGGTCTCATGGGAGCAGCTTTTTTTCCGATGGTCCCCGGGTGCTGCGTCCTTGCTCATCACGACCACCCTTGTCCCCTGGCAGGCAGCGGGTGCCCTTTGGTGCAGCAGCACCCGCGCTACGTGGCGGCCAAGAAGAACATGCCCGTCCACTTCATCTGCTACTCCCAGGAGCCCCATAGCATGCAGTGGTACAAAACAGCAGAGGACAGTGATGACCTCTACGGGCTGGATCACAGCACCTCCCGCTACAGCATCGAGAGGAAAGACAACCTCATCAACTTCACCATCTTCAGGATCACCTATGAGGACAACGGCATCTATGTGTGTGACAGCAAGAACCTCACGGCGGAGAAGAAGCAGCCGCACTTGTGCGCGACAGAGCTCAGAGTCATGGGTGAGTGGGACCTCCCCATCCTCAGTGCACCCCAGGAAATGCTCTTTCTCCTTCTCTCACCCTTTCCCCCTCCATATGGACCCCACATCGTGCTCCTATGCACCTACCTTTCCCTATGCTGGTGGGACCCCTTCAAACACAACTGTAGATGTTCCATAGCACTACAGAGGTGTCTTTGCTTATTGCCAGCCACCAAGCAGCAGGACAACCTCCCCCAGTTTGCCCTGGCACGTCTATCCTACAAAAACACACCCCAGGGACTGCATTCCCCTAATAAATCAGATTTTTCCTGGTCCTGACTAGTGGTGGATCCTGCCCAAGGTGTCTCATCCCAGAGCTGGTCCCTGATGCCAACCCTGGGGGCAGTTTGCAATGCTCTGATCTCTCTCAAGGGCGAGGGCATGTCACCCTTGTCCCCCAATCCACTCTTCCTGATACACAAACCTGTGGCCATGCCAAGCTCATCCCTGTTCCCCGGGAGCCTGGCACAGAGGTGGGACTTGGAGCTTTCCCTGTGCTGCTTCCCCCAGGTCACAGTAGCATCCAGCAGATCCAGAGCAGGAACACCCTGAAAGACACCATCATCATCATCCAGTCCATCCTGCTTGTCATCTTCATCAGCGTTCCCATGCTCCTCTTCCTAGACAAAGTAAGTGACAGCATCTCCAGCAGTGGGGATGTCCCCAGCTTCGTCGCTGCGGTGCTCACAGCAGTGTCCTGCATCCTGGGCAGGACACTGCTAGGGATGGGGACGGGCAGGCACTGGATTTGGGGCTGTTGCATGAGCGCGTGGCTAGCTGAACTGGGAAAATAAGCATCAAAAATGGTATGTGGGACTGTGCCGATTTGCCTGTGGAAGCGGTGGGACCTGGCCTGGCGGGATGAGTCCGGGGACATGGGATGAGGGATCCTGGTGGCTGCTGACACCCAGCCTGTGACTCTCCTTTCCATAGGGTGAAGGCAAGGAAAGCCCAGAGGAGGACCACACCTATGAGGTAATGCTTCATTAATTACAGAAGTACCTCTGTAATATCAACTTGAGCCTTGAAATAGCCAGTTGTGCCCTTGCTGGGTGTCTGCTAGGTACCACCAGCCCTTGCAGGGTGCATCAGGGCATCTTCCTCCCAAGTGCCTTTTGCAAGCACTGAGCCAAGCTCTGAGCACATCCAGCCATCTATCGCCATCTCCTCCCCTCTCAGAAGCTGCCCCAATCTCGGGGGGAATAGCCTGGAGATGGGTCCCCACTTGGGTGTCCCAAGGCGGGATACACCGTGGATGGAACCATGGTTCCCCTCCCGTGTCTCAACCTCCGTCTTCTTGGCGCAGGGCCTGGAGGTGGAGCAGATGGCCACCTACGAGGACATCACTCCTTTCCGGGACGTGAAGGCCAAGTGGACAGTTGGGGAGCACCCAGGCGAAGAGTGAGACCGGCACCGGTGGCACGGCTCCCTGCCCGCACCCGAGGGGATGGGCTCCCGGCTCCTGCACTGGACCATGGCTCTGATGGACACCTGGATTCCGGGCTGCGATCCCAGACTGCAAACCACCTCCAGCAGCCTTGCACGGAGCTCAGGTCCTGCTGCCCTTGGGTACTCGCTTTGCCGCATCCGGGCTGTGCCCACCAAGGCTGCCCTGCCCTGGCTGTCGCTCTCACCGCCCCGCTGATGAATCTCTAAAGCCTATGTAGAAATTAGGAGCCACCTGCAGTCCCCCCACTAGCAAACTGGCCCCAAACCCTGGGCAGCCCCACCCCACGGCGCTGAGATCCTGAATGGTTAATGCAATGGAAGTACCAGGGTGGGTGGTGGGTCTCCTCCAGCCCCACCATCCCTGGGAAGAAAAGGACCAGGCATCATCACTTTCCATGCTGCAAGGACCCTCCCGGGCTGTGAGACCCCACTGCAGCCCTGGCAGAGGAGCTGAGGTGAGCAGCACCATGTGGGTGTTATGAGAAGTGGATTTTAGCCCACTGTTTAGCTCTCAAGCCATGGACGTGTCCAGCAGGCCAAACTGGCAGTTGTCTGAGATGGAGGATCCTCCAAAAGCACCTCTTTCTCCCCAAAGACTACAGGAAAAGCTAGGGAGACAGCTCTCACCCAGGGGGTCTTGTGCAAGACTTGCTCCTCTCCAGGCAAGAGCTGGCCCGTGTCACGAAGATGTCCCCATGGTGAGGCATGTGTCCGACCTCAGAAGCTATGGGGAAGATGTAAATTGTGGGACACAAATGTCCAACTGCTTTTTCAAGTCCTAATAAAGATAATGGGTAAATTCACATCCTGTTCCACCCTGCCGTGCCTGGTCCGAGGGTGTCCCATAACCCTGGTGCCAGTGTTGGTGGGATGCCCTGGGAATAAGGAGCAGCTTTTCATGGCTCCAGCTTAGCTAGAAACCAAACTTCACCTCATCAGGGCCCCGAGCACAGGCAGGGATGTGAAGCCGGGAGCAGCCGAGGGGCTCTCCTGGAAGCTCTCGCTGAGCACGCACGGGGGGACATCCAAGGTCCCAAGACGTCAACTGGGGATGAGAGACAAAGACCATCACCAGGATCCGAAGCAGGAGAACAGGGCCCAGGGCCAGGAGCTCCGCTCCCGGCTACATCTGGTCTCGCAAGAGAAGCTGAAAAACATCTGGAGAGGAGCAGAGCGGCGCTAATTGGGTTTGTTAATAAAAATTGTCTTGGCACAGCAGCAGCAGCTGTGTGGGTGATGGGGCTCGGGGCTGGCTGGGCACCCAACACCAGGGCTCGGGGGGGTCCAGAGAGGCACGGCTAGCACAGTGCGTTGGGTTTGTTGGGATGAGGCAGGACAAGAGGGTGACGAGGACTGTGGGGCTGAAAAGTCCGTCCCCCCCCTCAGAGAGCCCAGGGCCCCTGCGCCCCTGTGGCTCATGACATTTCGGGCCCCAAGGAGAGGAAGACAGGACTGCTCTGCTTCCCAAAACAGCCGGCAGAAAAGGGAGGGTAAAATCGTGAGCAAACAGGGCTTTCCAGCAGGGAACAGGATGGTTCTTGTTTTGTAGTAAACCACCTTCACGGATAACTGGTATTCAATCTAAATAGCACAAAAACAGCATTTTAAGGTTGATTTTTACTAGTTAAATAAAACTATCCCAAATCAGTTGCATGCGCATGTATATAAATGTTACTTAAACATGTTTTACTTATAAAATTGATTAATTAAAGAAAGGAGTATTCACAGTGAGAGAAGTGAACTGGCTGTTCCCGGTTTCCACGTCAGCCAAGATTGTAGGACTAGCAGAGCTCCTCCCTCCATCCCTTGTTTTCAGTTAAGAAATGGAAGAGGAAGGCAAGTTTTCTGGCCTTCCCAGTTCCCAACTGCTTTCTCAGCTCTGTGTAAACAACTTGCTCAACCGACTTAACAGAATCATACAAAAATAAGGAGAATCTGCTGTTTGCACCTGGAGAGGAAGCCACCGATGTCAAAAGCAGTTTCAGCAACCCCAGTTCCGCTCTGCCACTTGGTCACCCTCTTAGCCCAGGGCTTTGGCTTCCTTTAAAATGCCAGAAGCAAATAAATATTTCTGTAGTGTTAGTGTTTTATTTTAAACGCTTAGACTGGTTTCTAGGGAGCCTAGAGATAGGGTTTGTTTTAATTTTATATTGAGATAGGTTTGTATTTAAAATGCATTTAATGTAAATAAATATATTTCAGTATATACAGTCCAGGCTCTGTATTTTGACCTGATTTGTATCCCTACCATCAGCAGGACAGCCAGGCAGACAGATTGGGTTGCAGTCCTGGACATCCTCAGCCTCATCTTTAGAAATGGGTTCAGTGAAACTGAGCGGTTCTAGTTCTAGTAAATAAAACCCATCAATTCAACCTGAAAAGGAATGTTTACCTTCTGAGTCGTGAGCTAGCAGAGGTAGTCAACCATCACTTAAAACCTCTGTCAACCATGTCGTTGCCCACTGAAGTGCAGAGCCTGGGCTGTGGGCCAGCAGCTGGCTCCTCGGTCAGGATTCACTGGTTGCAGCTCATCTATCAGCCTGGGAAGGTCCTCTCCACACAACCACCCCAGGCTGGGGGGTCGGGAGGACCCAAGGAGTGCGCACGCCTGCAAGGAAAGTTGCTTCACTTGTTCAGATGCTGCTGGTGATGCTCAGGGCAAGGCGGGTAGACATGGGACCACCCTGAAAAGAACTGAGGGGGTTTTCTCTTTGAAAAAAGAAAAGAAACTTGGAAATTACAGTGTCATGCTGCTTTATGAGATGCTACTTTGGGTCGCAAATGCAGGCATTTGAAAGCCAGAAAAATGCCAAGCTGGTATTTGAGAGCTGCTTATGCAACGTAATTCTGCCAGTGGCATGTGTTTGCCCAGCCCAGCATTTCAGTCACGCACTGCCTTCTCCACGAAGCTTCTGCCTCATTTAATGCCCAGAGATGATCGGGGACAAACCAAGCCTCAGGGGCACCACACAGTCTGGATCATCCTGGCATCTCTGTGCTTGGCTGCGACATAAAAAATGTTGATTTTGCACCATGTTTTTACTTACAGACCTGGAGAGGCAGATGGGCAGGACTCGGGTGCAAGATGCTGTACCAATTTAGCTGCTGTGGTCGAGCATCATCATTAACAGGCAGCAGAGCCTGTGCTGGGCTGGGGTGCCCACTGCTCTGCTCATCTCTGACAAATATTGACGTATTTAAACACAATCTGGAGTAGAAAAACACACCCAGATGTTGCTGGCTATTGGGTGACGGGATACCTGATAGCTGCAGGACCCACTGTTCCCTCTTCTCTAGGGACTGACATTTACTTTGCGACACCACCACATCTCCAGTGAGCAAACACCCAGGGGCTTCTCGGAACAAACCGCGCTCTCCCCACCTTGTTTATTAATGAGCTCTTGCACCCTCTGCTCCAGCCGCCCCGGTGAGGATGTTGCCTCTCGGAAATCGAACCCGTGCCAGAGGGGCACGGCAAACCCAGGGCTTGGGGGAGCCAAATCACCACCCCTAACCAGGAAGCAGTCTTTGAACCCCAGACAAAGGGCCAAAACAGGGAGGTTTGGGGCAACTGGTGCCTTATGGGGAGTAAAAGTCCTTTAAGCCCCCCCCGGAGTTGGGCATCCCAGGTTCTGTCTTGTTTTGCTCAAAAGCAGGGATAGATGTGCTGTGACCTCTCCTCTTCCCCATCTTCTCTTCCTCCTTTCCACACCAGCCCTCTGCTTAATCCAGATATTTCACGTTTGCATCTCAGGCAAGAGCAAGCAGATGCTCATAACCAGATCTTCTCATAGCCTTGTCCAGCTGAGGATGTGAGAAACCTCCCAGAGCTCTGGCATCTGGATTTGCAGCGGGCAGGCTGGTACCTGAACAAGCACCTGGGTATGACAGCTCTTTGTCACACCTATGGCAAACCAGCTCACCAAAACTATTTGCTGAACTTTTGAAATTTTGGTAGAAATTACTTGGCTGAAATAGGATTCATGTGACAATATCCATCCAGCTCTATCCCCGCTAACAGTAAAGGGGAAAACAGCTCACTTGCTTTAAGTCAGAAGTCTACCAAACTGGCCAGTCAGCCCAGTTAACTGTGGGCCAAGGCTCAGAGCCAGGCAGAAAAATCAGGTGGACATGGCAAGTTCCACTGTGTAAAAGCACTGATCTGATTTAGGATGGGTCTTCCAATGATCAAGAAAATTTTATTTGCAATAAACAGCAGAATATGGCGAAATCATTCAGCACTGGTTTCATCCCTAGGCAAACAACCTCCCCAACCTTTACATCTATGTATAAATGACTACAATTAGGTAGCACCATTGCGAACACTTGTGCATTTATGCACAGAGAAGATACAGAGATGTTGTTGTGATCATGAACACATATATACATTTTAAACAGACACCCTGCTATATAAGGGGTGGCTCAACAGTTACCTTTACCAGCCTAGATGAAAGGAGGAAACATTCATTGTCAAGCAACACCTGAGCAACTCACCGGGCAGAAATGGCTCCAGGTACTTTTCTTTATTTCAGTTTTAAAGGAGTGCCAGGGCTGCGCATGCTTAGGGTGATGGGAGATGATGACGGGGCAGTACTGTGGTGGGCTATACACACTCAGTGCCAGCCCTAAATTAAAACGTGTCAACTTATAAATCAATGAAGAAGAAATACCTCTCCTTACAGTGTGACTTTAATCCATGAATTAACTTAGGTAGTCTTTAGCCTCAGCTGGGCAAGGAGAGGGTGGAGAACATGAAGAACAAGGTCAAGCCACAGTTATAATAGTTATTATTAACATAAATGTTGGCAGGGATATTAAAACTCATATTCAAAGCTTACGACGGGTATCAGGATGATGTCTAATGTGTATGTCCAAGTCCTACAGGCTCCAAGGCATTCCTCCACTGAAGGGTATTTGTCTGAGATTAACTTTGTGGTCTCTGTAAGCACAGATGGACATTGTGCGAGTTAGATGTTGAAGGTTGAAAACCTTTACGCTTGACAAAGATCACCAGATTCTACAGGTATGCCCCAGAGAGCAAAAATAGCTGGTCACAGCACAGGTAATGCCATCAGCTCTTGTCCTAGTGAAGGCAGACAGCCGGTTTCACGTCAGCAGCATGGTGTAAACCAAGGCTAAAGTGAGGTAATCCCAGGCCCTCGCCTGGTACTCGCCAACCCCTGCTTGCTCACACAATGAAGAGTGCACTGTGCTCTTCTCATGAGGGCAAGGCCTACGGAAAAACATGAGCATGTTAGGGAAAAACATAGGGACACGCTCTAGTTTTCATGGGGCAACAATGACTCTTCAGCTACAAAGACGCTGCTTATAACACTGGGAGCAGTACAAGCCCCGAGGGCACATCGAGTGAAAGGAGACAGGGTTTCATTTGATTTGGGGGAGGGCTAAGCTCACTCACAGAGTCCAAGAAGACATGAAGGAAGGTGACCCCTTAGCCAGCACCGACAGAAGAGGCTGGGAATTAATTAATTCCCAGGTGCCACCTCCCTCCTCAGCAGTCACTAAAGGACTGCTAACACCGTTCCTCTCTGTTTTGCTGCAGGGTCATGGTTTTCTCCTCTCTTCATTGCTGTGATCACCCTGGGACTGCAGTGGCCACAGGAAGCTGCCACCTTCCCGGCCATGCCTCTTTCCAACCTGTTTGCCAATGCTGTGCTGAGGGCTCAGCACCTTCACCTCCTGGCTGCGGAGACATACAAAGAGTTCGTAAGTGTCGTGGCCTCTGGGCATCTCCTCCACATTAGCCTGATGGTTTCAGGACTGTATAACTTCCTAGAAACAGAGACTTTTCAACTATTGGTGTCTCCTCTGTCAGCTCTTGATGAGATGAAAGGGTCTTAATAGGACAGGACAGGTTATGTCCCATCAGCCTGGACCCTGCCTCCTCCTTTCAGCTCTCTGCCCCCACATCTGATCCTGCACAGTCCCCTCCTCAGGGCCACTGCTGCCCACATCCAAACCTACTGCACAGGGTCAGCTGTCTCAAAAAGAAAGCTGGCTCTGAAAGCAGTGGGAGATGGCACGATATTTTGCAAGACTTTCCTGTGTCGGTCACCTTTGGCCCTGGCTGATTCTGAATGCTTAAAACTATCCAGTCTCTGCTGTTGCCAGGAGCTGGCATGAGCTGTCACTTTGGCAAGAGCTGTCCTTGGGGCTCATCTACTCCTTGGGAGAACCCAGTCCAAGTGTGTTTTGCATTCACCTTAGCACCTTGGCTTAGTGAAAGGAAGACCTTTAGGTCCAGTAGCTATTGTGCCAACATACGAACTCCTGCTTCCTACCTGCCAACCCTTTACAGGGACACCTCATGTCTCATGTATTTCTTGCAAAGAGTAACCATTCAGGACAGCTTGGGAAAGTGTCTGTGGTCTTCTCCCAGTACATGGGCAACAGACCTGAGTGTATTTGGGATGTCTCCACAGGAACGCACCTATATTCCAGAGGACCAAAGACATGCCAACAAAAATTCCCAGGGAGCATTTTGTTAC
Organism: Aquila spilogaster; assembly: GCA_024606505.1. Taxonomy (NCBI): domain Eukaryota; kingdom Metazoa; phylum Chordata; class Aves; order Accipitriformes; family Accipitridae; genus Aquila; species Aquila spilogaster. The sequence goes on from JANHGO010000053.1 coordinate 63,141,181, forward strand.
TCTGAAACCATCCCTGCTCCCACGGGGAAGGATGATGCCCAGCAGAAATCGGTAAGTTCCCTCCCCTGGGACAAGCACAGACCTGTTTGAAGAGCCCAGCTGTACTTCATTACAGGAACAGAGAGCTTCCATCTGTGAGCACTTCAGTGCTTCATTCCTCCTCTCCCTTTTTTACTATTTAAGCCCTGCATGAACAAAGATTCTTCTGGGTTATACTATGAATCATATTCCCATTCTAAGGATGAGAAAAAACTATTGTCTGTACAGGACAAATGGCTGGGTGGTGCTCCTCAGCTTGCAAACTCGTTTGTATCTGCTGAAGCCGCAGGAGCAGTGGCACATCTCTGGGTCACCTCCAGGCTGTTTCAGAGGGAGCAGGGCATACAGGTAACTCTACCAAATACCTCATCTGCACAGCTTTGACCTTTTCTTTTCTTAATTTCAGGACATGGAGCTCCTTCGGTTTTCACTGGTTCTCATCCAGTCCTGGCTGACCCCGGTGCAGTACCTAAGCAAGGTGTTCACAAACAATCTGGTTTTTGGCACCTCAGACAGAGTGTATGAAAAACTAAAGGACCTGGAAGAAGGGATCCAAGCTCTGATGAGGGTAAGTTGCAGCATGTAGTATGGCTACAGAATAAGAGAACTCCTACAGGGCACTCAGCTCTCAGGGTCTTCCATGGGATCCAAAGACCACGAGAAATCTCCCCACCTCCACTCAGAAGACCAGTGGCATCCTTTAGACTTTGCTTACCTTAAGATAATGAGATCATGACACCCCATTGTACCTGTTTCATCACTGGGCAGTATAAGAAAACACATAACAAATGTTAACAGCACTGCCGTAACCACTCAGATAGCAGTACAGACCCAAACTCTTTCCAAATCCAGCACCAAAGAATACTCAGTTGCTTAAATCTGCTGTAAAAACAGCAATATAACGTTTGCTACATCTCCATGCAAAAAACTTCAAAGTGGAGTAAATTTTGCAAGGTTTGCAACCTGGCTTTAAGGACTTATGACACTTTATAAAAGCAACTTGTATAAGTCTGTGTACAGATGGAAGCCTATGCTCTGATGTTTCTCTGAGAGCTCTCTGAGCTGAGAGCTGGAGAGTGATCTTCTTCAAGGGTCACTCTTAATTTTTGCTTTGTTGTTTTAAATGAAATTGCTTATCTGCCAGGACACCTTTTCAGTTATGCTTGCTCTATAACTAAGTTTATCTGCCAGCATCACCATGTAGCCAGAGGTCTGAGACCCATATCTGTGAGAAATGAGTCTGGACAATTATTTACATCTAGCATCTAAATAACTCTGAAAGTCAGGCCCTGAGAGTAAACGGACATCTTCTGTCCTGGCACTTCAGCTGGAATAAGTAGGTGTACGTACCAGCACCACTTCCAGATTTTGCTCTCCATTTGATATGTGCTTGGGCATTGGGAAGCAGTACACAGAAACTAGACAAATAATCACACTTCACCCATTTATGACACTGTTTACTGTCCTGTTTACTGTGCCAGCGGGTCAGCAAAGCAGGGCAGGAGGAGTGGCAGGCTGCAGATCTCTCAGCTCCAGATGCATGTGGCTTGGGTCTGAGTTAGAGCTTTGCCCACTGGGAAGATGGGAGAAAAGAGAGAATTATTTACCTGGTTCCCCGTCTCCTTGGCTAGAGTAGCTACAGAGAGACCCTGCAACTTTCTGCTTATTTTAAGACCCCAGAAGACACACTCCTCCCTCCCTGCGGCCTTGTGCCCAGCTCCCTTCTCACCGGTAGCAATTTGTGCAGCATCACCTCTGCAAAATTACCCTTCCTGTAAACACATCAACTCAAAAGTATGTTTGAAACATGATCAAGGCGGGGGGGGACTGCCAACCTCCTCTAAAGCTAGCCGGGAGCCTTGGCGGTGGGCCCCTTGGAGGACGCTCATCCCCAGGCCCCCAGCACCTCTCCATCCTCTCACAGGAGCTGGAGGACCGGAGCCCGCGGGGTCCCCAGATCCTCAAACCCACCTACGACAAATTCGACATCCACCTGCGCAACGAGGACGCCCTGCTGAAGAACTACGGCTTGCTCTCCTGCTTCAAGAAGGACCTGCATAAGGTGGAGACCTACCTGAAGGTGATGAAGTGCCGGCGCTACGGCGAGGGAAACTGCACCGTTTGATGTCGGGGATGGTTCCCCACCTGCCCCGGGGCCCTCGCCTGCTCCTTGTAACGAATATTGGAGAATAAACCCGCTACCTGCTCGCACGTCTCTGGCTGTCGGGGGGGGGGGGGGGCTGGGGGGCCGGGCCGCCGC
>JANHGO010000053.1:63143579-63211745 GCA_024606505.1 Aquila spilogaster
TGTCCCCTCCCAACTTCTCGTGCCCCTCCAGCCTTCTTGCTGGCTGGGCATGAGAAGCTGAAAAATCCTTGACTTTAAACACTATGGAATATTGTTGACATTCTTCTCATACTGAATCCAAAACATAACACTATACCAGCTACTAGAAAGAAAATTAACTCTATCCCAACCCACACCACGACACTCTCCTGAAAAGCATATCAGATCTGGATAGTTTGATGTGTTATAATACAGTGCAAAATCCGTATTTCCTCAGTTGTGATTAGATCCTTTCACAATTTCAGAATTTGTTTTGACAAAAGAAATGTTCTCTTCTATTTTCACAAGGCACACAGCCCAGGCAGGTAGTGGGCTTTTCACAGATAAGTGGTAGTTTACAGATGCAGGGTATAAACTCTCAGTTGCTGAATTTTTGAGTAGTTTTGAAGGCTTTTCTGAATTATACAAAATTAACTCACAAAGGTATATCATAGTTCTGTTGCTCCACAATATCTTTCACTCACCAATAAATAGTCTCTATGCTTGCATATCACCAGCGTATTTGATATTTTTTAAAGTTAAAAAAAAAAAACAGTAATAAAATTATTACAATGGCATTAATGTAAAACAGAGAAGCAAAGTAGTAAGTGCAATTATTCCCTATCATCTGCTGCATCCTCTGCTAATTGAAGGGTGATTGAGACTAAAATGAAATGCATTTTGTTACATCTGCACCATAATCACAGAGCTTCTCCTTTAATTTAAATACTGAATGAAATAACTGCCTGAGAAATGTTACTCAGAATTATTGCTATTCCTATATAACAGAGTTCACACAGTCATGGCTTCATTAGTGAAGCGGAATGATGTCACTTTATTGAATGCATAATATTAGTACTGATAAAAAGAAAAGCTGGGTGAATGAATATAGTACCTCACGCCACTGTTGCCATTAGTTCTTTTTCCTTTGTGATTGCTCTCATTTTCATGCCCTAAACTCCTGTGGACTAGGCTACAGGACCATGAATCAGGTGTCGTAGGATAATTTTTGCCCAATTTGGCAGAAAGGTAAGGACAACAGAGCGCTGCTGGTGCATTTTGCAGGTACGAAGATGACAGTTCTTAGAATTCATGGTAGATCTTCAGAATTCATAGCAGGAAAAGGAGTCCCTTGGAGCTACAATGGCTTTTCCTTTCCTTTCCTTATTTCCCCTGGCCATGGAGTGAAGAATTTGCTTTACCCCACTAATTGACTAGTCGACACAGATGATCCAAAGCAGGAATTGCTGGAAGTTGCTAACTTGCCATAGCTACATTTGGTGTATAGCAAATGAAAAAAAGCAGTCCTCTTTCTCCACTGAAGGGGAAGGGGGACTCACTGTGGGTAAGCTGTGGAGTTGAACAGGCAGCAGGTCTGCAGAGGGGCCAGGGGTGTCAATAGTAGAGCAACTCCTCTTTTTGTTCCCATGCTTGTAAGGAGTATAGCTTACTTTCTTACCTTACTCCTATCTCCTTTGTCTTTCCACCACATATAGGCTTTTTGCATGTTAGATTTACACTTTGCTATCTGCTAAAACCAGTCCTATTCAGCTCTCAGTGCTCCATTGCTTTAGTAACCTGTACTTGACCATTTTGCATCTGTGCTTATAACACAGGCATTGTCTTCTTCTTTTACTTTCACGGCCCTGCTATGATCTTGCTCTTTATTTTGGGGGTCCCTGCTACTAAGGGAAACTGATGATGGCATGGCTGCCTAATAAAAGATTGCTGGTCTTGAGGAAATTCTATACCCTAACTCATGCTCAGGACTGTCCACCTAAGGCCTCATTTTATTAGTATTTAGGCACTACAATTTGGACCAAAATGTCACTGTTAAAAAAATGGACAGTTGTCAAACAGTGGTTATCTCTTTTGCTTATTATGAGCCCATGTTATATCTATTAGGTGATCAGATATCATGTAAATGTGGTTGTTTGTTTTTTGTTTTTTTTTAAAGAAAGGAGGTTAAAACCATATAATAGGACTTAGGAGATTTGTGTTTGGCTCCTCAGTCCTGGGCAAGTTGTTTGAAACTAAGATATTCCACAGCTGCCTGTTTATATATACCCTGTATTGTCATGTATATTTTTAGTGTTATATTCCAAGCTTTTTGATACAGTCAGTCGTGCACTATGATAGTACAACAGGGCACCTAGATATTATAAGATAACAGTAACAATAAATATTCACCAATTAAATAAATAATTCTTTGACTTAGATACAGACTAAGAATCTTTTTTTTTTTTTACTAATATCTATGAAATACCAAAGTAGGTCTTCCTCCAAAACCATTTTATTTCAACAAAGTCTCAGATATTTTTCTTAAATGCTCATAAGAGACTAATATTAAGGTATATGTTCCTCACACATTATGACAGAAAAGATTATCAGATAAAGAAAGTGGAAATAAATAGTTCCATAACTTTTAAGTATTTCTTTTCTTAAGTGGGAAGGATACAAGCAAATGACATGAAAAAAAAAAGAAAAAAGCCCAGGCCCAATGGCACTTCCTTTTTATATTAGCAAAAGACATATATGTTTGGTATGCTATTGAAATGAAGATATGTTAAACAAAATGCTATTGCCATAGATATCAATGGCAAAACACTCATTTCTCTCCTGCAGTCAAGCTTTTGCCCACTATTTGTGAATACTGAATGAAAACAGTAGGGACAGAGAAACTTTCACTGGAGTTTTCTTTGGAGTTATGTTTTTGAAAGTAAGATGACTGGTTTGACAATTCAGAGAAGCCTTAGCAATATTCTGATGTGTGCGGTTCAGTCTGATAAATAACTTGAGCTTGCAATGTTAATATAGATAGTTTTGATTGTGTCATGTTGTTTCAAGATTAGCTATCAAAATGTTTGATTATATGACAGAAATATTTAATAAACCAAAAGGCTTGAGAATGTTCCATTTGAATATTACACATGAATGTATGTTATCAGTGGAGAATATATAAATATCGTGGGTGACTGCTGTGCAGAGAAGCTCTTTATTCCATTCTACCTGTTTTTCTAAGAAGACAGCTTGTGGTGTTGTCTAAGAAGACAGCAATGCATTCATAAGTACAAAAACTTAAGCCATTCTGAAGTTATTCCAAATCTTTAGCCTCTGAGGTGAAAGGACAGAGAAGGCTTAGTTCTTAGATAGAAAGACTGCTGTTAACTAGCTGCAGGAAAACATCCCCAAACAAAAACAGTATTCCAAGGGAACAGGGGTCCTATTGCTGCATAACAGCTCCCAAAATTGCTCCTACAATGGTCAGGAGCTTAGAACAGCTCCCTGACGTTCCCTCCCTCCTTGAGAAAGAACTTGGAAAAGCCTAAAATACCTGGCTGGTCAAGAGTCCTTCTTTTAGATTTCATCTGAGGCTCACAGGTAAGATCCTTCTTTCAGATCCCTAAGTATTTGTAAGAAGACACTTATATGTGAGCTAGTAGCTAAACTACTGTTATGGTTAGCCAAGAGAAACAGGCACTTGCAAAGCATGGTTCATTTGACCTGTTTTAGATGCCCACGAGAGTACAAGATGAATTACACTGAGAACTGACTATTTATCTACAGAGACTATAAAGTAATTCAGATGCAGACATCTATATGGCAAATGTCTAAAGTCTGGTGAGATGAATCCTACTAAAGATTAAGCACCTAAATCCTACTAGAGATAGTCTTTAAGTTTTGTACTTGTTATTCCATTATCATCTCTAGAATCAATGTCCAATGGCCAACACTATTGCTTCATAAGCATTACACTACTACTGAATCATTTCTGGCTATCTAAATCCACTGGAACTTCCAACATTTATAAAAATAATTACAAATACAGACCAACAGCCAAATATCTGGATTTTTTAAACAAGTACATTTCTCCAACAAACAGAAAATTAGTAGGAGATCACTATGAGGCCACAGAATAATTATATTTGATCTGGTGGATTTTTTCTCTAAGCATGTAATTGAAGAACAAAAATGTGTGGTAGCTCACTTTCTGCAGATGACTAATTGTGCAGTTCAAAATGAAGGTCCTTGATGGCACAATGAATACGCATGTTTCGTTTATAACAAATATTTGGGCAAAGGCAAGATGAAGCAGTAAACATAATTAAACAAACTGAGATTATCCACTATTCTTTTACTTTAGAGAAGACAAATGACCTTCCAAGCCAAAGACCTGGACCTTTAGCTATTAAGCAAAAAAGGAGCTTGCCTTTTATAATTAAGCTACAGTGTCACAATCCATTGAGGTAAAAGATACATTCGTACGCTTACTATAAAGCCAAACAGTAATTAGAGGTGTGGAAACCATCAAAAAAGGGAGAAAGTGCTTTTACAATAATTAGAAATATTTCTTTTCCACTCTCTTAATAACTCAGTATACTCAGTCTATACTTAAATAAAACCATTGCACATTTGGAGGGAGCCTGCTATGAAAAGACAGTATGCAACTACATTATATTGGTTTGGTAGCTTTTTAAAAAAATGTTTCTCTCACATATTTTTTGCTTTATCTCTGATTTTTCTTTTCTACAGAAGCCATTAAATGAAAGTCTGAGTTCCAGCTAGCTTAAATGGGACAGTAGAAATTTTCAAAGTACTTTTACAACAACTTCAGGTCAAGATAAAAAACAAGCCAGCAATTCTGTATGTCCAGGGATGTAACACCTTTTTTACATTTCCCTGATCTATATTTTTATGTCACATTGGGAAAGAAGTATTAGGAGAGGTTTTCAAGGTAACGAATAGGAATTAGGACTTATACATCTCGCTATCCTTTGTGCTTCAGAAAATATCCCCCCCAGTGCATTTGAGGCTTAATCTAGATTCCACTGAGATCAGTGAGTCTCATATTGATTTTTAGGGAGAGCTGGATCAGGTCCCTGTTACATTAGCTAAATCCTGACTAGACCAGTATGTGTATGAACTGACAGTGATCACCTGAAGATGAAATGCTAGCTTTAAAAACCACTACCTCTTCCGTGTCAGAAAGGAAAAACAAAAAATGTGCATGTGTAGGGGAGAAATAAGGTGCTGCTGGCAGTTCTGAGCCTGTACAATTAGAGTTTTGATCATCACTCCACCAGTCAAGTGAAGATATAAAATTATAGTTAGTGTGTTTCTGCATGTAATGAGATAAGTAGAAGTTTTTAGTTAGCCATTTGCAGCAGACATTTCTACTGACCTCCTGCAGGAAATAGGTTCTTGATGCAATCATCTCATATTGATTGAGCTGCCAGACATTAACTGATGGCCAGCCTTTGAAGGATACTGTTTTAAGAAACCTTGAAATGCTGTTTCACAATTCCTTGTCATGTGCTTAGACCTGAGATACCATGAAGGAAAAAAAATGATGAAAATTGAAGTAGTATTATACACATTTCAGTTTCTCATCAGGGCCAAAATGAAACAAGTGGGATCAAGACGCTAACACAGGGCTTTGGTTTCTGAAGAGGGAGGGCACTGACTATGTATTAGGACAAGGAGACATTTATTGTACATTGATCTGCATCTAATCTATGCTGTTTGCAGAGCAGGTTGGCCAGATGCCAGCTCTTATCTCTGGCTATTGACATTTTACATCTTAAGGACATAGCGAAGTTTTGAAATTGGTCTAAACGTCCTGTATTGAAAACATAAGACATCTTAGTGAATATTCTTAATAGGAGTTCAAAAACATTAGGGACTGGAAGAAATAAAAAGTGTGATAGCAAAATATGACATCAGACAGAATATATCTGTCCCAAATTTTTATATATATGCACCTGCACTCCTACTGACATTAATCAAAACACATCAGTAGAAATTATTTTGGATCTTGATTGGAAACTATATATACAGATACATCACAGTACCCAATGCTTCTTAGGATAAAAAGAGAAAAAACTCTGCCCAGTTTTTAATAGAATAGGGACTAGATTAGAAGTCAGAGACATTAAGTGATGCTTTCAAAGGCAAGTTTTCAGAAATGGAGTTTTACCAGAGGAAGAGTGCATGAGAAATCAAATATCATTCAAATTCCACTATGATTTCATGAAGGATTTGTAGTAATTCTCTAAATGTGTTTAAATTTCCCAAACGCTTTTATTTTATTAAAATGGTTTAATTTCTGAGACAGAAATCCTGGTATATGCCAAAATCTAAGTGCAATTAGCATGTCAGTGATGGATACAAAAAATAAAAGCAGACCACAAACCTTAATGTTAAATTGAAATAGACTCCTTATAAGCATTTCAAATTGGTCAAAAGCTAAAAGAAAAACCCCTACTGTGTTTAAAAAAAGAATGTGGCTTTTTTTACTTCACTCTGATTATCAGAGTGATGTTTTTCATTACTTAAAAAATATTTAGAAAGTCCAATTAATTTAATAGTAATTTCTCTCAATCTTTGTTATTCTTGAAAAAAATCATAAATTGCAGCTTATCTTAGCTATATTAATTAATTAAAAAAAAAAAAAAGAATTCCCATATATCCATTGCATTACCAGTGATTCATTACCCTTCTGCATATCTTCCAAGGAAAGAAAAGTAGGAAGTGGACACTGACCAATCCATTAACAATTATTTTGACAAATAGGATCTAGGAACTACTGTATTTGAAGGAAGAAATTTGTGGTAAAAATAAATGATGAATACATTGGAAGAATGTATTAAATGGTTTGTAGCTGATTTCTAACCCAGAAAGAGTCCTGATCCTACAGCCTGTTCAGTACAGATAGATATTATGTCCATACGGAACAGCTTGCAGTATCAGGTTAAATTTGTAAGACATATGATATAGTTACCAGATTGAGCAGGCAGCTTTAATTTAGGTATAGGCCAGAATGAGCAGCAAAGCATGGTATCATTTTTTGCAAGGTGGTGATATTAAGGAACACCATGTTGTGGTTTGATTAAATGGCTAAAAATGAGGACATGGGTAGAAACACTAGCAGTTCAGAAGTATCAAGAAAAGGCAATTTGTCCCATCCTGTGACATGCAGTTTCATTTTAAGCAAGCAGTAGTTTTGCATTCTGTATTTTGCAAGGAGCTATATAGTGATTGTGCACCATTAGTTAGTATCATCATGCAAGAAAGGGAAAACTAATTTTTAGCTGTTTCTAGCTAATTTCTAGCTTGTTCTGTTTCACACTTTTGCTTATAAAGCAAGCATGTAGTTCTATTGATAAGTTTGGTATCTGGATAGAGGTAGCTGCAACTGGGAATTCTGCACCCTTTGTGTAATGTGGAGTAGTGTTTGATGGTGAAACACAAATGATTGCTGAAGTTCTCCTGAAGACAGGGCAGGACACAAGCAAGACCACTGGAGCGTGACTTTGTTGATGGCCAGGCTATTCCACATCTTTACATAACAGGTGGTATTAATGGAAGTCACTGTTAGAAAACAGGATAATGTAGCATGTTTGGTATCCAGATTTCTGAAATAATTCAGGTTTGGAATGAAGATGTCCATTTGACTCAGATGATGACTGACCCAGTGGAACTTGTTGCTGATCCCAAAAGCCAGTGACCTGATTAATTTCTGCTGTGAATTTGTTAATTATTCATAATTTGGTTTAAATGCCATTCTCTGCCTACAATCTCAGACAGTGCCATAAAATATAATCCCGTGGACTAAATCTGAAAGCCATCTACTGCCCTCTGTGGCATGCAAATTCTAAAGCCATTTACTTCCTACTATGCAAACACTGAAAGTATGACAAAGCCATCTGGAATGCCGAATCTCTTAAGAAAAGATGAACAATGGAATCTTTCTTTGTTTAAAAAAAAACCCCAAACCACCACCAACATGAAATAAGAACTTTAGTATCAGCTTTTACCCATTAGCTCAAAACAAAGTGTCAATTGAGAGGCACGAAATGGATTAACAGATTCAGAAGAAGACCACCCACTGGCATTCTTATATTCCTCATCTGCCGTGAAAGTAACTCAGTATTAACTTCATTTCTTAACAGTTAAGGGGCATTTGTCACTGTTAGATGTGACAGTCATCTGTTCTGCTCTTCTGCCTTTTTGAACTGTGAATTCATTTGCTAGTAGATGTCAGTGAATCAATTATTTTATGACTTCATTTTATATTTCCTTTTTATATTACATTACAAACAGTGGGAAAGGAAAAGGAAAGCTGCTTCGTAAATCAGCTTGGCTAACCAACAGTTAGAGTGCTACAATATACCTGCAGCAATCATATCCTTGAACCAGAGGCAGAACAGGTATGTGCTGTGAATTAAAAATAAATAAACCAAAATGAAAAGAAGCACTGCCCAGAAGGAGTGGAATTTAGTTAAAGATGTAGCAAGCATTGCTGTTTACAGCCAGTTGTTTAATTACTGACCCATGTACAGGACAGAACCCACTCCGCTCCTGCCTCTTCATGCTGAATATGACTCACAGAAACTTCTAATGTGCTGTATTTCTGTGAATTCAAGTGGTTTTTTTCTCTCCTTTTTCCTCCAGTTGGTAAACAGAACAGAAGAATTATTAGAATCTCTGTATTTTCTCTTCTCAACATTTCAGAAATGACACAATTGGCTGGGGGAAATATGTTTATATTCAGGTGAGAGAATCTTAGGGTACAGAAATGGGCAGGATACTTTCTCTAACATGTTCTGTTTTCAAGTGTTATGAAAAATCCTGGGGAATGCTAAGTGAGTCACTGTAGCAGGTGTCGTGAAGGATCTGGAGAGTAGGAATATGTGTCGCCTGCAATGTAGAATTCTTAACAGGAAACCCAACAGGCTGCCAAGGATGAGGAAAAGCCTTGGCTGTTGCATTCTGTTCAGCTTCTTTGCTGCTAGGCTTCAGTCTGGACCTACAGATTTTATTTGGAGAAGTCTTGCATGATGATACTTTGTAGGGAAAGCAAAATGCCCTTAACATGCTACAATCATATAATATGCCTTACTTGCTGTTATGAAGACCATTGACTTCAGGTAGGTCAGGACAAGAAATCAAATTCTCTTCATAATTTTGAGGATGCAAATTCCCATCAGATTACAAAAAAAAAAAAAAAAAAAAAGTCAGCTGATTTAGTCCAGCCTTATACCAATATAATAATAACAACTATTTTTTTAGGTAAGGTATTGATCTTTATTCTAATAATTTCCATAGGGACACATTATCTTATAATATTTCTGGTGTACAATTTTTTGCAAATATATCTGTAGAAATATACATTAACAGAATATGTGATGATGAAGAATATGCTCACTGAATCAAGAAAACAGCCATCAGGAAATAATTTTTATTTTTAATTTGAGAATACATGCATAGGTTGAGCTGTGCTGTGTCATTCGGCTATTCTGCCTAGGCTAAAGTAACTCTCCTGTTTCTGAGACTGGATTTAGAAACCACTTGTCATGCTGTGCTTCATTGTACTGTACTATGTACATAAGCTGTATGCAGTCTCTCTTGTTGTAAACTCTATCCTTTCTCAAAATGTGCAACTGTTTGCTGGCATCTTCTATGCAGTTCTACTACTAACTACTCGAAGTAAGAACTTTACTCTTCAATGATTTTTCTTGGAAGCATAGGTGAAGTGTGAGAAAATACATTTGCGTGTGAAGATAAACTACAGCAACAATTCTTCTTGATAACAGGAAACTGAAGCTAAATTCTTATCTGTTTTTTCACCACTCATTGATGAAGTAAAGTGACCACAGAGACTTCGTGATTATTAGTTCTCCCTGGCTAAGAATATTGCAGGATGAGAGTTTCCCTGAGCTTCTGCTTTTTTCTGCACAGCAGCAATAGTCCACCTTTCATTGTCTCCTCATGAGGCTAAACAAACCCCAGCTGCCTTGGCCCTATATGCCTGTGTGCTCCAGCCCTCCCACCATAGTAATGACCCTCCATTGACTCTCTCCTAGTTGTTGATATTGCATTTCCACTGACGAGGCCCAAACCCAGATACAAGACTCCAGATGTGACCTTCTGAGGGCTGAATAGAGGGAAATAATCACTTCCTTCAACCTGCTGATTATGCCTTTACTAATTAATGCAGGCCAATATGCAGTTAGCCTTCAGTGTCACAACAGTATACTGTGACTGTGACTTGTGATTTTGTGAGGATGACCAGGACAATGTGGATTTCCCACTGGCTACTCTAGCGCTACCTGGAGCAGGAGTGAGGCATTGTGATTACCCTAAGTAATTAAGAGGAGCTTGAAAAACAGCTCATTCAGAGGTACCTAGAAGAAATAAGATACCTCCTGCCCTTGCCATGACCTGTGCAAGCTCTAGGCAGAACCACAGTACTTGCAAGAAGAAGGAAGTGATAGGAGCCATTTTAATGAGAAACTGTTTAAAAGGCTGAGGCAGTAAACACTTTTGCTTGAAAAGATCAGATAGTACCAATGTCTTGCACAGAATAAAAGTGAGGCATCAGAGGAAACTTGCAGGAGGAACCGCAGTGTTAACATCCTACTCTTATAAAAAAGATTACAGTACAAAACCCATGACATATTATGAATCTTTTTAATTGAATTCATAAAATTAAATTAATTTTAATTTCTTCTGGACGGGTGCAATATATTTTCAGAAAACACAGGAAATCAGCAAAACATCCATAGCTGATGAGTTGTTTTTCTCTTATATTTTAATAGAGGAAATTGGTCTAACGTGTTAAAAGCAGCTCTTGGTGAGACTTTGCTGTCAGGACTAGAGACTCATCAGCACGGTGATCTCATGATAGTGTGCATAATAGGTAGATTGCTAACTAGTCAATTTTTAAGACAAAAAGATTAACATTCACAAGTTGGAAGTGGGTAGACTGATACCTAATACAAACTTAACCAAAAGCCATTCATTCAAGTAACTCTGGCTTTAAAGTATTCAAAACTGATAGTTAAAGACCTTCTGTCCTTAAAGGTATGCATCCAGGAGCAGCAAGGGCCAGTTGCCCCCCAAGAGAAGCGGAGCTGGGAGCCAAGGGTGACACCAAGGCAGGCAAGGGCAGAGACCTGACTGGCAAGGGCACAGTCCCATCGCACCCAAGTGAGGGGAGCAGGGCAGGCCTGAGTACGGTGTGAGAGACTGAAAGAGTTAATGTCTCAAACTTTGTGGTGGGGCAAGTTCTGCATAACAAGGAACTCTGCCTAGCAAGGAACCACAGGTGAAAAGAAGCTGATCAGCACCTTTCAGCAACAGGAGGGAGAGGGGGTGCCTGAGGGTGCACAGCTCCCTGTTCTGATATGCTGAGCAGGGAAATTCACCATGCAGGGAAGGGGAAGTTACTCCCCAAATGACCCCCAAGTCCCAAAGGCTCACAAATCGCTCATGACACCTAATTAGCCTAATGCCCACCCGAAGGAGGGGCAAGGATGATAAAAGGACACAAACTGAAGCCCCACGTACACAAGCCCACCGGACCTGGACCCCTTGGCTGACTGAACCAACGCTGGACCCAGGACCAGTGAAACCTTTCTCTCTTCCTTTTTCTCTCTCTGTCTTGTTCTCTCTTTCCTTTTCCTTTTCCATAATCCCTACACCTCATCCCTTTAGACATAAACCATGACCAAGTCTGGGACTAAGAGCCGATCCAGCCGCCGCCCCTAGGCTCCTCTCTCAGAAGGAGTCTAGAAAACAAAGGGGTCTGCTCTGAACCTCGTGACTCAATGGGAGGGCTCTCCATATTGTCTTCCCTGAACTGATTCCCAAATAAGCGAGGCCTGTAATATGTTTGGTGATGTATGGTTAGCATGTGTTACACAGTTTACTGACATAGTTTCATGGCAATGTTTGTTGTGAGCATACCAATTTTTGCAGTGAGCATGCCAATTCTTGTTGTGAGCAAATAAAAGTTGAGTTTTGTGAGTTGAAGGATCCCTGGTGTCACTTCACCTTAATCCTGACCTAGGAATCAGAAAACCTGAGTCATTGTCCTAAGAAATTGGAACATGACATATGGGAGCCACAGGAAAGGCAGTCAAACCCCCACGTTGGGTGTAGTGCACGCAGGATCCTGACAGCATGTGCCTAATGCCACAGAAGAAAATCTGGAGCCACATAGTCTCCAAGAGTTTTTAGAAGACATTTCTATGTCAAAGAACTTAGAACACGGAAAAGAATTAGCTTTGTGTTGAAGGACAGAAAGAGCTAAGATGTTGATGGAGCTGGAATTCTGGAAGAAGAATAGGAGAGTTGAGGTAAATCACAGAAATTATTGTTTTTACTGGAAAGTCAGATAATTCTCATGTGTAAAATGCAGGAGAAAGAGAAGCTTTAAATATATTTGTATATATGAAATTTTATTTTAAATATATGCTTGTACTGAATGTTTCAGGATGTTGGTGGGTTATGGTCTTAGTCCTGTAAGGTACTGAATATCCTTAACTTCTGGCAGCATGGCATGAAGCTGTTTGCTACAACATAGTCCAGCCTCCTCAGCACTGTATCCCAACAGTCTTTGCTCAATTATTACCAATTAAAAAGAGGTGAATCCTCTTCCTGGTTCCAATTTGGGAAATAAATTGAGCTCACGAACTGCAGAACAAGCACCTTGTTTTCTCCTTGCAATCTGGTTTATTCAGATACTTAAAAATGAAAGCTATTCCACACACAATCAAACCACAAGCTGCATTTCACCCGTGTCACTTTGTCGATTCTTCCATTGTAATCTCAGCCAAATGAACTCAGAGATTTATACAGTATATGGACACACAGAAGTAAACAAACATAACGCTGATAAGGTGTGCTCCCTGACTTGCATTGTCTGTCAGGCAATTGAGTGAGATAAGAACCTGTTCTGCTGTTACACAGGAATGGAAATGTTGTATACCCCTTACTACAGAACTAGATTCCACTATGTGAGGAGGAAGAACCTACCCTCATACAAATTGTGTATATCCATGATCTGCCAGTCTGGGAAGATTACACTGTCAGAGGAAAAGTGTCTCCAGCATAGGTAGTAGGACAGTTTTAGAGAAAGCAGACATAAACAGGAATATCATTTTGCTTATAACTTTGCCTCTTATCAGGTTCAACTCTCCCTAATCTATAAATCCATGTACTTTGCAGCCTGGTACAAAGCCAGGGGATATTGCTATTGAACATGGTACTTGGTACTGCAGCTGCTGGAACTTGGCAGAAGAGTTTGCCAAGAAACTTTGGCTGTCAGCAATACAACAGTCTGTGTTGCAAGTAGTCAGAGGGATGCAAACACACAAGGATATGGAATTTGCAAGTACAGCTGCAAAAAAATATGTGGTGAAGGTGTTCGGTGTTATAGAAACTCATCAAGATCTACATCCAGTCTCATTAGGTGTCTCCAGATCTGTTAGAGAACCTGAATGTCACTAACACAAACAATTTGCATAAGAAATGTCCAAGCTATGAATTGGAAACAAGATTAAAAGAAGAAACAGCTGTGTGTAATTGTCCATCCCCTGTGGAGATTAATATCACACATTACATGAAAAATCAGATTTGGAAATGAGGTTAACAGAAGAATTAACCAGAAGAGGGAGTGAGCAATACCTCCTACATAGTAACTTGTTCATAGCCATGTCTTTACTGCCTTTCAGAGGCTACTCTGTCTTGAAAAATCATCCTTTAGAGGGCTGCAGGATTTGTTACCTTGCAACATTTAACACATTTACTAACGACAACAAATTGATTTTTATTTATCTGGCAAAGCAAATCTTGGTCTTTCCCTCTAATATTTAATCCTCTTCAGCAACGTAAATAATGAGAAAGACACTTGCAGATCTGATTAACCTGCAAGTTCCTTTTTAAGCAATGAGCAATCAATAACAGTACCAACTCCATTAAACAACCCTTATCACTGCTTGAGTCTGTGCATATAAGAACACAAGTATATGCTTATTTTTATTATAATGACTCAACAGTAGTCTAGTTCCCCCAAAAAAGTTAAAAAAAAGACACAAAAGAATAAAAATCAAGATTCTATAGACTTTAAGAATTCTGTATTAGTCCAGCCATGCATTAGGTGAGAACTTTTCCCCTCCTGACAACACAACGGACTTGTTTTGTTGTTACTATTGCACTCATAATGTAAATTACCTTTTTAGAAGTACACCTGTAGAACATTGTGTTCTTACAAAGTGCAGAAATGTCAGCTTCCATCAGATGAAAGTCTTCTAATTATCTGTAGAACAGGGGCTCAAAGCATGCCATGCTGAGCTATCAATGTTTTAAACCCAATCTGAAAAGCAGTATTTCTAGATGATAGATTAGCTCAGTTTCCAAGCTAGTGGTTCCTTAACCGGAACTACTGGTGAGGAGCTACAGATCACTGTCAGCCCTTGAAGCTGTTGTGAATTCTCAGTTATCAAAATTTTAATTGTAAATATTATAGTAGCAGCACATGAATGGACTACTTGTGGGCTTCTTAGCATAACATTTCAAGCCACAGTCTAACAACCATTCCTAACATTATTTTAGACATTGGTTTCTGTAATGAATTTGG
This sequence comes from Aquila spilogaster, assembly GCA_024606505.1. Taxonomy (NCBI): domain Eukaryota; kingdom Metazoa; phylum Chordata; class Aves; order Accipitriformes; family Accipitridae; genus Aquila; species Aquila spilogaster. Next base: position 63,158,023 of record JANHGO010000053.1, read on the forward strand.
AAAATGAAGTAGGTAAGTTGTGATGATATTTACTTTCAGATTGATAAAAGGCCACAAAGCCTACAATTTTGGGCTATTCTGGAGGATACTGTATTCTTCCATTCTCATCTGAAATTAGATATCCAAGAGTTGAAGATTATGTTCCTATAACAACTCCAGTACCTTCCTATGGAAGCATTGTTCAGATGACATCCCTTAGAAGCTTCGGTAAACACAGTCACCTTCTTGTGATACAGACCAATGATGGCTTGGGCATACTGTCTATATGCCTTTTGATCTGCTTGCATTTACTAAACACAATGTATCAGCTATTTAGCACAAATTCACAGTATAATTAGTTGGACATATTTGGATAGAACCTCACTGTATTTACTTGCTTGAGATTTCCAGCATCATGGAAGCCTGGGCTGCAGGACATCTGGAAATTGATAGATTAATGCTTTGTGTGAAAAGGTTGGTAAATTTGTGTCACATGTCATAGCAGATGATACCAAACTAGGAAACGGGCCCTTGAGCTCCTTAAGAAAGTTACCATTAAACTGAACAACTGTGCAGAAGTTGTTAGAGTATCTCCTAGCTTGCAAGGATGGCAGCTGCCTTGTGTCCCTGATGACTCAATTCAAGGGTGAGAGGTTCTGTGCTATTCATAGCACAAGGATGAGATCCTTTGTTCTCTTAAAGGTACTATAACCTGTCTTAGAAAACAGAACTGTAAATGGGTCATATAGTGCAGCTAGATGACAGGTACTCAAAACTGATGAAACAAAACACTTCCCTGCTCATCCCCGTGAAGCATATTTAACTTATGCTACTCGCAGGAGCATGGTAGCATTCTAGTAGGTGTGATTGAGATTGACAGACTAGGGTGATTTTTAGGAACTTTATATTAAAGCCCTAGTATCCACATTTCTTTTGGTTATAATCAGGAGACCATGCTATGCTTTGTACATACAGAATAGTTTAATTCTGTAGAATAAATATAATCTTATTCCTATAGTGTGCAAACAAATAAGAGGCCAAATATGCGAAGTTTGGCCTGATTCTTCTACGTCATATGTGCTCATCTGTGTTCAGTTGTCTGCCCACTTCCAATGTATCTGAGTACAAGCCTGAAAGCCTTCTAACTGTAGAACTCTTTAGGTCTAGGCTGAGAAGTGAATTGCAAAGGTGAAGACAGCAGGTAGGCAAACATCCTCTGTTAGCCCTCTCTCTCTTAAATTTGACTTGGTTCTTATTACTCCTACTCCTTTCAACTGCATTGTATTGATTCCTATCCCTTATAAATCTTCATGCTTTAGGCTCTGAATCAGTCATTGACTATTTGCAGTTTGATAGAACTGTCTTTGATTGCTGTACAAAGAACACTGAGCCTTATCCAGCTTTTCTGAAGAAATGTTTTAAAAATGACATAAAAAATCTGCTCTTTGGCTCAATGAACAGTCCATTGGTCTTTAGCAGTATAACACCTTGGAAGATAGAGAGAACATACTAGGAGTTAAGTAGCAAGATGTAGTAATGATATTAATCCACAGATGATCAAACTGGGATTTATAGAATTTGACTTTTTAACCAGTCCTTCAAAAGATAAAAAAGGGTTTGAATTTTTTTTTGAATAATTTTAACTTCATCGCTTCCAAGAATAACGTGAGTGCTTGGCTACTTATTATAACCTCTGTAAAAGATTGTGCAGTAAAGGGGCACTTTCATAATCAGGTTGTACTGAAAGAAGAAAAACATTCTCAGCTTCATATAAACCATGTAAATCTAGGTGATTATAAAAACCAGTTATTTAGGCCTCTCAATATTCAGTGACTCTGTCTTTGGTAGAGAGTTACTATTGCTTGCAACAATCTTCATCCCTGACCCCAGACAGAAAGCCCTGAAGCAATATATATTGATTTAAATGAAATCCTTTCAGCAATTTGAATCAGAACTGTTCTGCTTCTCTGGTAATGAATACAAGGAGATTTCAGAAAAGGAGTTTCAGCTGGTGCTTGGCTGAATATTCAGAGGAACAACAAAAATGACTTTACATGAGGGACAAACTCGTCTTCAGGTTAGTCCCCGTAAACTGAAGTTAAATTGAAAGTTTAAAATTAGCCCTGCATAGCTTGAGGCTTTTGACCACTGTCAGATGCTCAGAGAAAGCAAACAGAAAAATAAAGAAAACTTTCCCTCACTGTGATCCTTTGAATTGTCTGCACAGACATAGATTATATCCACCTTGTTGAACATGCTAAAAATCTTTAGACTTACATTCATGAAAGGCACAGGCAGAGAGGCTTCTCTTGTATGTTGTTGACCATTACCTGCTAACAGTAATTGTTCTCCCAGAAGAAAGAAGCATATTTACTGTTCATTGTAGCATACAACATTTCGTGTTGCTATAAAGGGGAGAGGAAGCAGAATTGTCTTAAACTTGAAAGAAGACATTACAAATAATGAAGCATGCAATATACCTGTGTGCAATGTCTGTGCAAAAGTGAGGCCTTGATATATCTCTGTCCCTGGGTTTCATTTGCTCCTATTCAAATATCTATCTATTGTTGATACGAGAGTGACCCCGTGGCCATTTTCAGCTAAAACTAAAGTCTGCAGCTCTGATTGAGCAATGATATTGAGGAACCTTGGAGCCCCAGGAACCCCAGTATTTCCAGACTCCATGCCATGAAGCTGTGAAAGTCTTAGTCAAATCCAAAATTATCAAGTCTTTAGTCTTGCATGGAGCTGGCAATCTAGAAGTCTTGAGATGAATTCAATATAATCCACTTAGGTGGGTTCACGCTCAGTTCAGCTCACCTAGAAGGTACATTTTCATGTTTCCAGCATCCTACTTTTGCTCCACTTGAACGAGTGGTTAGTTTGGAGATGAAGCAAAAAAATGAGAAGAAAAAGCTACTTTTTTCATCGCTGGGCATGTTTGGAAATGAGAAACAAATCTGTATTAATTTCTATACAAGTAAAATATTAGTTGCCCCCTGAAAAATTCTTTAGCTCACGTGCACATAAAGAATACTTACCTATATAAGTGTTTTTTCAGCTTCCACCAAACTTTTTTCTCTCCTCCCTTTTAATCAGAAAGATGCTTTGAAACACTTGCATGAGTTAGATCAGGCTTGAGATAATAATTGTATAGGTCTGCAGCACCAACTGGGACTTCCCCTGGCTTTGGGGAAGTTGCTAGGCTACTATCTTAAAGAGACAACTCACTTGATTAATTGCAAATACGGATTGCTTTATGAAAAAGTTAATACATTTATAACAACAAAGTCTGAGTGAAATAGCAGGCTGATTATCAGAACTTGCAGTATTCCCTGAATACAGGATTAAGGAACAGAAGTACAGCTTTTAAAAACAGTTGTGGTCTGCACTGACTCCAGTCCTGCTTTCAGGGGTGAGGTATTACCACGCTATTGGTAAATCGCCGTTGAATGAAAATCACAATACATTTGGTTTTAGAGTGTGATATTCAAAGGAAATATTACATCACTCACTTTTTATTAATATAACTGGCAAAGAACTGCTGTAATATTCTAGGGTCCCTCTAACCCAAATCTGCCTTGGAGGAAAGTATATGTCTGGCATGTGTTTGCACTGGATGTCAGACTGCTGATACCTTGCTTTTTCATTAAATATCTTATTACTTGAAATTCTTCAAAGGGCTAAGCAGCTTTCATTCCTCAGATCATGTAGTGATTTTATGAATAAATGTAATATGGTAATACCTATCATAATTACAAATATATATTAAAAAAAAAAGAAAAGATGTAAGCACCTGGTTTCTTATGAGTAGACCTTTTGGGAAATTATTTTAATTTCCATGAAATTTGTTGACAAAAACTGGAGAAAAGAAGTCTTTGAAATTTTCTTGGCCATTTTTTAAGCATTTTTTTTTCCTTTGGGAAAAAAAACAAACCAACAAACCCCAAACAACAAAAAAACCAAACCTTCTTGATGTTTCACTTTTGCTTAGAAATCCAAGAACATTTAAAAAATACTTTCTGGATTTTTTTTAAAAGCTACTTAAGGCAAATCAAACATTTTCAAGCAGCTTTACATGTTAATCTTTACATAAGCAGCAGGCATCTGCTCAACCTGCTTCTGATTGTTCTGAAAGCTTGATTAATAACTTGTGTTTCCCTTTAAAACCCCCAATAAAGTGTCTCTGTATGATTTGGAAGCAGTTTGGATTGTCTTTTGTGGTCACAACAATGGCAATGCATTAGGCTCTCATTGGTAGACCCCTGTTTAGCCAGGAGATGTTAAAAAATGAGCAACCTGCAATGAACTGAAAGAGCAGGTGAGGGAGTAACAGCACAGCACAAAGCTTCAGTGGGCAAGCTACAGAGTAGAAAACATTGAAAAAAACTCTGGAAAGAATACGACTATTAAAAATCAAACCCAAGGAGCTTGAAATCACAATGATGATACAGAGATTGAAAAAAGGAGAGTATGATTAATCAGTAATGTAAGACTGACATCAGGATTTCTGTAAGTTGTGTATGTTTATATGTGTTGGGAGTAGATGACGGGGCACTTACAAGCTCCAGTTTATTAATATTCTGTGTGTGAAAGCCAAGGAAATAAGACGTAGGTCATCTTCTGGGGCTGAAAGGCAGTGGGGAGAATGCAATGCCCTTTGCTGCTGTCTCACATTAGATCAAGTTTGTGAGGGACACACAAATTTATTGTAATTTGTAATTTATTCATGAAATGAGATAACCCCACATCTTAGTGTTCCACATCTGTTTCACTTTCAAAGATAAAACTGGGGAAGTTTGTTCATACTCTGTAAAAACTGGGGAATATAGTATAGTTTGGGGACTATCTAGCTTAGCATTATACTGAAAATTTCCTTTGAGTGAAATATATTGTCAATGTCCTAAGAAAGAGGTGAGGAAAGCACTCTATACAGGATGTTATGACACTCTAACAGGGTGTAATGACATAATGTGACAGGGAAAAGGATGCCAAAGGTGAAAGAGAAGGACTCTACTCCTATTTCATACCCCATGGAGGTAAGGAGCTTCTTAGTAGTCTTCTTGGCCTTATGACTGTGAAGACATTTGGGAGTCACAGCACTTAGGGTCTGTTTTAGTGGAACTAAAATTGCACAGAGATGTGACCAGAGCCTGTGGATTCTAGTGATAAATAGCAAAGGGAAGTTTTGTTGAAGGATTAAGATCAGTTTTAAGTATCAACAAGAATATATTTTGGCAAAGTCCTAAAACAGGTTTTAAATGCTGTGACAGACCTAGCATTTTGTATAACAATCAAGAATATATTCTAGGTGAACTTTGTTCAAAAATATACTTTATTTTATTTAAAAAGTTAGGATTCACTGATATGGAAAAAAACATTTGGATTGGTTATGAGTAGTGCTGTGGGTAGGTGAAGGGAGAAATTAGTTCCATTTTTTTCAGATATGTTATCTTTTTATGCTATACTGGGTTAACATGTTTTTTTTAATGGGACAGTAAAATCCATCTTCTGCTATTCATGTAATAAAAGACTCAGCAAACTTACAGGGCCGTGAACACTTGGTTTCTGCGTATACAAAACTGGTGTTTGTGTGTAACTAACAGGATAAACCTGTTGTATGGAGCTATCAGATGTAACTGTAGCACTTCTACTTACAGGTTGAATAGTCAGTAGCACAAAATTTTTCTTCAGGCTGCTAAAAATAATGCTATAAAGTAAAAATCCCCTTGCTGTTGATACTCTTTGTTTTCAGTTTTCATATATTTTTCCTGTAAATTTTAAGAATTTCACAATTCTTATTTTAAATTTTTTTTTAAAATTATTTATGGTGGGTTTTTTAATGGCTCCCCTATTCTAGTTTAGTCTCTAAAAAAGGGGTTTTGATTCAGGGCTGGAAGCCATTTACTGGTCTCAATTTCAGCCCTTTTTATGTTCTAAGATATGAACTGGTCATTCTTTCAACTGATCTCAGTCTTTTACAAACAGTTCTAAGCAAACAAAGAATCATAGAGGAAAAACTAATTTTTAACCCTTCTTCCAGTCTTTCAGCTGTTCTGTTTGGAATTCTTGCATCAATGGTCAACTGTCAGCTTTGTTGACTACTACAAGTTGTAATGAAAATGTGGATGACTTACGCAAAAGTCTGCAAAATCAATTCCTGCATTCACCAAATAGCGTTATTTCTGGTATTTCTGAAGCTGGATTTTCCAGTTACTGTTGTTTTAATATATTTGGCTACAATTGTAAATAGCCTGAAGGAGGTAGGTTTTGGATTCCTACTGAAAATAGTATGTATGACTTTAAGATCTATTTAAAAATGAAAGCGTGAATTTCTTATTCTTGAATACTATGGGAGAAGGACAAGAATAATTGACAAGAAGGGCAAGCTCTATAATCTTAATTTTGAGTAATAGGATTTTTTTCCATTCTAAGTGTATGGACAGTCAAGTATTGAAAGAAGGTGGGCAAGCAGTAGAAAACTTTCTATGGGTGTTCTCCAAACGCATGTTAGAGAAGCATGGATCATAAGTGGTAGAGCTAACACTGCCTCAGCACAAGAGGATAGAGTAGGTGACTTTTTAAGTTTCCTATATTCATTTTTTTATTTCAATACATGATGTTAAGAGGGGGTAACTTGGACCAATGTCACCTAACTTTGAAGCTCCATCTAACTTCCAAGCTTTGAGTGGAAGAGCTGGACCAGATGACCTTGTGAAGTTTATTCCAACTGAATGATTCTATGGGTTTTTGTGGATTTGTGATTATGGATCCAGATATGTAATGCAACATGAATTTTCCTCCTGTTTGCTTTCCACTGTTTTGGTGTCTTATTTACCATCATTTTCATATCAGAGCTAGTCAGATGTTTTCTATGTGTACATATATATATATATATATACACACATACATGCACACAGATACATACTACACTCACATACACATATATTACGAAGTGGCTTTATGTCTTGATTCAAATGGGGAACAAAGAAATTATTTCTGTAGAAATTTTCAGCTGTGTCATAAGGTTTGGGGATTTCATATTCTGAAAACTGAAAATAATTGAGTTGGGGGAAGTCACATTTTATAATGGAAACACAAGAAAGTATAAACATTTTCAAGAAACTCCAAAATACTAATCTTGCAGTGTTTAGGTCACAGTGAGGTAGATGAAAGGATGAAATAGCAGTTTCCTAATCATCTCCAGTCTGTAGAGAGATATAGAAAAAAAACCTGCTTCTGTCATACTGTGTCACAGGATAGCCACTGCTCACTTTGTCCTTTTCCCATCTTTGTTTACTGAGCTGCAATCAGTATAGCAGCATTAAACAAGCCCTAAGAAAAACATCAGTCTACCTTTATTTAAAGAAAAAAATAAAGGACTCACCAAAAATCCATGATGTGTTAAGAAATGCAGGCCACCAATCCATGTCCAGCCAACCAGTACTGGCAGTTTCTAGCTTGCAAATGTACATCTATAACAATTGTTAAAGTCTAAAGGACTTTATCGTCAGTTGGAATAAATCAGTGTAACCCCACCAAAGTCAAATTTTAATGGAAATAGAAGGGACTAGCCATTCTACTGAATACTGAGATATATTGCCAATATCCTGCTTATTTTTCTGCATACTGCTTGTCACACAGAAAAAAGCCACAGCAAAAATTGTAGCATGTCGGATTACTCGCTTCTGTCTGAACCTCAAATGAATAACTGTTACAATCTTCCTGACCTGATGCTTATATTCTTTGTACACTCTGCCAGTATTTCACCCTTGTTCAAGTAGTCAGAATTTCCCACAAAAGCATTTGTAGTCACTGCGGAAAAGCCACTGTAAGTGAGAGATTTAAATAATATCTCCACCAAATAAATATAAAAAAACATATTATTGAGTTGAATAGAATGAATGCTTACTGTGCTGCTTCGCCGCTGCTAATAAACCATATTGAGTCAATTTACTCTGTCCGTTCAGTAGTCTCAAGTTATCAAACCTGCTGGTTTCACTGTTAGGCTGAAAAGGTGGCAGCTGCTGCAGTAAGGGAAAAGTGCTTTCCCTTTCTGAGCAGTTGCAGTGAATACTTCCTTCTGATTCTCTCTGAAGACAAGGGAGAAAACCTTAATTGTCATCAGATCAACAAAATGAAAATAATTTTTTTACATTCCTTTGCATTACGGGTATTTGTCTCTCATTAGATAAAACCTACAAATGAAAAAGAAGGCCCTTCCTTTTTTTCATATTGCACAAAAAAATTGGAAAATATGTATTTTATCTGGAAGACAAATAGCAAAACTGAGACCTGCAACTAAAATAGTGGGGTGTTAGTGTTCATGACATTTTCAGTTATAACTTTTTCATAGGCATATCTTATCTGCAGTATAATTATTCTGTAACTAGAATATGAGTCTAATCTTTTTGTATCTGTAATGATATCACCATGTGATGCAACTTGAAGTTTAAAGTAACATATGAATTATTCCAGCTACCCCACTGTCTTGTCACAGGATGGTTTTAAGGATTTTGTTACATAAACTATATATTTGCTGAAATTCAGCTGGAATTGTTCTCCTTCATACTGAAAAACTTACTACCAGTCGTTTAAAAATATTTTGAACTACCTTTCTTTACTCTTACTCCATTCTAACAACAACTATATTATAATTAATGCATTTTATTATGAAATATATATTTATATAGTATTTTCAGCTTTTGTGCAATTTTTTACTATCAAATCTAAGCAGAATATGGAAGAAGCCACTAGCTTCAACTGCACTGGTGAGGATGGAGTGTGGTAAAGTCATTCGATGTGATTTGCACTGAGAAAACAAATCTTTCTTGTTCAACAATTCAGCATTAAGGAACAGGAGAAGAAATAGCAAAAAGTGTCTGCAGACTCCAGCTCATTAATTCAAGGATTACCTAAGTTATTAATGATCTTTTTGAAGTTTAAACCATTAATGCATATTGGCTTTGTTTCCTAGTATGGCTTTATAATTTCACTTACATTGAATTACCAATGAAGGTGAAATCTGCCAAGAAGAAAACACCAGCTTCTCTTTACTGTAGGAAACAACAGCAACAACAACAAAATATGTTAAAGCAGCCCCCAAACTGATAGCAATCTTTACTATTTTACCTCACGGCTTCCTTCAGCTTCTTGCCATATGCTAAAAGTTCATTCTTTGATGAGCCTTTGAGCTGTCAGTCTGTCTCCCTAGCTTTTCTCTCATTTTCTCATCAGTATAAATGGCTATTTGCTGGAAATTGTTTTATATCTTGCCTGACCATTTGACTACAGGGCATAGTTACTTCTCATGTCTTCTATTAGAGGGACAGTGGACACAGCAGGCAAACTAGGCCAATTAAGTGGCCACTACCATTAACATTAACCTTTTCAAAAGTGTGAGCATTATGTCTTAGAACATATTTGATACTAAATCAGTACCTCAGGGCAAGAAAAGTGCAAGTGAATCACCAATTTTTCACTTTTTTTGCCTCTCTATAAGGGTGAGGCCAGAGCCTGTTTTGAAGGGCACAGTCATCGGCTTGTGGGTCAGTCACTACTCTATGTCAAATGTATAGGAGAAAGTTAAAAAAAACCTCCTGATTTGACTGCCACCAGTGCAGCTTATTAACTGTAATATTCTTCTGAAAAATCTGATGATACTTTATGTTGACATTAGTCTTCTAAATGTTCAGAGCTTTGGGATAAATTTCCACAATTTTAAATATGTGTCTGACTATCCAATCCCTTCCTCTATTAATTCATCTTCCCAATAGTCCTACTTTGGGAATAATATGTTCATTTTTCATTTTCTGCTCTTGTCACGTGCCACTTCATTTGGAGGAGAAAGCATGGCAGGGCTAGTATTCCTATCTCTGTATTTCTTCAGATGGTGCCCTGTGCCATATTGTTTAATTCTAATTATCCTTACCTCATAATCTGATTTCGTGCAGAAGGAACAAGTTACCTCTCTGGTGAGTTCCCACTGGTACCTTACTGCTTCCACAGTCAATGAATTTCTGTTCATCCCTACATGTTTAGCAAGAAATGTTGGAAGGAGAGAATCACTTGTAGTCTTATTTGCAGGAAGAGAGCAAACAGCCGTAGAACTAGTAGGATGGGTCTCCTCTGGGTTGTGCCTGTGATGGGGTTCCCTGGGTACACTGTAGGATCAGGAGCTTCTGAAGCTCATCTCACGTTATCCCCATTTACCGTGCTTTGGTTTGCATTGTAGTTTGTGAACTTGATTCCTTTCAGGTGAAACAAAACCAAAATAGCTTCTAATAGGCATTCCATTCACAAGACCAAATTAGAGCTGGTTCAAAATTCTGTCACATCCCAATACACTTTATGTATAATGTGGCTATCTGGTCACCAGCACAAATTCTTTCCTCCTGTTGAGCTATACTACCTACTATCACAGATGTAGTCTTTGATGCTTAACAAGATGTAGCTCTTCATTGAGGCTTCTTTTTTTACTGGGACTTTATGAAGTGTGTTTCATGTCTACCTGAGTACCTATTTTTTATAAAACTGGTCATTAAAACTTTCATTTGGTGACTTTTTTTGACAAATTTGAAGTTAATCAATGGGTTCAGAAGGTATTAGGGAGTGACAGCCGAATACCCTGGCAATCTCATATGCAATGAAATACTGCACTGATACACTCTCTCTTCAGGAGACCAGGTTGAACACCATGCATGTAATTCTAATAAGAATTGTACTGACAACTGTGACAAGATCAGTGGGGGACACCCTGAAGCTGGGAATGGGGAAATGACGGGGTATTTGCCCACTGAAGATAGTAAGGTTCAAATTTAAATTAAAATCTTATTCTACCTCAATAACTTATTCTGCCAGAGACTTACATCTTTGTCTAATTAGACTGTGTTGAACATGACACTTTTTTTGAAGAGTAATGACTTCCTGGGGGAAAAAAAGAGCTTTTTTTCACAAAAATATGGTTTTTGTGGCTCGCTCACAACATTACCTTTCAAAAGCTAAAATCTCCTATTTTATGCTGTTTTAGATGGCAAAACTCTTCACCATCCTCAGCATTTCCTTTAAAGTGTTCAAAAAAAATCTCAAGAAGTCTGATGCAAAAAATAGAGTGACCGTTTTTGTTTTACTTTTTTTTCCCAAGGGATGAAGAAGAAAGTAAACTTTGTTTCTCAAGATTTATCTGTGCAGACCACCATTACATAATTTCAATGTCAGTAGCTTTAGTTCCACGGATTTCTCCTTGTATCTTCACCAGCCCCAAATGCTCAGCTCCCCCCGAATTTGAAAACAATGTTGGTGAGGGAAATGTTTAACTGTTTTCTGCCCTCCCATCTTCCCCCTACCAACAGCACCTTTATTCACTGTTTTTTCAGATCTTGTATTACCAATGTTAGTAATTCTTCTTTAATGAAGCAAGGTTCTAGCCACATTTTTGAATGTAGCATTAAAAACTTTGGAGATTTGGATCAGTTTTAACAGTCTTTTAAGCACCTAAGTGACTTTGCTAGTGATGATATAAATAACCTTTAATTTTGCATATCTCTTCTCCTTGTTAAGCTGTTTTCTTAACTCTGAATCAAGTGTTCATGCAGCAAATGTCAAGTTGAGAATTAATACGTTATGAAAAGAGAAGAAGTGAAATAGAAGAAAATAATGTCCAATGAATTTACAGGCAAAACGATAGTGTTGAACTACTTCCTCTGAAACTCATGCTTTTTTAAGAAGATCCGTAACAACTCTTTACTTCTGTTTGTTTCAAACACATCACTGTGCAGGTGAACACAATGCTTGTGTGTCTCTTGTTCACTGAATCTATTCCAGAAATTAATGGTATAACAAGAGCAATGTATGAGGGGGTTCAACACACTCTAGCCTCCAGCTGGGCTCCAATCTGTCAGAAGAGTTCCTATCTCCTTATATCTGTTATCCCCACTTGGATGTCTCTGGTATCTTAGGACATGTCAGATGGCACAGTGCACTTGGCAACTGAATTGAGAGCTTGCTGAGTATATTAGAGTGAACTGACTTGTTATCTAGAATTTGGTGAATGTATTTTCTAGCTCTCTCTTCTCTTTTATGAAGATAAGACTACTGAATCACAGGTAGAAACATACTTTTAAACATCTAAATGTAGACATTTTCATTTGTAGCTTTATCCCATTCAAAGTATTTTTTCTGTCAGTCATTAAACAAGAACCACTGCCCTCTGCAGTATTAACCTCGGTGAATGCCTGGAGTTATGCTGCTGCCACTGAGTAAAGCCTAACCGTACATCAGCAGCACCAGAATAATTTTGAACTCTTCTCACTTCTTTCTGTCTTCTTACATGCAGAAGGTATGGTCTGCTGTGTTTCAGCTAAGGTGCCTCCTTGTGGTCTGCACCAGGGGAGGGGGGTAAGAGAAAGGGAGAGAGAGGGTTCTTTCTGGATCTCAATAAGAAAGACCCGGTAACAAAAGGCTTAATAAAACACCTGTTTTAATAAGAGAGAATAAGAAGAGGGTCATAGAGAATGAGTGAATTTTACACTGTTTCAGATGCTGGGCACCCCACATTCATGCAGCTTTGGGTGGACCCCGTGTGGATTTTTCCATGGCCCGATGCGCAGATCTCATCCATAAAGACATTTCTCCCTTTTTGGTCATTTGAGCTAGTATGTGATTTTCTTACAAGAAAACAACTCTATTCATAATTTCTATTATCAATCAGAAGGGATGGTGTCATGAGAACTTCCTGCTGCACTGCTTGATAAAGGCAAGACCTCGGGGGTAGCGTAGCTGCAGATGCTGAGTGGGAGCTTAGGTTCCTCTGTTGTGAATAGCTGGGCAAGGTTGTCCTGCAGCCAAGAGATTTGAGCAGCACAGCACAGCCTGATGCTGGAGGTGCAGCAGAGTGCAGCGCAGCACAGGTCTGCACTTGCTCAGGTTACCTGTGATGTGGATCACTGCCTCCTTGAGGTATGATGGTCTCCTGCCAGGATCACTACACTTTGTTACGAAAAATAGCTGTGACATGGGTAAAGAAGGTATCCTCTGAACACAACGACCAGTGGTAACAGTGTCGCATGTTGGCTGAAGCTTTCTGCTGGGGATGATGGAGAACACATTGTGGAACAACTCACAGGAGATGGCCTTTTTAGCAGCTTTTTTTCTGTGAAAAGCCTTCACAGAAGATGATGTCTGTCTGGCTCTATTATTTATGTTTCAATAATATACCCTATGTAAAGTCTGATGTATGCAAGATGATTTTCAGTTGCTAGTTAGCAATGTATGCAAACAAAAAGCCCCAGATGATAGCTATTTATAAGTGTTCCTGTTATAGTAAGTAAACCAAATGAAAAGATGTTCTCTATACAGCTTACTTCAAGTCTTTAAACAATTTTGCATGAAAGATTTGCGGCAGCCATAGGCACACAAAATATTTTCTGTTACCTGTGGGTAATAAATGTGCCTGATACATGTTTTCCTGACACCATTGCACAGTTGTTTGCACAGCAGTGATACCATGGAGAAGGAATTGGTCTTTTGAGTACTGCCCAGTTTCATAGCAGGTTTAGAAAATGTGGTACTAGAAATGCCAGTGCGATGATTTTGGTGGGAGTGAAGCAGTGATAAATTCCAAAACTAAGTCCAGCTTGTGGAGGTCCTAACAAAAAGAATAACTGTGCGAGTCAGTATTGTGAAAGCAGTGGATCTGTATTTACTTCCTTTTTGTCTACAGAAGGCAGATGCTAGAAAAAGCCATTTATTAGTAAGCAGATCATTCTGATCTGTAGTTACTTCCTTCTCTTCTACAGGAGAAAGCTACTAGAAAAAGCCATTTATTAGTGAGCATGTCATTCTGCTTATGTAAGCTTAGCAAGGGAAAGAATGTATTGAGACTTGGCCAGGAAGGGGTGAAGAAAAGAATAGTGTCAGAGGTAAAAGTGGGAGTTGAGCATTCAATTGTGCTTGTTACAAGTACCTTTTCTAAGATATAAATCAGGTCAAGGAAGCTTCAGTTGAAACATGTTTGCTGAATGAACAGATAACTGAAGTGAAAGGATGCAAAGTGGGAGAAGTAAAGAGCAACCCACACTGCTATAAATGTGAACTACAAACCATGTAAATAGCATAACTCCCACTGGGAATGTGACAAGTCTTTCAGGTACTTACTTTTATTTCTAAACCTTGCCCAGCCCAGGCTATCAGTGTTACAGATTCTTGCCAGTCCTTAGCAGACATGTTATGAAAATTCTCACACATATTTCAAAAGCTAATAAATTGGCATTTCAGTATTATTCCTCTTTTAAATGTACCACTAACTGTTTTGAATCCATTGTAATTTGTATCCCATGCACTAAACATTACAGCAGCGGGGTTTGAAATTAGTGCCATTAGGTGGCTCGCCTTGATATCTCTGTGATAAGAAGCAGCCTTTCATCAAGGGTAAAAAAGTGTATTATTTAGTAAACTAAGTGCTTTTTTATTGTTGCTTTTTAAAGCTGTATTACTGCTGTTAAGCAGCTCAAACTGGTTGGCACCGACTATTTACAGACTTGGAAAATACCCTTTTCTGTGTAATTTGCTCACTTCAGAAACTGTAATTTTTATTTTTTTTTTTCAGTTTTTATTTTTATACCTGTCGGCTCCTCTCTCAACCTTTCTGTCTAGCTGCTTTTGGGTACTGTAAATGACCAGGGAAAAAGTTTTCACAAAGTTTTTTGTCTTTTCTACATGGTGCAGAGGTCATGATGGCAGATCAGAGACAGGAAGAAGCTTGTCATTTTGTTAACAGGTACAGGGACTCAGAGCTTTGTTACACTCCACCAGAAGCCATTAGAGACCTGTAATAAGCTAGGAGCACCAGCATGGTGCTTGATGTTAGGCTGGCAACGAGGTGTAGTTTTGTTCAGGAGTGGACTGGAAGAAGGCATTGGAACCTGTTTGGAATATATGCATGTGTGTTTTCATACATATATCTGGGTCCACATGGATCTTCCTTTTGGCATTTGATTCAACACAGGATAAACAACTGTCATGGTTTCAGCCCAGCCGGTAACAAAGGACCACGACCGCGCAGCTGCTCACTCCTCCCACCCCCCTCCGGCAGGATGGGGAGGAGAATCAGAAAGGAGAAAATAAAAAAAACCAACCAGAACCTCGAGGGGTGAGATAAGGACAATTTACTGGGACAACACAAAAAGAGAAGTTACAACAACAACAACGGTACTAATAAAAGAATATGCAAAACTAGTGATGCACAGTGCAACTGCTCACCACCCAGAACCCGACACTCCGCCGCTTCCCCCACCGAAAGATGAAAGAACCCCCCAGCCCGCTCCCCATTTATATACTGAGCATGATGTCACACAGTATGGAATAGCTCCTTGGCTAGTTCAGGTCAGCTCTCCTGGCTGTGCCTTCTCCCAGGTTCCTGTGAAAATTAACTCTATCCCAGCTGAACCCAGGACAGCAACATAAAAGTTTTGTTGGTCCTCACCTGCCCATAAAAGACATCAGAATATATAAGATCTCTCTTTCTTTTTTCCTCATACTGCCAGCTGCATTGTGCCCCATATGAGGTGCAGCGCTGACCTGGCCTCCGGTTCTTAAAATTATGGGGGTAGCATCACTTTAAGCTTGCTCTTCATTAAAAGATGAATATTTCCTTTTACATTTTCTTGAACTCTCTCAGGAATGAGATTCTTGTGAATTATAAAAGAATACTTCAAAAAGCAAATATTTTTTCTAATAAATTCTATAGGATTTTATGGTAATTGCTACTGAAACTTATTATATGTCTATGGTAGCCTATTATTTTCCTGTTTAATTCATTCCATTGGATTTTTTTCTTAAGAGTGTGTGGTGGTTTGACCCTGACTGGATGCCAGGTGCCCACCAAAGCCGCTCTATCACTCCCTGCCTTAGCTGGACAGGGGAGAGAAAATACAATGAAAGGCTTGTGGGTCGAGACAAGGACGGGGAGGGATCACTCACCACTTATGGTCACGGGCAAAAGAGACTCAACTTGGGGAAAATTAATTTCTTGCCAATCAAACCAGAGTAGGGTAATGACAAATAAAACAAAATCTTAAAACACCTTTCCCCCACCTTTCCCTTCATCCCAGGCTTAACTTTGCTCCTGATTTTCTCTACCTCCTCCCTGCAGCGGCGCAGGGGGATGGGGAATGGGGGTTGTGGTCAGTTCGTCACATGTCGTCTCTGCCGCTCCTTCCTCCTCAGGGGCAGGACTCCTCACTCTTCCCGTGCTCCAGCTTGGGGTCCCTCCCATGGGAGGCAGTCCTCCATGGACTTCTCCAACATGAGTCCTTCCCACAGGCTGCCATTCTTCACGAACTTCTCCAGTGTGGGTCCCTTCCACGGGCTGCAGTCTCTCAGGAGCAGACTACTCCAGTGTGGGTCCCTTGCGGGGCCACAAGTCCTGCCAGCAAACCTGCTCCAGCATGGGCTCCTCTCTCCATGGGTCCACAGGTCCCACCAGAAGCCTGCTCCAGCGCGGGCTTCTCATGGGGTCACAGCCTCCTTCAGCCGTCCACCTGCTCTGGCGTGGGGTCCTCCATGGGCTGCAGGTAGATATCTGCTCCACCGTGGACCTCCATGGGCTGCTGGGGGCAGCCTGCCTCACCATGGTCTTCACCACTGGCCGCAGGGGAATCTCTGCTCCGGCACCTGGAGCACCTCCTCCCCCTCCTTCTGCACTGACCTTGGTGTCTGCAGGGTTGTTTCTTTTACCTGTTCTCACTCCTTTCTCTGGCTGCAGTTGTCATTGTGCAGTAACTTTTTTCCCTTCTTAAATACGTTATCCCAGAGACGCTACCACCGTCACTGATGGGCTCGGCCTTGGCCAGCAGCGGGTGCCTCTTGGAGCTGGCTGGCATTGGCTCTGTCAGACATAGGGGAAGCTTCTAGCAGCTTCTCACAGAAGCCACCACTGTAACCCCCCTGCTACCAAAACCTTGCCATGCAAACCCAATACAGAGTGAAATCCTCTGAAAATATTACTCCTCTGTGGTGGATCCTTTTTTGGAAATTGTTATTCAAATCCAAATCCTGCAGCCTTCAGAGGGAATCTGTAACAAAAGTGAGAAAGGCACAGCTACCTCCAGTCAGGCAATTCTTTTGATTAAGGTTCTCTGGTTTAAAACAGAGTTTAATCAAGGATAGCAAAACCAGAGGAAAACTGCTTTCCAGGTGTGCCTTCTTGCGCAGATGGTGCGCTGCCAAAAAGAATCAAAAGAGACTTAATTACAAGAATGATCAGCAGAGTCAGGATGAGAAATTGTGTGTTCTGATGGAAGCTGTTCATTACAAAACAACGGCACTGCTTGGCACGTGGGGAAGGACAAAGCCACTTCTGATGGATGACAAAGGCTTTTTGAAGTCTGCTGAGGCTGAGTAATCCAAGCTATAATGTTTCAAGCATTTAAAGGAGGTGATGATCACTTGTCCTTTCTCCAGACAAGTCTAAACCTGCAGGGTAACCCATACCACTCACTTTCCTGGGCAAATGGGCAGGCAGCAGTCCTTTCCAGTCTGCTTCCTGACAGCTTTTGACACACTTCAAGGAGTGCCAGCAGTTTAATGCAGTGTTAGTTTGTGTTTTGCAGAGCGAGGCAATGTTAGCTCTGTACAAATGAAGTCTATTGGCTAAGATAGATCTGGGGCCCTGCTGTGCTGCCTGCTGATGCCACAAGTATGTGGGCATGGTCTCTGAAATTTTGCAGTCTCAGTAGCCTTTTGAAATTGTTTTTTTGAGGTAGTTGAACACACCTTACTAAGTACCTGTACCCCAAAGTGTTGAATGTCTAGGGTTTAGGCAAAAGTTAGCACAGCAATATACTCTTGTATTTATAGATTAAGTGGGATGTGAAATCCTTCCTCATCAGCAAAGCAATGTATCATTTACCTTTGATACTCATTCCTGGCTTTCTCCAGCAAAGGTGATAGTTAAACTGTGATTTTGCAACTGACTGTTTGTGACTGCACCCATAAAGAATTCCAGTGGGACTCCATCCAAGTACAGCATCTGGCCACAGGGAGCTGCAGGCAGAACAGCCTCATTAGTATGTGCTGAGGAAAAAGCCCTGTCTTACTACCTGTCTTGTCTACTGTGGGACATGTAATCAGTGGTCCATAAACAGTAATGCATTTGTCAAGGTACTTTTGATGAAAACTCTGTTAAGTGAAATAAGAACACGACTTCTCCTCTGCTGCCCTGGGACTGGCACAGTGCCCTGCACTGGCATTGAAGTTACGTGTCTAGTTTGGTGACAAAAAACCAAATCTGCAATCAGCTTTCCAGGAAATAGTAATACCAGTTTCTCCTTGTAGGGCAATTTATTTCCTTTTTTTTTTTTTTTTTTTTTCCCCCCAGAGAGTTCTACAGACACTATTGAATTAATTTTAGCAACACCACAGAGTGTACAGATGCCTAATCCTCTGTAATCAAAGGATAGACTGTCAATGACTTCAATGAACTTTGGATTTGGCCTAGGTGAATACAGACTAGGAAAGAGAAAGAGCACCTCCAGCAAGCAAGTGGCAAAATTGGTATTTAAACACCAGTGGCTCTAATAGCATCCTACTCAACTCCCCCAAAGGGCCTCTGACAGCATTCTGAGGCAGAAGGTGGAAGGAAAGGGTTTAAAAGGTCCCAAAAAATCTCATAGACAAAGGGCAAGCAAGAGGAGAAAGGTGGTAAAGAAAAAGTCCATCTGTCGGGGGAAAGAGGACAGAGGATGGGCTTAGCTCCTCCCTCGTCCTCACTTTTGTCTTTGTTCCCTTCCTGTCCTTCGCTCTGGACTATTTACTTCAATAAGTTTCCTTGTTCAAGCTTTCCTGGTACAGGTTCTGCATCTGCCACTGCTCTTTTGGCTGCCTGCCTGTTGGTAATCGGCAGGAGATACAGCTTCTGGCAATACTGAGTCGCTAAGAGAAGTGGACTAGCAGGATGCTTAATAATACAGGGATCTCAAAGTACTTTACAAACATTAATTAATTAAGTCTTACAATACCTTTGTGAGAGAGGCAAGACTTATTAGACATACTTCACTTCTGGGAAAAGAGAATGACTAAAGACAGCTTTTTCTAAAGTGTTAGTATCTTTTTATCATTTGTATTATACATGTGTGGAATATATAGTTATAGAATTACAGGAACGCTGAATTTTGTGCATGTGCTTGCAGACCCTTATACAAATAACATGAAATCAAGGCATGCAAAGTTAAAATCCGCTTTTGAAACCGCTTATAATGCATAACCTTGGAAAAATCATTAAGTCAGAAATAGAGTCAAGAATGTGAATGCTTCGGCCTACTTCTACCGCGAATGGTGACAGCGAGTGAAATTAAACCCACTGGGGTAAACTCAGTATTGATATCAGGCAAGTAAGTTGGAAGGCATCAGGCAAAATTAGGAAGGTCTCAAAACACCACTGCTTTAGTCTAGTCTCACTTCGGATACTTAGGAAACCAGACATATAATCTCTGTCTCAGTAGGAGATCTAAATGCTCACAGTCTTTTCTTTCTGCTGCTGTCTGCCTTTTTTTGCCCAAAGACATAATAACTATTTTAGGTAACTTCACACTGTGACAAGGCCTGTGTTATGTAAATGAAATGAAGACATTCAAGACTGAATTAACAGATGATTATGAGGCAGGACACTTTTGGAAAAAAAGGTGAGGTGATTTTTAGCACCATCTAAAACTTGTTTGGCAATGTTGACTCAAGCATATAGTATTTTCTGGTGACTTCTCTGGACCTAAAACTTGTTTCTTTGTTTATATCTGTCTAAATAAACAACAATACCTGATTGGACAGCTCAGTTTATCCCATAATGCTTGTCCTTGTGCCCCAGTAAGTTTGTTCACAGTTTACTTAGGAACGTACTTTGCTGTAATTTTGAACCAGAAAATACTTCGATGAAAGGACATACCAAGCAGACCTATATTGCTATGCAAGATCAGTGTCATACATGTGATTCTGAATACAGATAAATAGCAACACAACTATAAGCTAATTGGCAAAAAGTCAGAATTAATAAATGAGTTTGCAACCAGTAACTAAGTAACACATTGCATAATTTGTTTTAGTAGATTTTTACTCTTATTTTGTTAATATTTCATTTTTGCAAATTGGCCTGGAGACTAATCCTCTGTATCAACCTGGTAACTTTCAGCTTTTAAAGCTCAGATGCTTTCTGCATACATAAACCACCTAACTTCTTTATAGAGAACATTTTTTAACCCTTGCATAGGTAAAGGAAATGAGCTGATTTTGCTCACATTTACCCAAAAAGAAAATAAATTAAAAATAGTCACCTTTGGGCTGAGACCCAGTGGAGAAAATTTGAGTTAAAAAGCAGAACTTTCCAGCTAGTTATATATATGTGAAAAAACAGAATTTTAATAAGAATGTTAAAATAATTTACTGTTACAGCCCAATTGTAAAATTGAAATGTAAACTTTTCTATTAGCTTGCAGCATGACGGAACACACTCAAACCGGAACCCATTTGCTATTAACAAGGTTTCTGCTTGACAAACAAGTAACCATCCTCAAGTCTCTGCCCAGGAATACTGAACACCTACCTTAGACGTTTGCCTGATTTGTCCAATCACAATTTCTGAATCTTCACATGAAGTAAGGAAATAATTATATAAGGAGAGAAGGAGCTTAGTAACACATCTCAGAAATGTATCTCTAGGAATGATATTAAAACATTCCCCTGACAGTGACTTTGCCAACAGTCTGCTAACTTCATTCTCAGCCCACTGGTGTTACCCAGCGCATGCAGGTTCATTTGCCACATCACTTTCTCTTTCCATATTTTCCTAGCTGTGACAGAGAGTTGTGTTGGTGGGCAGGCCTGTGTGCCATCTCTTGGAAAGTGCCTTTTGGTCCAGTTCAGAGACTCCATTATTTAACACAGCTAGAGTGATTTGAACTTTATTTAATGGGTTGGTACATTCAACCTTGCTCCTCTTTTTTTGCTGCTGCTGTCAACTTCAGCTTCAACAAGGACCTTCCTGCCTTGTCTTGAATAAAAAAAATACCATGTAACATTTTTATTTTTATTTTTTTTTGTTAAAGGCAAAATGGTAGCATGCAGTTCCTATATCCTACCCATACTCAACATCTTACCTAAAAGTAAGGACGCTTTTCAATCCTTTGTTCTTACAACCTGCTTGTTTCAGATCACTGCCGTTCTGGGTGTTCTGGGTAGAGACTGCATGCAGGTGTAATGAGATATTCTGCTTTTTATCCACGGAGATGGACATGTCTTTTCCTTTGGAAGCTCTGTCCTTCGGGGCTTCTGGAGAACTGTCTTAAGCAAATGAAGCACTACTGTTTCTTTTCATTCGTCTTGGAACAAGTTTATTATCTTTTAGTGATTAGATGGCAGGTTTACAAAGGGTTTGATCTGAACATACAGAAAATGATGTCTGACAGCCCACTCTTAAAAGAAAGTTAAATAAAGAAGCTTTTTCATGAAATGGATCCTAATTCTTTACTCTCATGTGTTTTATACAAATACTGATACTTCCAGCTCTCAGAATATTGTAAACAACCCCAGGCACTACACAAGGTATCCAAGCCTTTCCAAAGGTTTATAATGAAAACAGGGACTGTTCATAAGCAGAGGTGATGTGAACGTTGGTGCACCCAGATTTAACTGCCAATCCAAACACATGTGCAATTTATTTGGGCTGAAGAAATGCACCATCTATATGAAGTCATGATTTAGATTAAAGCTTTAATGGTTTAATTAAAGATTCATTATTAATCTAAGTGCAATGGTATACACATACAATCCGAATAATCCCATTACTATGGTCATTAATGTAGTAATACAGGTAAAACTGATATACACAAACTTCCTAATAAGTACCTCTTTCTCTGGTCTTGTGCTTCCTGTGCTCCTCAACAAGAAGAAAGGAAGGTTTCATGGTGAGTAATCAATATTCAAAGTTCTTCAGTAGGAGAACCAGGTTAATTGTTTAATTAAAAGGGTTTCTTCCTCCCCTTTGCCAGGAGGAGAATGATGTTAATGTTGATGACTTCTTTCTACTCACTCTGGGGTTTGCTTGTGTCTATTTTTATACATATTCCAACACGCGCTACTCCTTATTCTGCAATTCCACATAACATCCATATAATTAATAATGATTAATTAATCATTAACATAATTAATCATAACAATCATTAATAGCTCACTTCACAAATACAGCAATGTTCTAGAAGACACACATATGTACAGACCAATAGAGACACGATGTTCTAGTAACAAATTTCTACAAATATCTGCAAGTTATAACATTATTGTTGGTGCATTATGAAAATTTCACCAACATGTCATGTTCATGCCTGGTTTTGGCAGTGTACTTTTAAGTAATGGGGTGATGGTTACTGAAGAAATATGAAAATTGAAGCAATTTAAGAAACCAACTTGCTAATGTTTTTGATTTTGTTTTGTTTTTTTAATTGATTAAGTTAATATACTTTCTGGTGTGGTTTTTTTTTTTTCTTTTTCAGTCTTTTTACTTTGCTTTTGAAGTTGGGTTTTATTTTCAGGGTTTTCTTTGCAACTGGGAAGATTAACTCTGGATCTACAAAAGCATTTAGATACATAACTCCTTGCTTTCAATAGGATTTAAGCACTTTATAAGAAATTAAAGGAAGAACTGCAATTCTTTGCCTATACAAGCTATGACATTAAATGGAGTACCAGATAACCTGAGATGATTGAATTTTTAGTTGGTAACACCAAATATTTAGCTTGTCATAAGTCTAGATTTTAGAGGATATGTCCTCTCTTTGCACCTAAAAGTACAGCCTGAGCGCATTAACCATACTTTGGTCATTTGTCTGAGAATCTAGAGGTTTTGCAGGAGTAGTAACAGTAGCAAACAGCTCCTTTTTAAATTGTCATGTATTATTCACACCTTGCCTTAGGAAAGAACAGTGCTTTCTCAACAAATTAAAATGACAGATTTTTGCCCTAAAGTACTTACAATCAAAATTTATAGGTCTGACTACGCTATTGGGTGTCCAAAAATCCAGGACAAATGGCCCCTTCACATGACTCATCAGTTCTATGGGACATGCTTTCAGGATACATGAGAGCTTTTGAGCATGAACTGTACACATGGTCTCTGCAACAAATCTAGTGCTTTTTGAATGGAAATATGGGAACTTTGTCTTGTCATGCTTTAAGAAAATAGTTGTCTGGTGAAGTATAGTCAGAAGAATGGGAAGAAAGTCTGAATCATGTTAATGTT
This sequence comes from Aquila spilogaster, assembly GCA_024606505.1. NCBI lineage: Eukaryota > Metazoa > Chordata > Aves > Accipitriformes > Accipitridae > Aquila > Aquila spilogaster. The sequence continues at coordinate 63,181,283 of JANHGO010000053.1, forward strand.
GATGCAGTGCTGAGTAAACATATTTTAGCAGATTGTTTTGAACATAGGTTTGATAAACAAATACTTGAGGAGTGTTTAATACCCACCACATTAACTGTGTAACCATTTCTCCTAGCAAAAGTAAGCAAAAACATTTGGTACCGTTCTATTGTTTTTTCTGTTTTCTTTCCACTCCTGCAGTTTAAATATGACTACATTTTAGTTTTAGATACTAGTCTGAAGGATGCACTTGCTGGCCTAATTAGCCTAGTTGTGCTCTACGCAACTTTCATAAAGCTCAGTGTAAGCTCAGATGGTGCAGCCACCCTCCCCGTCTTTGGAGGAAGTACTTTGCCAAGGGACAGCATTCTTATACTGAATATTTACAAGCAAAAACTGTATCATCTTGGCTGCTAAGACCAGTTTGGCTTAAAGGAGGAAGGTCTTTTTAACATTGCTTTCTTTTTAATTCACTGGCTTGCTGTCAAGCCCTCTGACTTGCAAATACTTTCTTTATAAATTATCATATATTAGTCATTCAATGCCTTAGGAAAGAATGGTACTTTATAGACAAATTAAACTGACTTATTTGTACCCCAAGGAGCTTACAATTTTTATAAGGCATAAAACTACAAGGGATAGCAATTGAAGGTGGGGAACTAGGTGATTGGAGATGAAACTATGGAAATAAGTATCTTTTTCATGGCTGGTTGAAAGATTTTCCATAAAAAAATCTGGGAAGAACTTTTGATTCCTCTGTAAACTCTCACACACTGAATCATGGAAATTCATAATGTTTTACTCACATAATTAGCAAATTCTTTCTCTTTTTTTCATTACATCCTTTAAATTAGAAAAATAAATGCTTATATAACTTTCTCTCTTGTATTCCAACACTCTCAAAAATTATCTCAGCTGGGGCAGAAGGCAGTGAATAAAAGCCTTGGTAGAGGTCATTGGTGGGGAAACAATAGTAGGAGGAACTGTGCCTAGAGTTTGGAGTTTAGTGCAGTGAGAACTTCCTTCTGTTCCACAGGTCCACAGAAAGACTGCTGCCTAACTGGGCCTTGGAAAGGAAGGTCTTATTCTAGTACTTTTGGTTCAAGTATGTTACTGACTTTTTCAACTTGACACTCTTAAACACCTAATGGGAGTTCAAAAAGACATCAATTAACTCATTGCTCAATGGAGCTGCTTAAATGAAGCCATTGCTTCATGTTACACCAAAGTCTTTTTGTGAAATTGTTTCTATTATTATGTAAAATGTTTCTTTTACTACATAAAATGCTTTTCTTAACAAGTGGCAAGTCATCTCAGGATGTCTCTGATATTCCCACCAAAGTTTATATCTAAGTCCAGTCAGTGTTAATAAAATGCTAAGACTAGCTGTCACAAAAACTTGAAACTACAACCCCTATGTCAAAACACCTTAAGGCTTCCATACTCCATTGTAATGCCATCCAAGAATGAAATTCTCCAAATGGAACTGTAATTGTTTCTCAGTCCCAATGCAGAATAATTAAAAAACTCTGTACTATTAAATTTAAATACAGGCACTATAATGTTCCTACATCCTGTAGTCTCAGATTGGGGATAATATTTACAGAACATTCATTTGAGAAGCATTTGAACAGTCACATCTTATAGCTGTATTGCTTTAAGTGTGTTTCTTAGTGGGATTCTTCAGTTTTCTAAATTCAGGGATGGTATATGGAGGTTTTCTTACTCTGTATTATACATATTTCACCCTGTGTTCCACACTGCTATGACATGCCCACAGATCAGATATTCTGGTGAAGTTCTGAATTTGCTGTGTCCTACCTATCTCCGACTTTTTTGTAACCTCAAAGTAGTACCTGTCGAAGCCAGGATGGATGTGGCAGGCAGGAATTGAATAACAGTAGCAAATGGCAAGAATAAATTAGGATGGTTGTGGGCCTAGAGGTTATCAGTCATATTCTAGTACTAAGTTATGCACACGGAGTCAGAATATTGTAATATAGTTACTATAAAGTATTATCCACATGTAATTTTATGTAATGTCATGAAGACATCAAGTTATGATTTAAGTATTTTAGCACTTTTGCATTTTAGGCAAGACTTTCTCCAGTGATCTGCAATCCTCGAATTTAGTAAGTGAGACCAGTATTTAGACAGATGTCATAGAGGAGAGATTTATATATCAGCTCTAGCCAAAGTGAATATTTATTCAGAAGCATGTGGTGATTCTTGAACTCTTATCTTGAACAAAGAAAGGACAATGTTCACAAGCAGAAATCATGAAATGCAATGGAATATATTATTACTATTGTCTTCAGCATCTGCTGAATGAGGAAAATTTCCATTCATTTTACCAAAAAAAGCAGCAAATCAAAGACAATAGGATATTTATAGATGTTTGAATTGTCATATCATAGTTATACTAGTGGTGGACTGCTTTGAAATCACTGATTGTTCCTAAGAGAAGACACTTACACTGAATTTAAGCTATCATTACTGTGTGATTTCCAATTTAGAAGGAAAACAAAAGTACCCTGGTGTAATGGAAATAATCTGAGGGGCTCAGACTAGATTTCAGCTGCATACAGATGAAGATCAAGATTGGTAATTTATCCATGTGAGTAAACTGCAGGCTTTTTATGGAAATATCCGATCAAGGCTTCTGAACTCTGGTAGAATATTTTTGTGCCATAAAAGGTATGGCCTGCAATTAAGCACTGGATTTCTTTTTGATATTCAGAAAATTTCAGTTTGGGAACTCAAGTAAGAGTTATATTAGATTCAGGCAGAGGAAGATGCCAGTCTCTGATGAAGAAGGAAAGAGAAGTTACTCCAGGCCTACTGGGACCTGAAAGTTTCAAAACCCCAGAGGAAGCTGGCACCATGAGAAGTTCTTTCTTGGACTTGGAGGAAAGTCTGCATATGAAGGAAATGGATGAAAAAGAGAAAAGTTTCTTCTTGTCTCTACACCTTTTCTCCCATCACTGATAATTACTCCCAGCTGGGAAGACACATGACTGGTCCTACAAAGTGATTGTCACTTCCCTTCATTACACCAAATATCTTTGGCTAACTTGAGAGCATATATTTATATCTATATAACCTGTATGTATCCTCTCAAGAAATTATAGTTCAGAAGGAAGGATATTAAACAGAAAAGTGTGGAAATTTATAGAGAAAATTAATGGGTGAAGGTGTATGGGGTTTGTGTGGCGGGGTTTTGGTAGCAGGGGAGGGGCTAAGGGGTGGCTCCTCTGCGAAGGTGCTAGAACATTCCCCGGCTCCAAGTCAGACCTGCCTCTGGCCAAGGATGAGCCCATCAGTGACGGTGGTAGTGCTTCTGGGATAACAGATTTAAGAAGGGGAACCGGCAGCGGAGAGGAAAGTGGGATGTAAGAGAAAAGCCCTCTGCAGACAGCGAGGTCAGTGAGGAAGGAGGGGGAGGAGGTGTGCCGGAGGAGGGGATGCCCCTGCAGCCCATGGTGAGACGGCAGGCTGTCCCCCCCAGCCCATGGAGGGGAGCGGGGGAGCAGATGCCCACCTGCAGCCCGTGGAGGACCCCACACTGGAGCAGGGGAAGAGTGAGGTGTCCTCCTCCTGAGGAGGAAGGAGCAGCAGAGACAATGTGTGATGAACTGACCCCAACCCCCATTCCCTGTCCTCCTGTGCTGGTGGCAGGGAGGAGTTAGAAAAAACCGGGAGTGGAGTTGTGCCAGGAAGGGGGGAGCGGTGGGGGGAAGGTGTTCTAAGATTCAGTTTTATTTCTCATTATCCTACTCTGATTTGATTGGTAATAAATTAAATTATTTTTTCCCAAGTTGAGTTTGTTTTGCCTGTGACCATAAGTGGTGAGTGATCCCTCCCTGTTCTTGTCTCAATCCATGACCTTTTTGTTATATTTTCTCCTCCCCATCCCACTGAGGGGGAGCAATGAGCGAGCAGCCTCATGGTGCTTTGTTGCTGGCTGGGCTTAAACCACAACAGAAGTTAAGACGCTGAAGAAGTAGCTTTCTTTTGTGAAATCACAGTCAAAGTTTAAAATATATATAGGAACACAGGAAACCACAGGAAATAGTAGGAAAGCAAAGAAATTATTCAAGAGGAAGAAACAAACATGTATCTTATTCTTAAGAGGAAATGACAAAACTATTAGTAGGGAGACAGAGAAGACATAAGTATTCAACAAATACGAGCGTTTGTTTGCAAAGAAACAAGTATAATGTAGCAGAATGAGGTATTTTCTGGCTCATTAGTTGCAAAGGAATACTTTAAAGATGTCTGCACTTCCAAGGATGTCTCTGGACTGACAGTACTAATATTTATTAAATATAGGAGTCCTTGGAAGATCCCAAATATCTGAGATTGTTGATACTGTGTGAATGTAAAAATAATGTGTCAGCAGGTGCAGTAGAATAATGGAAAAGAAGAGGCAGGATTCAGTTCCTAAAGTATTTGAAGCTAAGGACATAATTAATGGTAGTCAACATTGGTTTTTTTACATAAAAGGTCTCATGAAAGTAAACTCATTTGTGTCATAACATTATAACTGTGTTTGAAAACGGTAAATATAGATCTTTAGACTGATTATGTGGATAAGTGAATAACTAAAGAACTCTGCAGCAGTATAGTGTCAATAACATATGGATTTAAACTAGATGACTAACAGGTATGAAAAAAACAATTGTCAGTGAGAAATAGTTCTTTGGAAGTGGTGTACTACTATATTAGTGTTAATGGTACAGGGAAGAGCAGGATGAGAAATAATGGTAAGAGCAGGTCACTCTAGCTTGGCTGGTAAACTGGGCACATTGTTATTATTATATTGAACCTGACAAATGTAGAAATTTGGTTTTGAAATTAAAACTTGGAGGACCAAAAGGTGAGGTGAGTCTTGGGAAGTGATGATCTTGGAGTAGAATATGATTTCCCAATTCCCAAGGGCAGTGCCATGGTAAAGAACTCTGATATTATTCCAAGATGTATAAGCAGATAACTAACAGATAGCTTGCATGAACTGAGGAAGCTAATACTCGATGCTTCTAGACAGCTTGAAAAACTGGCAAGGGCTTAGGCAGAGCCATAGAATTGAATTGAAAACTGGAAAACTCCCCACCATTTAGACTTAAAGAGCTTTCACTTACTGACTTACCAAAGAAAAGATAGAGGATGGACTTAACTGCAGTGGATAATGCTCTTCCAAGGAGGAAAATACAACGTTCAGCAAGGAGATGCATAACGAGAACCAGGGGCTGGTAACTGGCACCAGGCAGAGGCTAAAAAGAAGTAAAGCACAGAGAAAGTGATTAATCACAGGAAGAAACTGCCAAGCAGATTCCCCATCTGTAGGTGTCATTAAATTAAGACTGAGTGTACATTTTTTAGAAGATAGGTTTTAGACAGAAGTTACATTTTAGCCAAATGCAAATTATTACAGTCAATGTAAGAATACTGTATATCCGATGGACTTTGATATGCTGCAGTTGACTAGATGATCTTATTTTTCCTTTTGGTTTTAAATTCTTCAGCTGGATTTGAAAAAGGAGTGTACAGAATGAAGTCTGGTCCAGGGCTAGACATTTGGTCTTTAAGCACTATAGTGACTATGTGAGCTACCTAAAGAAGATAGTTTGAATATAGCCAGTAAGTCTCTCTATGAGACAGTCTCTAGAGTTCTTACTAGCATTTTAGCTCTGTGGTTATAGTTTATGCATTCTTCACTCAAGTAAAATCTTGATTTCTGAATGTAATATTTTTGAAAACAAATGATTTCTGGAACTTTAAATCTTTTGAGGTTCACTCAGAAGCTGTAAATATTAACTTGGGCTGATTTCAAACCAAAACTAATTTTTTATCCTTGAGATGAAATTTCTATTTCTCATTATTAAACCCATGAAGCACTCACTCTTTACAGAACTTACTTTAATCTGTGTTGTCTGGCTCTGAAAAACAAACAAACAAACAAACAAAAATCTTTCAAGGCCTCGTAAATCTTTGTACAGAAGTTATGTTTTCCAGGCTAACTGGGCTTATAGGAGTACAGGAAGAAAAGTGTAGCATATGTTGAAGAAGATGCTTTCCTCAAAGATTCTTCAGACTTCAATAGCCTTCAGACATGATTTAATAGAATACATAAAAAAGATGAAATATTCAAGCATAAAGACCAGTTGGATTTATTGTAAGTGAACTAGAAAGCTAAATCTAAAAGGTTTTTCTGGATTTCCATACCTTGAAGGGTGCCTTCAGGTGGCCACTGGTGAAATGATAAAGCAGTTATTGCCCTCAGATATACCCTCTGTTTTTTTTGCCAGAGGCTACTGTGCCCATAGAAGAGGTAACAATGGCAAACAGACACCGCTTCCTAAGCCAATCCAAGTTATAGGTGTGCATATTAGCTTTAACTGCCATTAACAAAGGTGGTAACCTCTACTAAAAGACCAGGGAAGAGCAGGGCTCTTAAATCTTCTGGACACGGATTGTACAGCTATCTGGAGGCATTCCAAGAGTCAATATGAGTTTATTCTTTTATCAGTCATGTCACTTAGAATAGTTCAGGGGATTGGCAGTATATTCAACCATTCCTGCTTCATACAAAAGTGAATGGGGGTACAAATTTGGGGGCAAAAACTGTAATTATTGACAAAAAGATTTCTTCCTGGTTAGGCAAAGGTCAGAAAAGAAAAATAATAAGCCAGTTTTTTAATACCTTTCTAATTCACTGACTAAATAATTTTTGCAAAACTTCAAAAATTGGCTACTGGACGTGCTAGCTGTTGGTCAGAGTGGGAACCATTGTAATATTTCACTTATGGGTGTACACATGTGTAGATATTGCCTAAAATAAATTGTGTTTTGAAGAAGTACATTTTCAGCCTAAAACATTACCTATCACTTTCTTATACCTCAGTAAAGATTTAGTAACAGAGATTTATCGAGACGTAATATTATTAATATGACATGACTTTACATGCCATTTTCCAAAGCACTTATTAGTGTGTTTGACATCTGAACAGCATACTTTTGAACATTCATTTTCCTAATGGCTTTGTAAAAATGACCTGTGCACTAGAAAGTATTCCTTCACTAATTATTCCTTGTCTATTTCTAGGCACCAATACTAGAATACTGGTTTGGGTTTTTTTTTTTAAGAACTGACTTTTACTGAGGTAGCAACAGTACTAATATAAATTACAATAACAGTATAATGATGCATTACCACAAATAGCTGAAAACAAATGACAATTAGAAAATAATAAAATTCAGGTATGCAAAGTGTTCATTTACTCTGTCATTTACAGTGAGTCTTCCCGTGCAATGGTATAAATTAGTGAGGATCTATTGTACACATAAATAAAACCAGGAAAACATCTGTTTATTTCATTCCAGCTGCTAAGATGCTTCAGGGTTTTGCATTAGAAGAACCCATAGAAGGATCAAGGTAATGCCCTACTGTATATAGAATGTACACAAAAATACATTTTCTCCTTGCCTTGCCTCTCCTTTCCTATATTTTTTATCTTATTTCACAGAGGAAGAAAAGTCAGATAAGCATGTGATAAGCAGTGTGAAATGATGCACAGGAAACCATATCCACAATGGTGTTAACTAGAGTGGTCACAGTAACCCATCAAACTGTCAGGAAGATCCTTTCTTTCTGCAAAAGTCTCTTACAGCTGAGCCCGCTGAAGCTCTTTGCCTGTGGAGAGCCTTGGACAGCTGTAGTGTTATAACACAAAGTGCCACAACTGTAAAAAAATAGTGGTTGATGTTGTTAATGACATTGGATTTATTTATTTTGTCACATTGTTATCTAGCTCTACTGTTTGAAAATGAAACAAGGACACTTTCACTTTCTGTCAGTCCTCAGATGGTGAAGCTGAGATGATTTGTATGGAGATGGTTTTGGTCATAAATGGAGGGAAATCTGGCTTCATTCTCTTCCTTTTGCAACTTTTCCCTTTGTTTCTTACAAATCTACTTATGTTTCTCCATCCTTGCCATGATCTCATTTGAATCTTTTATAATATTAGGATACTGAACACCCTTACTGATAAGTACTGCTGTGGTGTGACTTTTAGCTTGCCTGATTTTGACTCTTCTCAAGTGCCTAATGCCCGAGTGTCTTGACTGGATGGCAGTGGGGTCTTGGCAGTGTGTACAGGGAGTAGATAGAACTGTTAAGATCAGGTAGAAGTTCCCAGGCCTTGACAGTCCTCTAGCTCATCAGAGAGACTTACCTCTTGGGGTAAAAGTATTCACACGAGATTTTATGGCTATTCCTGCATTGTTTCTGGTACTGAGAATGGCCTGAACCTTTGAGTTCTCCTAAAGACCTGCTATCTGTAATCTTTATTGTCATTGCAGGGAATCAGATGCCTTCATACCCTGTCTTGCAGCAAGAGTTATCAGGTTCTAGGAAAGAAGACTGGACTTTTGTGTTTGCTGACACTGGCTATGTAAAATTACCACATAGCAGGAGGGTTAGACAGAGGCATGACACGTGATTAGCACAGCCTTTCCTTGGCCAAGAACCAAGTGGAATGGAGACAGGATCTGAGTGTGATAAGCCATAGCAAACAGGACCACATAACAGCTGGCACAATGAGCCTGGGTGCAGGCCGTGGATCAACAACTAAGAGCAAATGATACCTGGAATTGCTGGAAAGGTATACTCTGATATTGTCAAATAAATTCGTGGGTGGCCTGTGGTGACATCTGGCTATAAACCCCACTTTTAAAAGTGATTGGAAGGAATGGCATTATGCAGATGTCCAACATCATGTAGAAGCAGAGAGCCCAAAGTGAAACCATGACACCTTGGAGCAGAGCTGCCTCCCAAGAACCCAACACTCAGGGGAAGTGTTGTTTTCCTCTGGGCTCATATGGGTAATTTATCTATGCAGCATGTAAGCAGGCCATGAATTTATGTTAAAAACCAAGCTCTTTCTGTTCAGGGAGTACTACCTACAAGTGCCTAAGAGCTGATTCTGAGGACAAACAGTGCAGATAAGATGCAGATTTAGTCCTGAGTTAACCCTTCAAGCTGGTCTTGCACACCAGAACAACCACAGACAATTAGGGCCACTGCTCTATTTCTCTTTTACATCCGGGATGCAGATATTGCAAATAAATATTGGGCATTCTGCAGTTCAGTGGTGAGCTACTGAATGGGCTGGCCATATAATTGCAGTGATGTTCCCAGGCTGCTAACTTTGGGAACGGGCAAGCAGGTACGGCAGCTGGCTGGAAAAGGACCTCATTTCAGTTCTTGCACCAGGGCCCCAGCACCAGTGTGCTCCTCTCTGTTGCTGCTTTTAATAAATCTGAGAGATTTTATTTTTAATAAAGGCAAATATTTCTTGCCATAATGTAATTACTTTTCTAAAAATAAGGTTAGCAAAACCAAGGGAAAATAAGATTAGTTTCTTAGCCAAGAAGGTCTGAAGCTCTCCATTTCTATGTCTAGCTAAGATTGTGTGATAGCAGGAGTTGGGAAGGAATTTTAAATTATGTTAATAATATGCTTTGAATATACATCAAGCTTTTGGTACAGCTTTCTAAAGTTAAATGAAGCCAATGGATATCTTCCCATTGACTTTTCTTGGTTTTCGATCACACTGTAAAGACTTGTCACTCCATTTTCAATTAAACAGTCTGAACTCTCTGACTCAGCATTAGAAGGGAAAGATGGGTAGAAAAACTGCTGAAAAAAAATGATCATTTTAAATCATGCAGTCAGACACTGTAAAAAAAAAATCCATTAAATTTTAAACTGCAAATCTAGCTACATACCCTTGGTTGGTCTGAGATATCTACCAACATAAACTGTACTGGGGAAAAATTTAGATTCACTGTCACTTATTTGGAGATTACATTTGGATTGCTTGGGGATCCTCAGAGAACTAAGCAACACAGGAAAAATAAAATTAGAAAATCAGAGTGTTCTGAAGAGTCCTAGATTCAGGGTTCTAAAATGCATGGACCACATTATAGTACACGAAAGCAAATATTTGCATTCAGCTTCTTACGTAAGAAGCAAAGAGTGACTGAAATAGTACAGAGGAAGAAAGCATTTTTTCTCTTTTGATTTTATACTAACAAAGATCAAAATGAATTTGAGAAAAATCTCAGTATCACTTCTATTGTTTTAAAATTAATTAAGATTTGGATGGCTTTGTCATATTACTCAGCTATTTGACAGGGTTTTTCCAGTATGTAATACTTTACAAGGGATTTTCAAAGTAGGCTGCAATGTGGGGTAACTGACGAGAGCACATGAGCACCTTTTAAAGTTTTAGAAGGTATATCTGAAAAAAATAATCCTACCACTTATCCAGAGGATCTCCTATATATACTTTTACTATTGTGTTGCAATTACTATTTTAATTGCCTGACTTGCCCCAGACATTCATACAAAAAATGGACATTACCCTTAAATTACTTCTGAAAGACTATGTCATAACCTGAAACATTGTCATAAAGTTAATTAATCTGTAACTAGTAGGGACCTTATAAAATGCCAACAAAGGCTTTCAGGCATCCTCTTTTCCTCTTTCAGCAGCTGGAGAAAAAACTTGTTAGAGGTGAAGAAATTTGCATTTTTCAAGACACAGAACAGAACTTTTGCAGCCAGGGATCACCCAAGGAGGTTATTCTGCAAAAGGCCCTCTGTCTCACTGAGGTGTCCTTGAATGGGAGAGGAGAACTCCACTGGAGACTCATTCACCTCTTCCCAAAATTGCAGCAGAAAACTGGCACAAAAAGACAGGGAAAGTAAGAATCTCTCAAATACAGAGATGTCCTTTTTCCTCTCTGAAGAGGGTCCTTACCTGAGTCCCAAGTTTATTAACTGGTTTCCAAACATCTTCTTAGCACTTGAAGAAACACTTACCATGTCTCCTCATTTTCTGAATTTGTAAAATTTTTTGGTTATGGTAGATATAACAAGTTATAAACAGTTGTACCACTTACAATAATTGCCAATTAATAAATAGGAGAAATACTTTTTTCATATGGTTATGAATGTAAAAATCAGGTTTTCCGTAAATATCCATGCATTTAACAATATACTTACTGAAGTGTTTAAAAAAATTGAAATCTGTTCTTCACAATAATGAATCATAAAGGCAATCTTAGAGGTTTCATGCATTTATATCCCTACTACAAGAGGAACAAGGCTGGGAAATTGTTTTCCTAATACTGCACTTTTTTCTTACCAGAAATTTACTTTCAGCTTTGATCTATGTGTGTGTGTGTGTGTTTGTACATCTGTCTGTATGCCAGCTGTGCACCAGGAATAGACTACACAGTTCTGTTCTATACGCAGCAATTACTTATGTGGAATATTCAGAGATTACTGTTCACATTTTAAGCGACAATTTTATTCCCATATTATCAGGCATGATGGGCGGCTCTTCATAACTCACTCAATTTTTGGAACACTCCTTTGGCGTACCAGTATGCCATTACATTGCCATTTTGCACTGCAGTCACATGAATTCCAAGCTTCATCACAGTGTCCTGCAAGACATAAGTAATGCGACTTTCTAAATAATTTTCACATTATCTATGAGGCAAGGGAATATGATATTGTCTCAGCAATGAGATTTCTTTAGGGGCGTAGCCTTGGGAGAGAATGTGGCAGTAGTTGCCTTGAAAGCCTCCCAGAGGACTCTGATGCTAACTGCTTCATTATTTGGGCCTAATTTATGAAAATGCTTTGACAGAAAATCAGATTTTAAATGATAAAGTTGCTAATGCACATAAGAGTCAAATTTCCTCTGTGGCTGAGCTTGGTGGCAGTGGATGGCTGGAAGAGGGTCTTTGGCTGCTGCTGTAAGTACCTTCAAACTCCTCCTTGTGACACAGTGAAGGAGGGTATAGGTATTCTGACCCCAAGAGAGGCACTGAAGCAGCGTATGTGCGTTTGATGCCAATACAGGTGTACTAGCAGCCCAAGTCCTGAAGGCAATATACCCTTGTTTGTAGGTCCTGTGTTTCAGTTAGAAAGCTCTATCTCTGAGCAGAATTTACCAGCTTTCTTATGGCATTATGAGAACCTGCCTTATTTGTTTCCAGCTTCAAAGATGATTTTCTTCACTTTGTGCTGTGGACATAAGTTGAAGTGTGGAAATAACAATGAAGGGTAGCGTACAGCTTCCCCACAGCTTCCCTACCTTTCCTTCCTTTCTTTAACTAGAGCTTTTGATCAAGTCTAAAATGCAAAAGCATTTAAAAGGACATGTAAATTTATGTCAGTGCATAAATATTAAATGCAATAATAAATGTTCTACTGGTATTATCTATTTATACTTAAAAGTTGCCATATGCAGGGCAATAAATACTTTGACATTGTATATGTGTAAAAATAACCTAGCATGTCTTTTTCACCCTAACTCATTTTGTGTAAAACACCATTAGGAACAATCATAATGATAGTTGTATATATCCTGAGGGACTGACGAGCACTAGCAGATGCTCACCTTTTGGTTACTGACTGATGGAAGTTGAAATTAGAGGAATTTTGCCATCCATCATGCAGGTGCTGAGAGACTAAGGTGATAAGTTCAAAGAGCTGATGGTTAATAATTAAATATAATAAGCATCTGCTATTGTTATTACCCAGGGGCTGAAATGTGCTGTTTAGACACAGTAGCATTACGAACAGCGTAACTCTGCATTGCCTCTGGAAGGATCAGGCAAGAATTGCCACTGACCTGTACAAAATCAGAGCTTTCCCAAGGACTCCTCTGCAATAATTTTTAAACACTTCAGCCCAAATTCCAATCTCCTCACTCATTCTGACCAGTACCAATATAATGTCACTGTAATTACTGTTGGAGTAAAGGGCTAATGGGACAAAGATGACCCTCAGCCCTTGCCTGTACCTGGAGTAGGTCTCATCTCCCCTAACTTTAAAATTTGCCAAGCTGGGCTTTTAGTTTAAGCCAGCTGTTCAGGCTTCCTCTATAGTCAATGGAAAGAGACAGGCATCTTCACAGGGAGCTGAACCTGTCCTAAGATAATTTGGCTGAACTGTGCTTTGAAGATCCCCTCTTTCTCCACTGCCTGCGAAGGGAGTAGAGCTAAAATTTAGACTTTTAGATTAAATGAATTCTAATCTAATACCTAAGCCAAATTAAAGCTGATAGTTAAGGCAAGTCTGTACCTACTGACAATGCTATATGCTTCTGGGCGTAGGCCTTGAGGATCTTTTTTTATCTTTCTTTGAAATACAGCTGAAAGATGTCAAATAATACGTTTCAGTATTATTGCACAAGCAAAATAGATTTCTCAGTGACCCCTAATAATGTGAATCTAGACATCCCTAGTAGGATCGTACTTCTATTTTCATTACCTCTGAGGTAGATGCTTTTTTTTTTTAATCACAGATATCTTATTGATTGAGAAACCTAAGTAGAAATACATGCTAAATTGAGCAATTATTCCACTTACACTATTGACTCTGCCATTATTCAGGTCATTTCAGTTAGCCAGTGTTTTTAGAATTATTTGTGCTTAAAAATGTGTAGCTACAATACACAGAAGCAGCAGAGGCAATGCAAAGTGCTAATGACTTTTATCAACTCTAGCAAACTGGCTTCATATAATTTACCTACGTGAGTTGTGAAAAAAACAATAGCTATATTTCTACCACCAACAAAGTTAGCATTAATTCTAGAAGAGTTTATCCGTGTGGGTAGAATTACTTAGGCAAATATGTGTAAATCTGTATTTTTTTAATAAAGTAGGCATATGCAGAGTTTGATAGCTTTTCACAAGTATAGTTGATTGTTTTGATGAATTAATTTTCTGGTTTTCCTGTTTTATGGGAGGGGAGAACAAACCCAGTTATACTCAGGAAAAATACTTCCCCAGAATGCTTTGAAACATGTTCATTACTTTGCTAGGCTCTGACATATAGTTTTATATAAAAGATGGCCTTTCCTAGAGATGGTTATCTGGCTTTTTATGACTCTTTCTTCTCTGACTGCTTAATGGGCAACTTCAACAGTGTGAGAAAATATTGTGACTTCTCCTTCCTCCAGCTGCCACCCTCTGATCTTCTGCCTCCTCAAGACTTTGACATCCCTCTGAGAAGGGCCTGTCCCTAAGACCAGAATCATGGCAGCAGATACAAACCCTGGGCTGTTAGGCAAAAAGTAGTTACTGCCTTCTCTACTGTCTAAACTCTGGATGGCAATGGAGTAAGTTAGGAGATACGTACCCAATTCTCCAGCAGGGTGTTAATGAGCATGTAGCATGCCTAAGTTTGGGCATGTGGAGAGCTTTATGGTTAACTAAGGAGTTTTGATACTAAGGGATTTAGGTTAACTAAGCTTTAGGTATGTTCAGTTAAGTGTGCTGAACCAGCTTTCTAGGCTACTGACTTAAATGTTTGCACCTAAGAGTCACCAAGGTCCCAGGCTAGGGAAAATCAGTCATTGCCACATTCTCCAACACTTACACTTATTTTGCTATTGAAAATAGTTTTCTATTTCTGGCTTCTGCCAATGTGAAGGACTGATATCTGGAATTGAAAAAATTTGCACGTCAGATATCTAAGACATAACTGATTCCTGGTAAATATTGCCTAGTTCTGATATATTATTTAAGTTAGTAAAGGGAATGAGAATACGAGATTTCATATACTGGTTTCTGAAGAAGTTGTACCATGACCGTGTTAACTCTAACTTTGCAAAGCTTAAAATACGTGAAAGAAGTGAACTGACATAGAGCTGCTGAGATAGTGACTATAATGGCAGAAACGCCACTGTCAGTTTATGTAAAGAGCTGCATGCCTTGCTAATAGATAAAGACTTGAGCTTTGGCTAAACTGATAAGGATTTTCCAATTTAGTGAACTGTGCTTGTTTGCTTCATGGGAGCCCTTCTATATGGATAACAAAAAAAGAAATTAAAAAAGGAAACTTTGCCTAAATTATATCTGGATGTAATTTAGTGCCATAAAACCCGAAGACGAACCATAGTGCTGATGCCTTTGTATCTGAAATAAATTAGCACAATATAAGACAGTGAATGTCAGTGAGTTACAGTGGACAACTACTAATTTTAGTGTTAAACATCTTAAAAGTACATGAAAGATTGCAACGCCTGAAATTTTTATCATGCAGAGGGACTGTTCTTTAGGATTTGTTTCTCTTTTGTTGTGTTTGAAGATACTAATGATAATGCATTTACTGACCAAGGACCAAAAGTTCTCCCAAGCGTCCAGCCTGGGAAATGAGTAAGAAGTCTTCCTCCAACCTTAGGAACTGCTCATTGCTTACTGATGTAGTGTTATCACTGTAGTGAAGTTTTAGCTGTTTCACATACCCTGGGAAACTGGCAAAATGTATGGAGATCATAGGCAGGACTATACACTTTAAAATCCCCTGCTGAGCTATGTGGAAGGAACAGTGAGCATCAACAGTCTATGAAGTTCGGTGCTGTGGTGCATGTGGGGTAAATACATCTTTGTTCTGCAGAACAACATTCATTTGGTGCATGCTACCACAGCTAATAGTGGAGCATTGGCAGAGTGGAGAGCACATCACCTATTCCAAAATCAATTCTTTTCTTGTCAAGGCATAATGGCTGCAATCTGACAGCCAGCAACATGCATAAAGTAATGTCCTCGGGACTAACAATCAAAAAACAAGGACCCTTTAAAAAACTTTTCAGGTTGCTTGGCAAATCACTTGGATCAGAACTTCAGATTCAAAGTGAACTTGGATATTGTGGCAGGAGTAGGGGCAAGTTAAGTAATGTATATTTAAGACAGGGAGTTCTTTATCACAGTATGTCGTAGATACTTGAAGTTTATATTGCTTCAAGGGAAACTGTACAAGTGCATGGAACAGGTATACACAGAGGATTAATAAAAGCCTATCGGCTACCCCTAGCTTAGGAAGTAGCTGTATTGCAAGTGATTGGTGATGGAGAAAGTACTTAAGAGGAAATGCCATATATTGTTAGCCAATTCTTATACTCTTTCTTGAGCAGCCACGTTTGTCCACTGTCAGAAAGTGACTGCTGGGCTAGTGGGACATTTGGCTTAACTGGTGCAATCACTATTCAGCAAGATACATAAATTAAAACCTTATTTTTAAGGTAGACAATTTCACCAAAATTTTCTGAACTTGTTGTTGGCTGTCCTGTATAATGTCAGGTATTCCCTGTCCCAAGTTGAGCCTCTGTTTCTCTATTTTTGGCTTCACAGGCCACTTTAAAAAGAAATATAAATGTGTTAAGTGAAAAAACTTCTGTTACTCACCAAGATGTCACCTGCTTTCAGGATAGGATACAAATCTTCATAATATGATCACATTACTGCTTCTTCATGGAATTTAGAAGCACCTTATCATGTATTTTGTAACACATTATGATGTCCCATAACAGTTTTTTTCCTGCCTGATAGAGATTTGTAGCAAGCAAATGCTTAACTCACAGTGAGAAGAGAGCTTGTGAGAAGTCAAAAAAAAAAAAGTTGATCAACATAGAAAACTACAGTTGAAAAGTAGAGGGATAATATAAAACTAACCAAAAGTAAAATTTTAATATGCCTACGGCAAATAAAACAGAGACCAAAAGCTTTTTCAGTGTAAATGAATAGAAATATAAGAAATATATAAAAAGAAATTTAAGAACTGAAGGCATTGCACAAATGATGAGATCAAGACTGAAGACAACTTAGGTATAGCAATAAATGAAGAAATGCTTTTCTTTCACATAGGATGATGATGTTGAAGAGAGAAGAAAAAGGTTGAATGGCTTAGAGAAAGGAAATTATGGAAATGATAAAGCATATGCTGAGGGGAGGATTTAATTATTTTCATTAGAAGGAAGAAAGCTTGTAGTATAAAAGCTTAGTGTTGACACAAGAATAAGTGGGAAAACTTTCATGAAAGTATTTAAAATGGCATTTATGTTTATAAATATCAGCGTGAGGCTCTGTGACATATTTCTTACAGGTGAGGAAATGAAACAAAGACTAATGGTATTAGAGTGGTCTTGACCGTATTCTGAAAAAAATTAGCGTGGGATTGGTTTTGATGCACCAGTGCTGGGTTGTGTATTTTCCCCAAATGAGGTTTTCCTTCCAAAAGTTGTATTATGAACTTGAGATCTAAGGCTGAAATTACTACACCAATTAAGGTAAATTCCTGTATGCGAGACTCTATCTCAGCAACATTTATGACTGGAGATTTCCCTCCCTTTAAGAAAATGGAAATTTGTGTTCTGTGGGATAACAAAGAATCTTCAGAATGAGGTATCACCTTGCAAAGCCACTTTGAATTAGTTCAATTCAGGCTTTAATCAAAAAGGGGAAAGTTATTTGTATGGCATACCTACTGGCATACAACTTAGCTGACTTTCTTAGGAAACCTATCTTATATTCAGTTGTCTAGGGGATACTCTAGACAGCAATTCAGCACATCAGAGTTGAACTCCTGAGTTAGCCCTTTGAGGACCCTTTCTTTTGCAGTCGCTATGGATGGAGTTGAGCTTCTTACTTCAGGGCCTACATCAGGTCTGTAAAAATCTGAAGTCTGAATTGCTCTGCCAGGCTATAGTTTAAAAATGACACAACAATGTGAGGAC
This sequence comes from Aquila spilogaster, assembly GCA_024606505.1. Lineage (NCBI taxonomy): Eukaryota > Metazoa > Chordata > Aves > Accipitriformes > Accipitridae > Aquila > Aquila spilogaster. Next base: position 63,198,862 of record JANHGO010000053.1, read on the forward strand.
TAGACCACAAAGCCTCTAAACTGTATGAATGATGTTACATTTCATTTCTTTATGTTTTGTCACATCAGAGCTGATCTATGCAATTCTCTGTGGTCTGATAACATTGAGAATTCAACTAGGTTCTATTTATACTTGAAACTGTTAGTTCTGCAGTGACATTATGGAAAAAACAAAGGCTTTTAACTTCTTTAGCTATCCTGTGAGTAACAGAGTTTGCATTTCTTCTGTATCAAAAGGTATAGCTGGAGTACTTCAGTGAATTCTTAGCAATTCTCCCATTACTGTGGTCAGCTTCTGCATTGCTTTTGAATCTTTAACTCTTCTTTTTCTCAAATCTCTGGTGGATTGTTAACCCAGTTATTATTAACAAACTTTTTGTATTATGATATATTTTGTTCCTTTTATATTTCTTTCAATTATTCATATGCATCAAGTACTTGCTTATATTTCTTTTTTTTTTTTTTTTGTGCTGCCCATTATATTTTGCTGGGTAGCCAATTTTTTAATAGTGCATTCCTCAGGGTTAATTAGATATTGATCTCTATTGTCATCAGGTGCTTTAAGACATTTTTCATGATCTGAACTTATTTTTGAGCCATTCATTTGTCTAGGTAGGTATTCTAAAGGACTGGTGATTGTTTTGATTGATGTGTATTGAAGAATTTCTAATTTCTACCTTTCTGTTGTAAACTACAGCGTTACTAATCAGTAACAGTTGCTAATCAGTAATCTCTGCAATTCAAGTTATAAACTCTGTTATAAATTCGTTGAACAAACACCAACACTGTCTTTGAAACAGTGATAAAAATATCAGAAAGCTTGAAAATCCAGAGATGTGACTTGCAAAATTATAAATTAAACAAGTTAATGTTCTCAAAATGTTAGCAAAAAAAGCAGCAGATATGCACCTTCAATCTTGTTTTCTATCCCCAGCTTCTGTTAAAAAACTTGGTACGGTCAACAGTCAGTTATGCTGAAACAAGCCAATGCCATATATATTTTGAGATGCTCAAAGAGAACAGTGAGGGACTTCTGATGATATAACCACACAGGGTTAAATAATTCTTTTTCAGAGGAAAGCAGAGCTAAAATATTCCTAAAGGTCACATGCCATCTCTTCAGACCATTTAAGGCTTCTGAAATGCCACTCTGAAGTAAAATAACCTCTCCAGTAGAGTCATTCTGTTAGAGAGCCAGCTAACATCAGTACTGAGATAAATGGGAGTGCAGAAAATTGATTTTACACTTGTACTGTAAGTGTGGTCAAATGTTGGAGGCCAGTACCTCAAACATGATTCTATAGTACTGCTGTGCTTTAAAAATAATAGCACAGGAAAATATGTTAAATATCTTAATATATCCTTTTTTGCTAGCTTTATATTAAAATGTTCACTTACAAGTTTAATTTGCAATGTGGCACAAGCTTCATTTTCTTCGTACTTGCTTCTCTCTGTTGATAATACTTATAAAGAAACTGACCTCTTTTTTCCTTCATCAATCACTTCCTCTCATTAAGCAGTTTCTCGTATTGCAAACCAGCTCTTGCAGTTTGACAGGTAAATAAATGCATACTTTCCTTCAAGCAAGACTGACGAAACCTTAATAGAGTAGGAAGTGAAGCTTTATGATATTTCATCTTAATTATTTTTCAGCAGGATTGTTTTAGCATGGAGAGATTGTTGAGATTAAATAAAAGTAGCATTTGCACAGATCTAATTTGATTGTACCAGATCTGTTAGCAGTTCTGCGCAAGCTTCTGGCTGCCAGCCTTCTTTTTTTCTCCTCTTTTATTTCTATTTTAGATGTTTCTGGTTTGAGAAAGCTCATGTCTTTTTTGGCTCCTTGCCTTAGCTCTTACTGGTTAAGCTACAGTACTATCCAACTGGGACCAGCGATCTCTTTTCAGGTGTTTCAGACCTCATCATGGTTGAGTAACAGCAAGAACAATTAATGCAATATTCTATTACTTTCTCCTCCCTGCAGTGTTAAATAGTCTCCAGGGTATGTAGGCAGCAGGATGATGACATTTTGAGAAGCCCCAGTGCATTGTTGGCAGCTTAAAAAGAAATCAGTTGGCCTTATTTTTTTCCTACTTAGAAATTAAGAGGATTTGTAGCAACCCAGCATAGTTCAACATACATCTTAGTATGTAGCGCTAGTGACAGTAGTCAAAGAAATCCTGATAAACCAAAACTGTAAGTTAAGGTAAGCAGGCTAAACTGAGTACATAGTAATGAGTGTCTATGTGAGGTGTCTTGCCTAACTTGATTCTTGGTGAATGTTTTCTTCCAAAGATGAGCAGGAGGTGGAAAGGAAATGTGATATTTCTCATCTCCTGTTCTCTAGCAATGCTGGAAATCTTGTTTTGGACTTTTCTTGTTGAGTATAAACCAAAAATCCACTAAAGCAAAAACTCTGGAAAAACTAGAAAGTTAAAACCGAGTACACCGTTCAGGCCAAAAGGTGCCAGTGGCTTTCCACTCCCCCCCGTCACCGCTGCCCTGTTTTCTTCAATAAGACTGCATGTAAGTAAATGCAAGAAGATGTTGCTCAACAGATCAAAGTCATTTTAAATATGTCTAAACACAGACTTAGTCTCACCTTTAGGTATATTAATTCTCATCCTAGTAGTGATCAAAATGATTCCTTTCAATTGTTCTTTTGGGATATTAATAAAATTGAAGAAAAAGATTATGTTAATTCTAGTTGGGCAATTCTTCAGACAATTTGTACTCTTCTGGAACAGAGCTATCATTGCTGTAATATTGTTTGCAAAATGAAACTAACAGATGATCCGTAATTTAAAAAGACACTGTGGTTGGTGAAAGTATCTACTACCTTGGAAATAAATTGATATAGGATATGGGGGATGTGCCTAAATAAAAATCTTAATAATGTCCAAAGTCTTTGGGTGTAATTTGACAGTGGAATTTGGCAAAAATGTGGTACACTTACTTACAACGCACCTTGCAATTAAACAAAGAAAAAGAAAATTATGGAATCTCTAGTTTACCATAATGAGCAAAATATACTTTCTCTTTTAGAAGTCTATTTGTTACTTTTGCTTCCTGAAGACATTATTCTTGTCACTTTTGTAGACATTACTTTTGTACTTTTTGTACTTGCCATTACTTTTTATACTTGTTAAAATTCATAGATCATTATTGTAAAAGCAACAAATGATTTTACATAAAAAATGTATAAATTCTTTATTTCACATGAAAGTACATCTGGGTACAGTTTCAAATGCATAAAAGCAATCACAATTTCAAAGAAAGATACTAGGTACCCAAAGAGAATTAATGAGAGTCAAGGTTCCTTTCCAAAAATGTCTCAGCAAGTGTCCTAAAATTGTTCATCTTCAGTGAAGAATGATTTCATGCACTACTATGAACAGTTAACTCAGTAGTTCACATCAGCCAAACCCAAACTATTACTAAGAAATGAGGATATTTATTTCTTTCTTTTTTCTCTGCTTTTCATAGTTTTAACAGGAGTGGACATTGTAATGCAAACTTTAAGATAAATCAAGCTCAGAGGTTTATATCCTCTCTTCATTGCATGTGGTAGGAAGGTTTCTTCATAAATACAAATAGACTGCAGAATACTTTTCCATGATCTTACATTGAGAAGGATGGTTATAAACAACAAAAACCCAAGGAAGCAAAAACCCCACCCTAATCTTTGAAAAGTAAAATAAAGCAGGGTAAAATAAAATGCAAAGTAAACTCTTGCTTGAGACACAGAAAAATAACTATTTTTCACATTAATTCTTAACTTCCACTGTGCTAACATGCAAGGTGAATGTAAGTGGGTGGGTTAATGCATAGCACTGTTTTTTGATGAAGTGTGCCACACAGAGTCAGAAACAACTCTCTAGTACTTGAAATTCACAGTTATAAAGGGCACAGGAAAAGTAATGCAACCCTGTGATTAATTAAAACCTAACCCATGGTGTTTTGAGTGGAAGGACTCACCTTTAGGCTCAGCTAGCTGTAAATGAGTCCAAAAAATCCAAGAGTATCCATGGTCTTTCACCCAGTTTGTAATAGGGCTGTTTTAATCAACAATGGATAGAAGCCGTGTTGAAAAAACCCCAACAGAACTACAACCAACCCCCCCTGCCCCACCTCAGTTCAGCCAGGGATAGTATTAATGATTACTTGTAAGAAGTATTAAATCAATATAAATACCAAGATTTAACACTTCCTTCAGTGAATGTAGTTCTTTCAATGTGGAGCTGGTACATGTGTAAACCTGCATGAAGGGATTATTGGAAAACTTATGGATACTGAATGAAATATTCTCATTTTAGCTAACTGACCTACTGCCATCCCCCCATCTCAATTTTCAGCTTTCCTCAACTTGTTGTCATTCCTAAAAAAGGCTTATAGCTTCCTCCTTTTACATCAAAAATACATAGTCCTTCCAGTTCTGCAGTAGAAATAGTAACAATAGTTGAGATGTTATTGTCCTAAAGCTGCTCTTCATATCTGTCTCCCAGACAGTGTTGTCCCTGCTCCCGCAAAAAGAAAAAAAAGGAAAAAAAAAAAAAAGGAAAAAAAAAAAGAGAAAAAAAAGAAACAAAAAGGGCTGGCATGTTTCTAGCTTCTCCATAAACATCTTGCTGGTTTATTGAGCAGAAACTATAATGGAAGAAAATCCTGCTGAATCCTGAGTCCTGCTGAAGCTTTCAGGGTTGTATCTGATATGAATGGTTCTGTTTTACTTAGCACTACTCACACTTCCAGTTTGAGGTCAAAGATTACGTTGATTCTGGTTTCATCCTGCACAATTTGTTCACTCTTAATTTTAAAGGAGATTTCCTGATTCAACATTCATAATCATGAAATGATTGTCTTTAGTGATAATTACTAATTTTGGTTTATTGATGAGCAGGACATCTTAACACAAATAATTAGATTTAGATACAGAATTAAAATTAATTAACATACATATTGCCCTTAGGGCTCAATATTCTCATGCTTTCTCAGTCTTGTTTATTTTGTTCTGATTTGTGTTTTTTACAAGAATTCCTGACAAATTGCTACTGTTTAGATGAAATTCATGTATCATTGATAAATGTGAAAGGTAAGTAGAAGCCTTACTGATTGGTGTCTACTGAAGCCTCAGTTGTTAAACTTAGAGTGTATTCCGATGGAACAATGAACAATGGTTACTTTTCAGTAAAGGAATCTTCCATTCTTTTTGAAGTCTGCATCACCCATATTAGTTCATTTGTCAGTAATGGCTCTGCACTTTTATTTATAGTAATATTACACTAATGATACATCGCAGTCAAGTCTGTTTCTCTCTGAAAACACCCAAAAAAAAGCCTTAAAGTGTACATGTTGGCCTGTGCAATTATTGTATTGTACCATCAGCCTGAAAAAAAAAAAAAAGAAATAATGACCTGTTAATTCAGGTCTAGAGCACATAAAAAGGAAAAGCTCAGAGAAAAGAGATAATCTATTAACATCCAGCTGAGAAAAAGAATAGCTATAAAAGGTGGCACCAGCTCAGCTGTTTATTTATTCATAGATGCTAACCAAATAAGCTAGAACTGTCACAGCAGGGTTTTCTTACACATTTACCATATCCTTTTTAGTAAGTTTCCTATAACATAAAAATAAATCAGAATCATATTAGCTTGCTTGTAGAATAAGAAAGTTAGCAGCAATGAGACTACACCCACATCCTGGTGTTGACCCTAAGAGACCTTATTTTAGGATTGTGGCCAAATGTCCTACATAATTAATTTAGAAACAGGTCCACAATAAAATGCAGACCCGAAAGAGCTGCAGCCTTTGAGAAAGTTCAAATGAAGCTATTGATCTAAGGTAAATTAAATTCTATAGCAATGTGTTCAGTGCAAGACTGATCCAGTAAAGACAATATTCTTTTTTTTTTTTTTTTTGGTACTGAATAATGAGCTCACTCTCTGCATCTTCTGTTTCAAAATCATGTGAACATAAAGATACAGGTCTTGATCACTTGGAAGCTGTTATTGAGATAGAAATGTTTTGTTGTTGCTGTTTTTTTGAAAACTAGACAAACACAGACTTTAAATAGACTTTTTCAGACTGAAATCTGAAATTTTGCAGCCTGCTATTTCTTTAATATATTCTCCACTGTGTGGAAGAGATTCCCTAGTTATTTTGTTATATGCTGAACCATGATAAGGATTTTTGAAAGGGGTGAAGGGAAAGTAATCTCCGCTTCTGGGAAAGCCCATTCTTTTAACTCAAGGTTGATACAGTGTGCATCTAATGATAACTTTTATCTCCGACTCATAGAGATACTTCCTAAGAGCTATTTTTTTCAGAGGTGTATTAGATTACAGCAAGTGGCATTTAATTCTCATTCAAGGCATAATAAATGCCCATAGATTCCTTGTAAGACAGCAGTTGTGTCATTTTCTACAAATTTATTACTATGACTGCTAAGACATGATATGTCGAAGGTTTGTGAATTTGGGATAGTGTGCCATTTCTTTTTTTTTCTCTTTGTGGTGAATCAGACAGCATCAGCAATTGACACAATGAAAGAATATTTCAAATGCCTACATCAGCCTTCCCTGATCATTGCTGCTGTGACATAAAGTATAGGTATGTACTTGGGCTTTTGCTATTACGAACATTTACACTGTTACCTACAAATGCATGCCCCTCAATCTATTTTAAATATTCTGCTTGCCAATAAGCAGAGCACAGTCTGTGAATCACAAACCCATGTGAGAATTCATGCAATGTACACACAAATTCACATCAAAACTGCAAAATGGTGTTTTCAATCGTATTTCCCAAGATACCTTTTCAGTTCTTAGACAAATGAAAATGTTAAGATTTTGAATGTCTTTGCTTTCTTGCTCATGTAGAAGACTTAGAAGTGTAGCTATAGATTTCTGAAAAACTGGAAGATGTGGCTGTTCATTATAAGAGAAAGAAACTGCAAGAAACAGAATTGTTTCCTGAACTGAGGACAGCTATAGGGAAAAAAAGTAAAACGTAAATACTTCCCATGATCTCATTTCAGTACAGGCTATATATTGGATCAATTTTATCTCCATATGTTCTCAGAATATTTTTCTCGTTTACACATAGATTACTTGAATTTTCTTTATCTACTTCTTAAAGGAAGTTCACCTACAAATCCTTTAGAATTCAACAGCTTAACCTCATATGTGAAAAGGGCTGCTTATGTCATTCAAAACTGATAAGAGACACATTCTTCTCTTACTTCAGCTCTTCTATTTTAATAGTCAAAGATAAATTAGTATTAGTAAGTAACAGATTTAAGGAGTCACTGTCCAAAAGCTCTTGTAATCCAATGGTAAACTGAGATCACTGCAAAGAATTCTAGATTGGCTTAATCAGATATCTGAGAGTGCATTACGTCAGAGCTTATTACTAATATATTTGCAAACATTAGTTTCAATACTTCATGAATTATTTAACATTTTTATTCAGAAACTGCTGAACATTAAAAACCTTTCTCTTTAAAAAGAAAAAAGAATATGTTAACTTTTTTTATTTTATCAGATCATCTTTATTAACCGATTATTTAAGAAATATTTCATGAAGTTAGTGTAGAAGAGAATACCAAGCAAAGCATATAGATAAAGAGAAGGATAGCCTTTTTAAAAAGCATTTCATGAATAATCTGTTAAGTAATCAGATTCTTCTATAAACACTCATGATAAGTTTAATATCTTTTGGGGACATCTTTATTCTTAGAAATATGATCTGTTGAATCTGAAATTTTGAAAACATTATCCAAAATCTGCATATTTTTACTTGAAACATCTGATTTTTGCACATATTCAGAATCAGTTTGCATATTTTTCCTTCATTCATCTTTTGCGTTCTGTCTTATACAGTCAAGATAGTTAAAAGAGGATGAGTGGCATTCTGTTTATAAATCAGAACTGTGGAAATGAAGTGTTGAATGGGGAAACTTATCACTGTGTTAATGGTCTGAAGATACTAATTGTTGCTTCCTGTTGGTCGGCATAATAATAAAAAGAAATTTTAGGGATGGATTATATAGGGCTAGAACATAAGAAAGTACATACTGGTTCAGATCCAGGATCTGTTCAGCCCAGTATCCCAGCAGTAGTCATAAGTAGAAGTTGGGGATAAATAAGAAGAGATCAAACATACATGACAGTTTCTCTCTAACTGTTCTCAGCACACAGGATTTCCTGAGCCTACAGTGATTAGAGTGTTTCTTAACCTTCAGAATGCCAGTCTTCCAAATACTGGTCCAGTTGTCCCCTTGAACCATAACATCACTTGCAAGGATTTCTGCGGGTTTACTCTCTGTTGCATCTCTGGCTAACCTACCTCTATGCCATCCTGAAGAGTCCCATCCTACTTAAATAGTCTTTGCAGGTAAGAAAATAATTAGTTGTGACCATTTTTATGGCCCTTTTCTGAACATTTCCTAGCATTAGAAATTGAACACGAGTTGGTAGAATTAGGAAAAAACCACTGCATAGCTGGAGTTGAAACTGGAGTGTGGGCTGTGAAGGGTAGCTAGAAGCACTTCTACACCTACAGTGCACCAGGAGAAAGATCAAATAAAATGTGGACCTGCTCCTGAATGGGTTGGGTGACCTAGTGGCAAAGAAAAGTTGGAAATACCTAGTGCCTTCTTTATCTTGGTCTTTACTGGCAAGGTTTCTGTGCAGACCTCCCAAGTCTCTGCATCTAGTTGCAGAGTTTGAGGGAGACGTACTACTTGCAGTGGGAGAGGAAGGAGTCAGGAGCTTATAGTTGCAAGTATTCAAGTCCATGGGATCAAACAGGATGCACCTGAGTGGGCTGGTAGAGCTGGCTGATGGCATTGTGAGGCTACTTTAATACCTTTGAAGGGTCATGGAGATTCAGAGGGGTCCCAAATAATTGGAAAAAGGCAAGTTTCATGTCATTCTTCAAGAAAGGCAAGGAGGAAGATCTAGGGGACTACAGACTGGTCAGCCTAACCCCAGCCATGTAAAAGGTTGCTGAATTGTGTAGCCTGACAGATGTGAGGCTGCTGCAGTTCTATGTTGCCAGGTCCAGCTAGTAGCAAGGCTGAGCACGTGTCCTCCAAAAGCATTTACATACACATAGACACACACAAACACATTATGCACACAGCAGCCATACAGAATAACACGGACTGAAAACAGTACCTTGATCAGCACACACATAAGTGCACACAGCACTCATGCAAACACGAACACCATGGAAGGCCTGATCCTGCTCCTCCACTCTGACTGATTAGCACTGAAGTCAGTAGTGGAATACATACACATACACATACACTGTGTATTACTTCAGCAGATGGTCTTAAACACTTAAGGTTTACTGACTCCTGTGTCTCTTGGTTTCCTCTGGCTGCTGGCTCTGGGACCTATGAGCCCCTGAAGTTTGTAGTCCCACCCTAAGTGCTGGTTCTCAGATGTCAGATTGTTTCACACAAATTTACACAATTTGGATCTCTCCGCTAGCTGATCTGAGATACCCAGTTTATCCAGTGGGTGGCTCCTAGATCCCTGGTCTGCCCTAGTTGCTGCCAGTTGGATCTACGAGCCCCTGAGGTTCATGATCCAAAATCAATTGTCGGTAGTCAGGCTACTTATCTTTTTTCCTGCCCATCCAGCTAGAAGTTTGGTAGCATTCATACATACTCTTTCAGAATAGGGACTACAGTCAGACAAAATAGAGTTAGAAACAGATTTAATGGGAACATAGGACAGACTGCAGTGATGAAGTGCGGGGTTTAGACAGAAAAGCATACTGACCAGCAGCCCGTTCATACTTGACTGGCCCCTTTATCCCCTTTTCCCTTGCTTGTTCCTCCTCAATCCACTTGATTCCTCCCTTTCCCCAGCTTTGGGAAACTTCACATAATGAGTCTTGCACATCACCAGAGTCCCCTTAAAACATGCCACAATAAGTTTTACACAATCTCAGAATACTCTTCTCCCTGCATGTCACAGAAGGTCCTATACCCCTTTAGACAATTACCCCTTTGACAAGGGTTTTGATGTAGTCTGCTGTAGCACCATGGATCTGGTAAGTGCCTAAAACACTTCTGGCATTATTTGACTTGGAAAACAGTGATCAGTGATTCAAAGTCTGACTGACAGCTGATTATGAGTGGTGTTCCTCAGGGGATGGTACCAGACCATTAATGTTTAACATCTTCAGTAATGATCTGGATCATGGGAGAGGATTCAGCGTGTCCTTAGATACACCACACTGCGGGGAGCCATTGATTCTCTGAGGGAAGGGCTGCTATCCAGATGGCCATTGACAAGATGGAGGAATGGGCTGGCAGGAACCTTATAAGATTCAATAAGGGCAAACACAAAAGGGTCCAGCTCCTGGGATAAAATAAATCCCTTATAGTAATACAGGGGTGCAAATGCCTTAGTAGAATATACCTCTGCAGAAAAAGTCTTGAGGGTCATGTTGGACGATAAATTGAAAATGAGTCACTAGTTTGACCTTATGTTGATGAAGGCTAACCACATATTGGGCTGCATTAGCAAGAAAATGGAATTAAATAAAGTAAACCAATTATTCCCTTCTACTTGGCATTTAAAAGACTTCATCTGGAGTATTGTGTTCAGTTTGGAGGCTCTAGTGCAAAAGAGAAATATGCAAACTGGAATGAGTCCAGTGGAGAGCCACTAAGATAGCTAGGACATCTGAGGACAGGCTGAGTGAATTGGATGGAGAAATGAGGGCCAAGGAAGGATCTAATTGCAGTCTTCCAGTATCTAAGGGTGGTTCACAGAGAAGACTCATTTCTAACGTACACTGCAAAAAGGCAGAGGCTACAGTTACATGTTGCAACAAGAAAAGTTCCATCTATATATAAGGAAAAAAAAAGCCACAGTGAGAGTGGTTAAGCACTGGAGAGAACCTGTCTATCTCTATCCTTGGAGATTTGTAAAACTGGACTGGACAAAGCTTTGAACAGCCTAATCCAACACTGAAGCTGGCTTTCCTTTGAAATGGACGTTGAACTAGATGATCTTCAGAGATTCCTTCTAATTTCTTTTTCTTTTTTTTTTTTAATTTTTGTACTTTATCTCCTCTGAGATGAAGGGTTGGAAAATGAACATGGCATTGTGCACTGCCAACATTTACACAGCAGCACAGATACTAGTTATGTTATGTTTTCTATACTCTCCTAATAGTTCCAAGCATTTGATTTGCCTCTTAGCTATTGCCTAGCACACTAATGGTGGAAGAAGTGCAGATGAATACCTAACTATTCTTAGGTACAGACAAACATTTATGCACAAACTTGTAAATAATGAACGCACAAAAATATATGGGGTTAGTTCACTGCTCCCTGTGTGTCCCAAGACACACGTTACCTGAATTTTCCCTCTTTCCATCTCTGTTCATGCCATGTAGTTCAGACATTTCATCTAAAAAACATCTTCCTAAAAGAAAAGGAATAGGTATGGCAAAAGAAGGAAATGAGATTAAGGCATTTGAAGTATTTATTGATAACATCAACAATTCATCACAAATTGAACGAGATCAAGCTGTCCAGAGATGATTCAAAAGGATGGCAGGAAACTATTGCTATAGAGCCATGGGACTTGACTGTACCTTAGACCTCAAGACTATATGTGTATGACTTATGATGACTGCAGGAGAAGATACATATGTTGTACATATGAAAAGAGATGTTCCCTTTACATTTGCAGGGAAACACATATTTTAGGACTTTCTCTTCATTGGTGGGCCCAAAGCAGGCATGAATAATGCTCTGCAGCTCAAATACACATGAAAAAAATCAAGAGAAGTATCATAAAATACATGGTCTTTATTTCTATCAGAACATAGGAATAGTCTTGGATTCTTATCAAGATGTCATCTGAGTAACAGCACGTGTATTCTCAGGAGTATGTTTTTTATTTGATTCTAGACAATCAGTTTGATCTGCAACAAAGAAAAGGAATAAATGTAAACAAGATAAGACCATAATTAGCTATCTTCACCAGAAAATAATATGAGCCAGGACAGATGAAATACTGAAGTGCTAAAAAAGACTGTCTCACAATAAATGCTTAATTTTAGCAACTTGCCAGAAATTTTACCAATTGAACAGGTCATGACCTCATCTGTTGCCAGTTACACTCATTAATATTTTGTATCATGTTTTATTTTGCAACAAAGTCACAGTTACATCACTGTCATAACACTAATGCATAACAGGTGAATTACATTTTGTGTTATTTTCCTTAATTCTTTTTGTGCTGATTATGCATATGCCCTTTTTGTCTGGACATACTTAATCCTAAAATGTCTCTATTAAAGGCTTTACAGAAAAGAAACATGGCAATAAATATTAAACCAAAGAAGTTCATAGGAAAGAAAATAATATTGGAATTGAGTTAAGATTTTGGGAAATTACCTTACTTTTAAAGATCCATCTATCTGGCAGTGGTTTTGTTATGCATGAATTAACTCTGAGTTGTAATCTTTCCAAGCTGACTTTGGAAAACTCTAATACAACCAACCTTTATTAGCCCTACTAATTCTCTTGGCTTATCTGTGCAGCAACACATGGTTGTCATGGGAAGTACAGAACAACATGGTTATTACATGTACTTTTGCCCTTTTTCTGGTGCTTTAAGATATCCTGTTGACTTCGGAACAGCTCATGCCTTACTCTCTCTTGACATCAGCTACAGACACTCAAACCAGCTGGGAACTCAGCAGAGAAAAGGGTAGCAACAACTGATGACAGCAAGGACAAAGTCTGTCAGCAAACCTGCCCCTTCCTTCTGAAGGACTGTCGTGGTTTCAGCCCAGCCGGTAACAAAGGACCACGCAGCCGCTCGCTCACTCCTCCCGCCCCCTCCGGTG
>JANHGO010000053.1:63211845-63244316 GCA_024606505.1 Aquila spilogaster
GCTGCCCCGGCTATGCCCCCCCACCTCCCAGGTTCCTGTAAAAATTAACTCTATCCCAGCTGAACCCAGGACAAGGACTAAATATTTTTTCACTAGAGAAATATGGATCAGTTTTCAAAGACGACATCACTTATCTCGTTAGTAGGAATGCTGTTTTTCAATGAGAGATGTATTAGACTTCCTGTGTCCTTGTTCATTCTGTGAAGGAAAAGGTTTCTCAAACCATAAACTATCCTTCTGGAAGGAAATATAGAGCTGTGCCATAGCATGAATGACTGAATGAGTTGATGTGGTCGTCCTGTGATTTAAAGATGCTCATAAAAGAACAGCTGGTTTAGAAACTTATGATGACATGTTTTATTCTGACATTTAATTTATTGATATTAAAGTTTTGCTTGAGTATTTGATTTGATAAATCGGTTTTAACAAAATATTAATTGCAAAAAGATTTCTTACACTCAAGATGGAATTTCTGGTCAAAAATCAAAACCCATGTAGATCTTGGTGAAAGCAGTCAGTACGATGATGTATGTGAAAGATACAGATCTGGGCTTCTGCTGATGTTGATGTAAGTCACTGCACTAAGTAGTGGGACAGCTTCTAAGCTAAATCCTTGCTCTGCCTCCTTTAGTTTGGCAACTTCAACCTTTCTTCACAACATCTTTTGTAGAGTATAATGCTGAGGTTTACTATAGGTCTCCTTTAGTCTTGCTTGCTGTGAAGCTTCTTCTTTTTATGAATAAGAAGAAAAATTAGACTTTTGAAGGCAGGGAGATAGATAGAAAAAACAGTTAAGACTAAATTATGATTATGAGATGAAATAAAATAAAATCCAGTACAAGTTGCAGGGTACTGAGACAATTCTTTACAAAAAGATAGTGTTCTAATAATCCCACCAAAAAAAAACCCCAAACAAAACCCCCAAAACTAAACTACAGCTGCATTGCTGCTTTAAGCATTTAGTATGATTCCCCAATTTTTTTTCTAGTTGTACATCAGTGTATGTCTATCGCCACTTGTGTCACATCAATTCAGTGATAAAATACTGGTGCAGCCCAGGTTAATTTGGAGTGATTTGGTGTATTTTCTCAACTACTGCTGAGGGATAGAGTATTATGTTGTACTGCAGAGAGATAGAAGGTTTAAGACTGACAAGATTGTCAGCATTTTCTATTAGAAATGGCATGTTGATATAGTGCAAAGAGCATGTATTAACGAGGCACTTGCGACTTGAAGTCCCATAAAAAAGGAACAACCTGGTATGCAAAGGTTAGTAAGGAAGAGGAGTTGTGAAAAAATGTGATGAGTTTTATCTTAAAAATAAGAAAAGATACATGCTTTTCAGTTCAAAACTGTGGTAAAGTTTTGTAAAGCATTATAGGGCACTTAAAAGTATTAATGATAACTTGCCCAGACTGTGTATGAACATGGATGGATGCACAGGAAAGTTGGAGAGGGAAAGAGAATACAAATTTCTTGGGTCATGAGGATTCAGAGTACTTACTGGTAGCAGCACTACTGCATTCCTCTAGGGTGTGAACATGGTTAAATGAACAACTGGAAAACAGTACCCTTAGTCCTGCTCACATTGGTCAGCGGACCTGAGTCAACAGGGAAAGCTGAACTTAGTGCATCTCATTAAAGAGTATAGTGCAGACACTTCCAAAGTGATACCATAGAATTGGGGAATGTTCTTGGCTTTCCCCTCTCTAGCATGCAATTATATAGCCAAATAGCCTCAATAAAACCATTTATTTTAAGTCTTTAAGGTTATTTATAACTCAGGAAATGATATAGGCAAACATGGCTTTAGTAACTACTCTAGGGATGAGGAAAAATTGGTAATTTAGTAGATCTGGTCTTTAACTAAATGTCAAATAAAATTGTAAGGCAACCGCTGGGAATATTTTAAAGTGGCTGCTTAAGACAAAAAACTGCTTGTCTGAAAAATACCCTTTACTTGTGCAGTGTGCATTTTAGTCTTATTATTTGTATTACGACAGAGCTGTGAAGCTACACTGAATTTGTGCTAAGATACTGTTCTAGCATGGAGTAAAGATAATGAATGCCATGAAGAGACCTTTGAGGAATGGAGTTCTGAGTGACAGATACCCCGCGAAGCTAACTGTCATGGGGTTTTGACTAACATATTCTGTTCATGTTGTGTCATTTTATTCTTTATATATTTCTAAGACAAAAACTTCCTATAAAGCTTCTTTGAGAAGAAATTGTTCATTGGAAGTCTGTTAATAATTTTACTTGGGAGTTACAGGCTGATTTTCACCTACCACAGACAGACACAACTCCACTGAAATCAGCTGATGATTTTGCCCTTTAAGTCTATAGTGGTTCTTTAGTGGTACGAAAGTGATCAGAAGATCAGCTTAATTGATTTTGGTGAGCACACTTCACACATTCAAGCAATATGTGATTTTAATGAATGAGAGCTGAATGCACAAAGGGAGTTAGGTGTCACACTGCTAAGTGTTGTAGCATTTTTAAGCATCACTACAAAGTGCCTAGAGTAGCAATCCAATATATAAGAAAAGCATAAAAAACCTAACATACTGAATAGGCAGCTACCTATGCTTTCCAGCAGCAAGTTCTAAAGAAAGACATGTCTGTAACACAAACAAATCCACCACCAAATAATCACTAAAGCAAGAAGATGTAGCAACTTCAGACCTCCAGATTTAGCAAATAGCATGAAACAATTGAAAAAAGATAAATTAAAGTAAATGGAAAGATAAACAGAAAATGACCAGTAGCTGATTTGCTTTTTACTCAGCAAGGCACATTTTGGCAAAAAAACCTCCTACCTTACTTTTTCTTTTATTAAGCCAATTGAAATGAGAGTGACTGAATATAGAGGAATGCTGAAGCTTCCTCGGGTCAACAATATAAAAAATTGTCTAGAACTGTATCTTAATAAAAGGAAAAAAAACCCTTTTATAGATGACTTTCAGTATAATAAACTTCTTAAAGAGACCATTAGGAGCAAGTCAAGAGTCTACAAAATGGAAAAAAAAGTAATAATCATCAAGAAAATTACATCTTGGAGGTCAAAACTTGCAAAATTGCCAAAACTGAGAGACAGCTAAGCATTGCAAGAGAGAGTAAAGAAATATTAAGAGATGTAAAGTAATTTTTAAATTAATTTAAAAGTCATATAAATAGAATTAGTACAAAGAAAGATAGAAATGCCATAATAATGATGCTGTTGAGATAAAAGGGAGTCTAAGTGTGATTCTCAACTAGGTAGATATTTGTCTCAATATTGGTAAAAAGGCGATGCTGATCAAAACAATATCTTATTTTTAGTAGCAAAGGGAAATGATTGCATGGAAATTGCACCTTTCAAAATCAAAACAATTCAAACTGTTTAGCTTGCTTTAGTTAGGATAAATAAAACAAATCTCTATTGTACATTTCTGAAACAACTAGCAGATTATATTATGTGTCTATTAGGAAGGAAGTATTCAAAAGTGAAGCTGTTATATGACTGGGAAACAGTGACATTGGTATTTATTTTTAAAAGAAGGGTTGAAACAATCTGGAAATTAAATGCTCTTTACTTTGTTCTCAGATTTTGATATTTTTTGCAACATTTTGTGTTAAGATGGAAGGGGAAATGAAAACCGGAATAAAATGTAATATTCTTTACATAAAGTTCACAGATCATACTAAATATATACAATTTATTAGAGAGCTGGTTTTCTAGATAAAGGAAACTAGCCAATCACATTTTTTTTTTACTTCAGCAACTAAAAAAACATTTATAATGACTTTCATATAAGAAATAGAAGTGTGATAATCCAATTTGATTTAAGCATGATGATGGAAGGAATTGCTTAAGGTCAGGGGGTTGTCCTCTGGAAACACAAGGTAGCAAATCTTGAGTACTAGTTAGGCACACGGTGACAGTCACCAGTACAAGAATGATGTGAAAAAGGCAGATGCAATCTTGCAAAATTATCAGGCACGGTGCTCCTACTAGAGAGGAGAAGTATTATTTGTAACATGGTGAAACAACCCTGGAATACTATGTAAAATTCTAACTGTACATGCTAAGCAAGATTAATTCAAACTGGAGCAGGTTTACAGAATGACAGATGTCAGAGGGAAAGGCATGTTTACCCAAAGAAAGGAGGCAAAGACAGCTTATTTAACTTAGCAAACTAGGGCTGAAGGGAAAATAGTTGCTTTAGGTTAATGCTTCAAGGGAGCATCAGGCAGGGAGAAAATTATGTAAACTAAAGTATAAAGTTCATATAGGAACAAATAATTATAATTAATCTAAAATTCATTTAGGATTGCTATTAGAAAAAAGATTCTAAGAATTAAAGATGTAGTGGAAGAACGAAACCCATGAGTTCAAGATGAAAGTAGATACAGTTATATAGGATTATAAGATGTGTTTGATACAACTTCTTGATAACTCAGAAGGTTTCTTAAAGTCCCACGTTAGTGAACTAAAACTCCTAAACCCATGACAGAAGCAGATGACTACATTGTTATGAAATGGTTATGGTCAGAAATCAGAAGAAAATGATGTTGACTTACTAACTACATAAATATAGAGTTGTGATGGGTGGACCTTGGCTGGACACCAGGTGCCCACCAAGCTGTTCTATCACTCCCCTCCTCAGCAGGACAGGGAGGAAGAAAACAAGATGGAAAAAAAACCCCTTTATTCCTGTTCCTTGTCAGAGTATTCCCTGCCTGACACTTACAGTGCCAGACCAGAAGTCTCCTCACCAAGATCAAGGAAAGTGATTTTAGTTCTTCTGTGTCCAGGAGATCACTGATTACCTTCTTGTGTCTCTACAACTATGCTGACAGCCTTCTCGGGTGACCTCTTCTTAACAGCCTTAAACTGAGAGCCTTCCCTCTCAGTTTGTGTACATGGGCTTCCAGCTTAAGGGTGGGTTCACCATCCCACTTCCTCATGTCCTCCCCCTGGTCACACAGGAAGAACCAGAGTGTACCATGCGGCATGTACCTGGGGCTCCCTTTCCTTCTGACTGGGGCAGGAGAGGACTGATTTCTTGGGGCATCCCTGACAGCCAAGGCACTGGGCCATAGGGATGAGGAGGTACAGAGATTTTCTTCAACGTTTTGGAGCCAAGAAGACACACTCTCCACAGTTGGTGAATCCATATCTGGGCAATACATCACTGCCAAGTTGTTAGAATGTGACCTGGGGCACTTTGAATCACCTTTCTCCACATGGACCGTGTACACAGGACAACCACTGGATCTTTGGAGACCTCATCATCATCATCTAGATCACTGCAGATGACTTCCAGCACCACTAATTCTCTCAGGTACTGGATACCTTCGTCTCCTGTAGTCCACTGTCCTGGGAAGCTCACAAGATCTTCCTTGAATTGGTATCTTGCCCTCACACTTGAGAGGAGCTGTCTCCAAAGACTGCAGATTGCTGCCTTTTTTCCAATTCCTCTCTCAATTCCCTAGTTACTAACAAGGGATCCCAGATCTTGGGCTTCCTTACCTTCCAATTGCTGACTGTCGGCCCTGTTATCCCAGCATCAGAGCAGCCAGGCAGCAATCCACTCACCTGGCTGGTGGCTGTAATCTTTCTGCACGTCTTGAAGTTCTGATGAGGTCAGGGACCAGGTGGTTTCCACTTCCTGTCTGAATTCTCTCACTCCTTCCTCCAATTTCTTTGTCGAAGGACCAGCTTCTTGATCAAACTTTTCCTCCTCTTCCTCCTCCCTTACTAATTGATGATATGGACCCATTGTTTTCCTTGTCCACTGTTTCTTTTTCACTGCTGGGGCAATTACTGTAGCTGTTGTTTGGGCTCCTATCTCAACTATGGTGTCCTCAGATGCAGTTTGGGTCCCTGCCTCAACCACAGTCCTCTGAGAGTGCTGAACTGTGTCTTGACAGGCACAGGTTAGGCCCCAGTACAGTGCGAGAAGCTGCTGGTTTTCAGTGGGGTAGGCAAGGCACCCTTCTGTCAGGTGGTGCATCAGTTTGCCAGGGTTGCTTGCCTGTTCAGGTGTAAAGTCCCAGGTTATGGGAGGTGACAACTGTCCTAGGAATCTGCCCAAATCCTTCCACACACCCTGCCACCCAGGGACCAGCCGCCCCAGGGCACATTTCAGTATCACCTCACCCAAAAGTTGTCTTCTCTTACACAAGGATGAGACCAGATTCCACAAAACCCGTAATATGCTAACAGTATTAATTAGTAGTATCAAACAGCTCACATAAGGGTGAACAAGGACTTCAGAAGCCTGCATAATAAAACCATCCACATCAATCCTGGGTGGGGAGAGGGAGATGTATTCCCTCATCTTCTCCACAACACAGCTCCCCCCAGCGCAGCAATGCCATCAATATCAGGGCAAAGCACATAGCCATTGTTTGTACTAGCATGTTCCCAAGTTCCTTCATCTTCCCCACAAAATAGCTCTCCCAGCACAGTAAGGCCATCAAAGCCAGGGCAAAGCACATAGCCATTATTTGCATTAACATGTTCCCAAGCTTAGCAAAATAGAGATAAGCAGTGCAGCCAACAAACTCGGTGACCTGCACAGGAGCTTGCCATTTAATAACTACCATGGCTATAGCACACTTAATACAAAACTGCTGTTCTCTTGTGCCCTATGTTGGGTGCCAAAAAGGACTGTGGTTGGTTGACCTTGGCTGGGTGCCAGGTGCCCACCAAGCCGCTCTGTTACTCCCCTTCTCAGAAGGTGTCCCGATCCAATGTTGGGGAAGGTTTCGATATGATACCAATAGAGAGATTAAGAAACAAATGAGGTCAAATGCCGTATACCCAAAAGAGCTTTTATTATCAAAATTAGAAAATAGTAGCGATAGGATAGAATGGAAGAAAAGACAGAAATCAAGCAAGCAGTCAGGATAGAGTTGCAAGGATAGTCACCACCATGGATCCAGCAGCGTCCCATTGGTCCTCAGTCTTAAATTCTTCAGTGATAGTTGCACACCATGGCTTGTCTCCACGTTTTTTTTATAGGGCATAGTCTGATGCATGCATATATGTACTGTTCATGCACTGTTCACGTGCTGCAGGTTTCGTCTATCACACAACCTTCTTGTGATCAACACCAGAAACCAGTACCTTATCATCTCAAAGACTAGTTTCCATGAGAATGGTAGTCTCCACATTCTTCGCTGGCTCCAGCCTGTCTCCTCCCCTGGATGCCTCAGTGGTCTGATAATCAGCCTTTTGGACAGAGGAGTGCCCTGCTTAAACAAGCCATCTCTGGGATAAGTGGCTGGTCACAGCCAACAATCCTTGAGACGAACAGCTTGAGATGATAGTCCAGTCTCTCACAACAAACAATCTTTGAGACAAACAGCTCAAGATAACAATTCAGTCTTTCACAGCAGGACAGGGGGAGAGAAAATAAGATGGAAAAAAACCCCTCTTGCATCAAGGTAAAGGCAGTTTAATAAAGCAAAAGCAAAGGCCACATGCAGAAGCAAAGGAAAATGAAAGATTTATTTTTTATTTCCCATCAGCAGGCAATGTCCAGCCACTTCCTGGGAAGCAGGGCTTCAGTACACGTTGCAGTTGCTTTGGAAGACAAACATCATAAATAATGAAAGCCCCCCCTCCTTCTCCTTTCTTTTAGCTTTTATTGCTGAGCCGATGTCATATGGTATGGAATATCCTTTTGGTCAGTTTGGGTCAGCTGTCCTGACTATGTTTCCTCCCAGGATCTTTCCACCCCCAGCCTACTGGTAAGGGAGGGAATGTTGGAGAGACAGCCTTGATGCTGTGCCAGCACCGCTCAGCAGTAGCCAAAACACTGGTGTGTTACCAACACCTTTCTAGCTACCAATGCAGAGCACAGCACTATGAGGGCTGCTACGGGGAAAATTAACTCCATCTCAACCAGACCCTATGCAGGAGTGAAGCATTTTAAATACCAGATACCCCAACAAAATTTGTTCTTGATAAAAAACCTGAAGTCTTTTTCTGATACATTCAAACTGCTGTGAAGTTGTGCACCCTTCCTCAAATGGTATCTCTAGGGTTATATGGGGGGTGCAAAGGGAATTGTGTTCAATTAAAGCAATTCTTCATGGAGTAATAAATGAAGTCTACAATACCTTATTCTGTTATGTTTTTTTCCTGTTCTGTATATGCAGAGTCCCTGCACAAGAGGGGAGATATTGCTCATTATAACCATATACAGAAGATAATCTCAAATTTCTGATATGTGGAAGAGGGGAGACTAATTTAACTAATTTAGTGGTTTTTCTTAATTTTGAAATGACATTTGACTCTGTCTCTGTAGTTCTTTTAGCCATCAAAGAAGCATGGGGTGACTGCATTAGATAACATCTCTTCTCAAGATATCTCATCATTATTGTTTCAACAGGGAATATAATAAGTAGGTGGTAAAAAAATAACAAGTATCTTGTTTATCTTTACTCGGATAAACATTGAATTACATATTGCATTGCAACTGAGTCTTATCTTGATTTGGTTCACAGATGCTACCATGATGCAAATTGCAGAACTGGTTGTCCTTCAAATCATGGAAACACAGGGAGGACTTTCCACCATTAGTCTCTATGGATTTTTCTCTAGCATGTGATTAATAAACCTTCCATATTTTGAGAAAAATAGGGTGGGCAACTTCTACCCTGATTTGAAAAGCATGGCCAGTTCACAGGCAAACCTGTGTATGAGGCTTTGTTCACCAAAGGACAAGCCAAACAAATTTAATTAAAATTCATACAGCTGGTCTTGTGTAGTAATAGACAACCAGAAGACTTACCAAGTCTTCACACACTCTTGTCTTTAGATGGAGGCTATTTCATCAACAAGAAAAAACTGCATACTTCACCTGTTGTTTTAGAAAGAAGCTTAGGTAATTTTCATTGATCCTCTCCATTTATAGCAAAACTGAAGACAGGAAAGAAGTCTGAGGCTCTTCCTTGTCTGTCGAGGAAATACAAATCTTGACATCCTAAATCATTCTTGCTTTTGAGTTCAACAGGAGATTATCTCAGTAAAAACTGACAAAATGGTGCTATGTATTTGAAGTGATCTCCTGTGCACAAAGTGGAGTCTGAAATCATAGAAGGAGTGTATATTCATTCATCTTTTCAGCTAGTCTAAGTTACTCTTTGTCTTTTCAAGTATCACAGAATATGGAGAGTTCAGCAGAGAGCTGGAATGACAGGAGAGCTGTGAGGATGTCTTAGGATTTCACCAGCAGAGGTTAAGTAGTTTTCAGGGCACTTCTGGAGCAACTGCTGAAAATATGGCCTTCAATCTTCAGCTGCTTTGCCAGGGGACAGATGGCCTGAGGATTCTGTTAAGTATTTTTGCTAATGAAGTAAATCACTTACACAGTGTTTCTGGGTGCTCATCTTCTTTCTGTGGGAAGCAGTTATTTTAGAGACTGGATTTTGGGTGAGAATTTGTCCATGGAAAGATAGAAGATCAATAGTCTACATTTAGAATGACGAGAGTTTTAAGTGAATGAGTTACTCTGTTACTTTTGACCCCACACTGAAGTTTGCTGATAAAAATGAGTCTCCTATTCTTGGGTGTTCACCAGGGCCAGCAGAGCTGAGTCCCGCACTTAACCTCTACTTTCTCACTGTCAGTTTCACCTTCAAAAATCTCTTCTGATTACATCTGAGCTGACTCTGGCATTGCTTTTTCATCACTGCAATGTACTTGTGAGATTAAAAAAAAGTTTTTTAAACTCTTCTTATCTCACTCATATATACAAGGAAGTCAGTGAAAGCCACAAGTACTGGATGCATTCACCTGAAAGAACCTCATCGAAAGAAAAGCTGCTATAAATATACCTGGCTGTCATATTCTGCCTTTTATACAAAATTGCACCCATATGTTTTCAAAATGGAATACACTTTGGCCATTCCTCTGTTACATGGTGTCGTGGTTTAACCCCAGCTAGCCACTAAGCAGCACGCAGCTGCTTGCTCACCCCTCCCATTGGGATGGGGAGGAGAATCGGGGAAAAAAAGTAAAACTTGTGGGTTGAGATAAGAACAGTTTAATAACTAAAATAAAATACAATGTAATAAAAACAATAATAATACTACAAAAATAATAACAATAATAATAATTGTAATGAAAAGGAACATAACAAAAAGAGAGAAATTAGACCCAAGAAAAGACAAGTGATGCACAATGCAATTGCTCACCACCCGCTGACAAATGTCTGAGCAGCAATCTGCCCCTCCCGGCCAACTCCCCCCAAGTTTATATACTGAGCATGACGTTCTATGGTATGGAATATCCCTTTGGCTACTTTGGGTCAGCTGTCCCGGCCGTGCTCCCTCCCAGCTTCTTGTACACCTGCGTGCTGGCAGATCATGGGAAACTGAAAAATCCTTAACTTAGGATAAGCGCTACTTAGCAACAAAAAAAACCCATCAGTGTGTTATCAACATTATTCTCACACTAAATCCAAACCACACTGTACCAGCTACTAGGAAGAAAATTAACTCTATCCCAGCTGAAACCAGTTTTGTGATGTGATTAGAAATATACTGATACTCAGCTTTGTTGCTCTTCAGAGTAGAAGGTGGGCAGTATGAAAAGCAGATGGACACATGATCTTATACAGTGGAATTCAAGTACTAATGATTATTGGAGAAACACAATATAAAATTATCAGTCTGACTTTATTACTGATTTACTTTGAAAACACCTAGTGAATGTACTCTAATCCTTCCCTGTCTTTAAATAATTGCAAAGATATTGCTGGGTTGTTTTCTTTTTCTTTTGCATCTGGACAACAACATGTTGCAAAAAATTTTCCTTACAACCATATTTTGCTCCTATGCATACCTGCAGTTTTGTGATATTCACACTCAAAACAATTATGCAGAGGAAAAGACAGAATGAAAAAAAATCTTATGCTGACATTAACCATCTGCACACTAGCTAAGGTTAGATGTGGGTCAGGATGAATATGTTTCACAAGTGCAGCAAATGCAAGATTTTATCTTATACTATCTTCACATATATAATCATCAGCCCAACTAACGTATGTACTCTTAAAAGTACTGCTCTTTAAAAATGTAGGGTTTGGATAATCTGCATCCTTAGATAAGGAGAAGGGAAAGGGGACTACATAAGAGTATTCTATATGTCTAAGTATTCTATATGTCTGAGACTAGATATGTTCTGCAGTTATTAGTAGTAGTTCTGTAGTTAGTTCAGTTTGCCAACTCTTATCTGTGGTTTTCACTACATTTTTTGTGAACTTGATTATACAACTGCACTTTTGAATATGCATTTTGCTGCTTTCTTTTTTTATTTGTATCCTGGAAAGGTGGAAAGGGAAAGCTGAAGATGAAGTAATGTAATGTTTATATACCCTGGTCATTAGGAGGCCCTTCTAAAATTGTGTTTGTACAGATCTGGCTGATACTCCTTAGTTCACAGGGAGAGTAGAGAAACCTTTCCTTTGAACATGGTATTAGGGCAAAGAGGACACAAATTTGCCACTACATTATTGATCTTTTTTTTATTTGATTACAAAAAAAATATTAGCATCCAGGTTATACTAAAATACTTTCTTGATTTAGAATAACGTGTGTTTATGGGACAGGCAGCATTTGAACAATACCTTTTGGAAATTGTCCAGAACTATCACCTCACTTTTGCTTATTGTATCTTGGATTTGATTAATGCCTACAATGTTTCTATCTCTTCCCTTTTTACTCTTGAAA
Organism: Aquila spilogaster; assembly: GCA_024606505.1. NCBI lineage: Eukaryota > Metazoa > Chordata > Aves > Accipitriformes > Accipitridae > Aquila > Aquila spilogaster. The sequence goes on from JANHGO010000053.1 coordinate 63,223,576, forward strand.
GTGTATTAAAATCAGAATGGGGAGCAGTATCTAATGTTAGAGCTGTATGATTTTCTCCTAAAAAGATCTTTTCAGATGTAATTTTTCATCAGACTTTAATAATTTAAATTAAATTTTCCCTGTTGATTGGTCCCAACAATTTGGATATTTGATAAGACCATTCATTTTTATAAGCCAGGACTCTGTTTTGCAAACTGGTAAACAGCCCACAAATAAATAGGATAATTTAAGCTGCAAAGTCTAAGAAGATCCTGTTCCTAATGAGTTTAGTCCAGCCCCTCAGAACATCTGATAATCACAGCAAAAATGATCATTTTCCAGTCCAAGGCTGAAGGGATGAAGCCAGACTTTGTAGTGAAAGCTGGCAGCTTCTCTAAGGAAGCCTGAGCTAAGTTTGACCACAGAGCTGAAGTCTGCCTCTTGTGTGGTCTTCAGGACTCTCCTGTTAGGCCCAACACAAAGAAAGAAGTAACTGATTCAACGCAAAGACAATTCAATAAAGTTATGAGGGTATGTGGTCACTTCATTGTTATTGGGATGGATAAAGCAGTAAGATGGGCAGACATTAGGTCTGAGACAAGGAGGGTAAGCGTGATTCAGTCCCCTAATGCTGTGTTCTTCAATATCCTACTATTGCTAGCACATATATCATGAGCGGAAGTCGCCAAAGACCGTGCAAATCTCCTAGACCTTCCAAAGGAGAATGCGATAGCATCACATAAAAGAAGTTCTGTTTGTTTCCTTTTTAAATTTAAAAGTACAAGAAATAACATAGAAACAGCCACATGCCCTACTTTACAAAGCATTGCTGTAGTTGCAAAACCAAGCATTATAAAGTCACAGAATGACATATGACCTTGTAACTTCAGTTCCAAATTCTCTTGCATATGCATAGTCACTTTGATTCAATGGCCACGTACTGCATCTTCTATGGGAGCCCATGCTTTATTCAAAGCATTAGCTGGACCTGCTGGGGATGTGAATCTGGGGTGCTTTTCATATGACCTATCTTTTTACTGCTGAGGTTGAGATGTGAATGAAACAGAAATTAGGATTTTGTCTCTGCTGCAGAGGTCCGGTTTGGTGTTATAGTAGAAGCAGCTCATCACTGCTCTACCTTCTCTGATTTCTGTTGGTCTGAGTTGTTCTGGCTATTCTCAGATACAACTGAAGTCTATGAGAATATTGTCTTGAACATGTTAAGTGCTACTTTATGTAATTTGAGAAATCAGTTGCTAAGTCCTAAATTGCATACTGTAAACAAGCAAGTACTTTTACTCCCATTGTTTCGCTGGTTCAGCTTACTATCTGTAATGTGGGGATAACAGTAACCCCTCACATCACATTGCACTTTGTGAAGATAAATTAATGCTTGTGGAGCATCACAGTGCTGAATGCCAGAGAAAAGCCCATGAGGAAATTAATAATTCTGTCTTCATTGCAGCCTCTGAATAGTGTGCAGTAGATAAGGCTTAAGTCCACAAAATGAACAATGAGGGTAAAACAAAACATTGAATAGCTGTTCTTTTTTAATTGATCACCACCCATTCTGTTGACTCAATGGGGTAGGGGTCCTGTGCAGAAAAAATACAGTGTGCGATTATGTATTAAAAGCCTGTGTCATAATGCATATCCTCAAGGGAGGAGAACTAGGGCTGCAAAGACTGTTGAGTTCTCTCATTTTGTACTTGTAAGTATATTATTTGCCACTGTAATATCTATCACATGTTTTTATGTATAAATCTCTCCATTACTGTCATCTACCCCTTCTTACCTGCACACCGTCCCTTGAACTCTACTTCAAACAATATCCTAATAGATGTAAAATGTTTTTCCATGGATGCTTTTTTCCCACAGATGTTTTCCCTAGTCATTCCTTCACTACTTCTCCCCTCAAGTCTCCTTCATTCTTTTGTGCTATTCACACAAATAATTTCTCTAGAAGGGGAAATGTCTTGGCTTCTTTAGAAGCTGAAATAATTGTAGTGCTTTTTGAAGCTTAATGACTTTGTGCTTTTAGCATTCTAAATCCAAGTATGATACTCATGACATTGTAGTCGTCTTTTTGGGGGGGCAGAATCAAAAGTCAGGATCAATCAGGTACTTTACATAACTTAATACCTTTCAAACTTATTCTTTGCTTAGTTGGATTGTTTCTTTTCATTTTTTTTCTCTTCCAGAGCTATATCGTCTTTTTTTTTTCCCTTTGTTGATAGACCTTTCATTACAGTGAACCTTAGGATGCAGTCTTTTTGTCCAATAACACTGAATATATGTTTATTATCTTTTATTAAATGATCTGAGGAAGGACTCAGGTCTATGCTGAGATGACAAAAAGAAACAAAGGTCAAGTCGTGTTAATTATTTCAATATGTACTGGTTCATATTCTTGGAGAGGAAATAGGGTAAAATCCAGTATTACTTTTTAAAATGAATCACTACAGGAAAATTAAAATTTTCAGTTCCTACCTAGCACAGTTCTTAGTGGAAGCAAGTAAAATCTGATTGATACTGTTTCAGGTTTGGTTTAGTGGGGGTTTTTTATTATTTATTTATTTTATTTTATTTTATCTCTGCACTATCTTGCAGACCTTCAGAACAAATAGCTATCTACATTTGATAGGAGCTATGAACCTTGTGACTCGTTTGCAAGCACCCAAATTTTGGCAATCGCCAATAACATCTGCTGCAAAGGAAGACGCAAGAAGCCTTTCCAAGAACAGTTCTGGAATAACCAGGAGTCTAGTCTGAAGCCCATCAACTGCACACTGAAGGGCTGGTCCTTGAGCATTTGTAGAGTTCACAATTTGGGGAAGACTGAGCTCATGTGAACTTCAGCCATGAGGCAAGGAGTCTTTTCTGTGGTCATTTGCAATTACAATAAATGTTGGAAAAAACCCTGGTGGCTCAAGTAATTTTACAAAATTAACCCTCACATGTACCTGTATCAGGAAGCTTTGTAGTGTGAATATATAAAAATCACTGCTTTCTTCATGCCAAAATAACCCTTAGGTTGTTGTAAAAACAGGACACCAATTGGCAGAGATGTGCTGCAAAGGCCATTCAGGTATCTGTTCCCAAAGTCATAGTAAACTCCAATTTTCAACAAGATGCAGCTTATTCAGAGAGTATGAATGTCCTGGCTTGGAACATTGCTGTGGCTTGGATGTTTTTTAATAATTGAGTTGTTTGTCCTCAACCATTAAAGACTTCCCCAATGAAGTTTTAAATGCTTTAGGATTATTGCATGTTTCAGGCTTAGAAATTAAGCACATAGCCTCACATGGCCCCACATAGCCTTCTCTGCAGCAAGATGATGCATTTGTATAATTCACAAATTGGTATTTGAATTATCTAAGTTTTACCAATTAAAAAACAAGCCCTTTTCTTCCCAAATTTGTTTTCACACTTTTAAGTTTTATATCCTTCTTGGCAACTTTTAGCAGTTATTAAATATCTCAGATATATATAGGCAAATATGAAAATGGGATTCCAATGGAGTAAAAACTATCAGGTTTGCTTAAGGGGCTAAATGGATATTTTTGCCATAAAAATTCCCCTTACCGGTGTTCAGTTTTCATGCTGTATTTCAAGCCTCTGGACACTCATACTGAAATTAGGATTCTCATTTGACAGTTAGCAAGGTATAGGCCATGCATAATAAACACAACGTAGGCTGCAGACAATTGAGCTCTAAGAAAGTAGGTGCTGATACCGTTGCTATTTGGGGACAGGAGGCGAGGAAAGGTCAGCATCAGGAAGATGCGAATAAATGAATACACAAGCTTTGATATTGTGCAAACTGGCTGCATTGATCAAAATCCAGCACCTAATGCAGAGCACATCATTAAATTTTAAATAAGCAGCTGATTTCTGGACTAGGACTTGGAAACCCTGCCCAACAATGTAGGGCCTCCACACATTTGCTGCAGCTACAAGGGTCTGCTTGTCTAGCTATTTGTAGAGCAGGGGCCAGTTGAGATAATATGTCCTTAACAGACTTTCTTTGACAAGAAAGTTGTGGATGGGAAAAATACTCTATTATAAAGAAAGAGATATTTTTAGTCTTCAAGATTCAATTATGAAGAACTTTAATTACAAAAGACATTCTTAAGCATATAAAGTCTGAATACAGTAATGGAAACTCAGATTTTTAAATAAACTGCTGAACAGAAAAAAAAATTATAGCCATTGAGCTAGCATTGTAACTATCAGAGCAGAAGTTATAGTCTGATACATATAGTCCAATGTCTAAAAATCTTATCTGTACACATACATTACCAAGAGATTTCAAGGGGCAATGTTGGCCCTGTGGTCAAATGTAATTGTGCAGATTTTTACATGATATATTATATTTCCAGAACATAACTGGAAAGAACAGAAGTTTAAAAAAAAAAAAAAAAAAAAGAAACTATGGTGTCTTTTGGGGAAATCACAGAATAGATTTCCAAGCCTGAAAGAAAAGTTGTGTTTGTGCTTTTCCTTGCCTTATCACGCTGGTTGGAATGGCTACAAAAGAAAACCAAAAGAATACCTGGAACTTTCAGGAATGCCTGACATTCCCAACTATTTAATATGCCATAGGGAAGTATGTGATGCAAAAGGAAGTCTTCAGTTTTTATTAGTAGAAAGTCATTCTGTACTTATTTTGGCACCAATGTGATGAGATGCATGCCTAATGTCATTCATATTGTCTTCAAGGCTAGTCACCAAAGCATTCTGAATGATATCACTCACCCATGAAATGCTAGTTTAGGCATTGTAGAAAGCCAGGAAGTGACACTGATTGCTTCCAAGATTTTTTCCTAGTAAGCCCTGAAATATGAACTGGGCAAAAGGAAAAGAATACTTCCTCTCCACATTTTCTGTGTGTAGGATGTGAAATAATCACGTAAGAGATTTGGACAACTTCTGAGTATAAGATTTGTTAAGTATAAGACTAGATTAGAATAGACTGGAAGTCCACTGGCATTTTCAGAATTTGGGTCAACTTAGACATGTCTGGAATTGTTTGTGTATTCTTAATCTTGCCTCAAGGAAGGAAGATTGGCCTACAAGGTCTTTTTCAAGCTATTGGTCAAGTTTCATCTGACATTTCTACTTATAAGCAAATCTAGCTTTGGTCAATATGATATTTCTTTAGATTACGTGATTTAGTTTGTTGATCCTGAACTAAGCAACTGGTGTTGAACTTGTGCTGTTACCTCATGTCTCTCTTTGGTCTTTTCAGAAAATACTCAGTTGTCATTCAGCAGTATTTTTCTGTGGCCAGAAATGCTTGAACATCTTGAAGGCAAAGATAATTACAAACTTCACTTCTATTCAAGTCTATATAAAGGCAGTCTTCATTATTTCCCATGATAGGAGGACTTGGAACCCAGCTCATATGTAATACAACAGACATGCAAAGAAAAGGAGAAATCCCTATCACTCTAGGGATTCTGTGCAGTTCATTGGATAATCGTTTGAAATGTAGAGTATGTCTCCATTGCATAGTGAATGTCAGGCTCTGAGCTGTGAGGTTAACTTAGCTGAGAAGTTTCATTTGTGTCTGTGTCTTTTGGCAGATGTTAAGATTGGTGATATTGTGGTAAGGTGAAGGTTCTATGATAATGTATAATCGTGGAACTAAAACGTTTCTTTTACCCACTAATTCACTAATGGTACCCACTGATTTTAAGTCAAGAAAAAATGCTGTTTTCTCATTTAAAAAAAAAAAAGATTGAACTGAAGAATTTGCTCTTCTAGATCCCTAATGGGTATCACAAAATGGGCAGTGGACCAGCCCACTTACAAACCTCATTGTGTTTTGACCCAGAGCTAAGATTCAGGAGAAAGGGAAAAGACCTTGCTAAGCTCATATGAAAAGTCTTTGATATACATGTGAGGGATGTGAGACTATGGAGATTTTGCCAAAACAATGCCTAGCAGCAAGTAGGAATACAGATTCAGTGTTTATATCTCAGGTCCGATTAAAAAGTAGTATTCATTCATACAAATACTAAGATTAATGATTAGAAGATATTTTCCTTGCTAAGAGTATGAATAGAATCAGGGAATCAAGTATGTTGGAAGGAGCCTTGGAGGTCATCCACTCCAACTCCTCCACTCCAACCAGGTCCAAGGACCTCCACGGATGGAGACTCACCACCTTCCCGGCACCTGTTCCAATACTTAAGAACCTTTATCATTAAAAATTTGTCCTTACACCTAGCTGTAGTTTTCCTTGTTGCAGCTTGCATCTGTTACCTCTTTTCCTGTCACTGTGCACCTCTAGGAAAGTCTGGTTCTGTCTTTATACTCTCCCATACGTAATTATAGATGGCAACAAGATCTTCCTTTAGCCTTCTCTTCTTAAGGTTTCTAAGTATACCCTGTATGTACAAGGTATAAACCCTGTAATATGAAGAACTAGTTGGTGAAATGATTTTCACAGGATAGATTAATGGAAATATGGGAAAAAAGTCAGTCCCAATTTTAGCAGTTTAACTGTGGAGGAAGGTGGAATCTGTACTGCAGGCCACTTACCACCCATAACTCAAACCTGCATTGTGCTGAGCAAGCTTCATCTTAGCTGTCTAACTGCTTATACAGAGAATGAATACAATTTCAAATTAAAATTTCCTATTTACCTATAATTATCCTGTATAGTATACACACTTGTTAAGTCTCATTTAATAAATTACAATTTCATCATCCTGTTTAGCGAGTCTCATTTCCCACTTCCACTCAGTGATAAATAAAATCATGGAAAACCTGAAAAATATTTTATATATAATAGTAAAATAAGACTCTTAGTTCAACTGAACTTCTGAAGTTATATTGAGTAATCTGATTGATATAAAAATTATTTATATACCCTGTTTATCACATTGAATTTATAGGAAGATTAAATTCTACTTTGAAGGTGTACACAGATTTGCATCAGATATTGAGGTAGTGTGTTAGGCAATCTGAATAGTAAGGAAATAGGTTTCATAGATCACAGAGAAAAGAAATTAAAAATTGATATATTTTTCAATAAATTTGTTTTTGCAGAAATATAATTACAATACAAGTAGGATGCTTGTTTGCAGTTTGTCAGCTGCTACATAGTGAAATAGTCTTAATGTGCATTTTGTTGAAAAAAGATTCTAAGAAAGTATGTGTCTTGCTGCCAGTGACTGTACCAATCAGAAGTTTTCTAAGACTATACAAAATACAGCTTAACTGTATAAAAAGGTAAGTTAACTCAAGGACTTTTAATACATTGCTCTAATGGTGTGGATGGGAGAAACATAGAAACATTAAAAATCTTATCTGATTTAATTTCCAGGCTCTCAGTATATGAGTTTTAATATTTAACACATAAAAGGTACCAAGAAAGAATACTGCACATTGATATAATGAACACAAGGGAAACCATTTTCATTTGCATAGATAACATTCATATTGCAAGGGTCAAGCAGATGTAATACAAATGTGATTTTTAATGAAATATATAGCATAGCATTTTACATTCTTGTTTATTCTAAGATTAGTGAGATTCCCAATGGTGCTGTGTATCTCAGTACTTCAGTTTTTGTATTTTCTGTGGCAGAGTCTGTTTGTAGGCCAACTTTTCTAGTCAAATCATATCATAAACAAGAATTTGACTTCATGAATATCTGATGTTACCAGTCCTATCATCCAACTTTTTTTCATATAAAGTATCTAGTTGATAGTTGACAAATGGAGACTTTGGATGGACCACTCAGTGTGGTCTCCTGGTGATTCAGGATTAACTTCACTGGATTTAAGGGACTGGACTCCAAATTTACTGAGATGTAATCAAACGGAATTAGAAACACTGTGTTTGTGAAGAAAATATATATTTATATGGTGCAGAAAAACATAATCATAACAAAGCAAAAATATTTGCACCTGTGGATAGGGACCACATGAAAAAACTTTGTCTCATTTTCCACCTGCGTGTTTGCAGAGGAGCTATGCTGTCAATGGTAGAGTAACGACCTGTATCCATCAGCTAGTTATATGGCAGCATATAATTGTGTTTTGCAATAGTAATTGATATAGCCTCAAACACCACATATGCATGGTGCTTTATAAACAGAGAGGAAAAGCAAGTCTGTTCTTCCAAGGGGTATGTAATCTAGCAGCTTTTTCACTGAAGGCAATTCAGTGAATGCAGCTAAGCAGTGGTGAAGTTGATGACTGGCACCTAGACAAAGTTGAAAGAATCTGTATGTAAGAATGAGAGTTACATTTTAAAAAGGCTCAAAACCCAAGGATCATGTTTAATCTCTGAAAGGGATCAAATTGTTTATGTGGGACATTCAATACAACAGGATTCGGACTGACCTGTCTGGAAGCAACTGCAACTCAGATTAATAACAATAAACATCAAACAGGTCTTTCAGATTTGGAGTAGTCCTTCAGAGCAACGAAAGTAGTGGGGAGGAAAGAAGGCCTGTCATTTATTGTATATGTCACAAGCAATATAAATTGCATAAGTAGTGTCATCTGGCTTCTTGCTGCCAAAGAGGTAAAACATTCAGCACATGAAGCAGCAGCTGTGGCAGCACTGAAAGCTGGTGAAACCATTTTGAGAGCATTAGTAATGGAAGTAGCAGGTGTGGAGATATCCTTGCCACTGACTTGCTTTCTGGAGTGACTTGATGGATCTACCTGTTACTACGCCTGCCAAAATAAGAGATGCTGTTGATCTAACTTGCCACCATCTTTGTCAAATAGGTCAATAATTTTTGTTCAGAATGACAGAATTTAAGTGATCTGAGACTTAGTTTCAAAAGTTATATTTAAGGAGTAAAAGGTTACATTTTATTTTGCTTTTTGTCTGCTCAGCTCTCTGAGTGCTATTGACAGCAGCAGTACATTCTTGCAGTGCTGCATCTTCTTCCTTCATTATCTTGCTTGACCAACAAGCAATGTAACTGTGATTGTCAGAGAGAATATCCACTGGAATGAGATGGATTCCAGGAAGGTTATCTGAGGGGGTCATTTTGAGAGGTGTGAGAAATGGGTCAGCCTTTTAAAGACAACTGCATGTCAAAAAGATTTTAAATATGTGAACAATATCAGCAAAAGATGAGTGATTCCTTGATGAAATGCACAGAAAGAAGAGAAGATAAATTTGCCCTCTTTTTGGTATGACACCTTGGTTCTACGCAAATGGCTAAATGGCTTTGACTGTCTTTTTCTTTTAAAATGGAGAGACTCCAAAAGAAACAAAATCACGTCAGAGCATACCACCGTGAGTCCACCAAATCAGTGAAGCTGGATTTTGTGAGGAAAGATTAACTATCAGGAAGACTTTAAAAAATTATTACCTGAGACAGAGCAAGTGCTTAAGGTCAGAGTGTGATTTCATTTACACCAGCATCAATCTGCATTACTTCCACTGGTTTCAGGACAGTTGTCTTCAGTAGAGATACTCTGGATTTACAATCAAGTAAGTAAGACTTAGCGCACTGGATACTGTGGAGTGATATGCAGGTAGAAGCAGTCGGAGCCAAACTCTGCCCCGGGTTATATCCATGCAACTCCTCCGAAGTCACTAAGTGCTTTCTTTGTCTCCCTAATGCTTTGCAGTATTTCTTGTCTCCTGTATAATACTTTTCTTTCCCTGACACAACCTTCTGCAGTTCTCTCCAAAAAACAGTGATGAACTAGCAGAGCCGTGACCTGTCGTAATGAGAAATACCACAACACTGTCTGCCTCACCATATTTTAACCGTTTCCCTTGCTGTGCAGCTGGCAACAAGGGGCTGCTTTTCACCTCCTTCTCAGTTCGACAATGGCAGTCTACAGGCTTTTCAGTCCATTTGGATTGGTTTCATATTTACATCTGAATGAGAATCTGCCTGATACTTGTTTTCTCAAACCTACAGGAAAAAAATGTGCCTCCTGTGTTAGGTGCATAATGCTGAGTGAACTTAATGGAGGCTGCACACATAATTCTACAGAGAGATGGATTCTACGCCTGGTGAAATTGCAGTGGGATGGTAGGTTACTAGTGTTGCTGAAAGCGAAATTAAAAAAAAAAAAGAAAAAAAGGAGCTGTCCTATATCTGTCTTTTTCTGAGAGGTACAGCGTTAAAGAAAATCTGCAATACTGTGCAGCAGCACATCTCCTGTGTGCTACTTCTCCTAGTTCTGTGGCTCTGAGTGCAGAAGGGAAGAGCATAAAGGGCTGTGTGGATAATACAGCCATTTCCTAGCACTTGCCTAAATACCAGGGGCACTAATGAATTGCTTTAGGTAGGGTGACATGTCCCTGTATAACTACATTTTCAGATTTCATCCTGGCAGCTCTGCTTTTTTGTAACCCATAGTGCAGAGTGCTACCTCTAGGGCAGCTAAGACGACTGCTTGAGAGACCATCCTTAGTACATCTTTCATATATTCCTCCAGCTTTTTTTCTCCATCTTCACCTAAGAATGTAATCAAAGGCTCAAGGATTTGGCCATTGGGACACACTAGGTTTTAAAAACATTCAACCTTTACGATCTGATTTATTAAATAAGCAAACATATCTATTATCTATATTACCCCCCCCCTTTAAAATAAAATTTAGCTGAAGATTCTTACTGTATTCCTGTAGTGCCTATGAAGGAGACTGAAAAAGTAAAAGTATAATTTTATCTTTCCAGAAACATTCGGAACATTTCTATGGTACCTGTTCTTTCACCTCATCAAAGTCTAAACTTACTTTTTACTCCTCTAACATGAACATCCGCAATTTACTTCAAAAACTAAGTCAGTCCATCCCTAGATACTGGGGTATGTTCGAAAATGGAAAGGCTAGAAGGAAAGAAGGCTGGGATGGCTGAGGGCAGGGTTGCTCAAGAGGAATGAAGATAAAAATGGTTAAGGGTGCAAAGAGCATACAGGGAGGCAGGAACAGAAGAAGGCAGGATTTTGTAATGGCAAAGAAAAATGAATCTTTGGCATTTCAGAGGAAAGACTCAAAGCATAGGACAAAGATGGGACAATCAAAATATGGAGACATGTGTTAAGTGTGAGGAAAAGGGAAGAATTCAAAGGAAATGAGAAGGGGGAAAAGGGGCAAGAGCTGGGACACTGAAGTAGTTGAAGTAGGGGAAAGGAGGGTGAAAAAATATTTTGAAGTAACACAGACTGTAACAGAAATAAAGAGACAGGAAGAAAGAACAAGCAGAGGCAAAGATAAAATGGGCAGGAAAGTCCTCTGAAATTGGGCTTTTCTAGACAGATGAGCCATGAAGCAAAACAGAAAAGCTTTATGCTTTATTGTCAAACCAGATTTGCAATACATACACAGATTACTTATATAGCATGCCTGGATTTTACTTCTCATTTACTCCAAATTTGTCTCAAATGCTGGTTTGCTAACATTAGAATGGTATGTACATGCTTTTCCTGTTTGCTTTCTCTCCACCGGTTATCTCAGATTTGTAATCCAAAGCAGTTTTACCTTTGTGGCCTCTCACAGGCAATCTTTGAGACTGCGTGGGTCATTGTCATGTCTGTTACATGGAGTTTCTTGTGGGGAACAATTGCCACTGATGCGAGAATTGCACTTTCTTCCCCAACACGTCTCCACTTTTCATCCTTCTCTTTGTAGATCTTAGTTTATAACTTTATGCTAGGGAAAACCAGAATTTAGTAGACAATATTTGTCAACAAAAGTAATTTAATAACTGGTAAGCTTTACCTAATAATATACATTTGCAAACCTTAATAGCTAATTATCATGTGTATCATCTGCACCTGATCAAAGTGTGCTCCAGTCAGTGATATTCATGTAATGAGCACGAGTAACCCATAGGGCAACTCTGAGAAGGTCCTGATGAAACATCATGTTTATTGTTAAGAAGTATTCAGGGAGCCACCTGCTACACTGGAGAGGATGTCCAGAAGTGCACCCTGTGGAAATACCCCCATTCCTTCTTTTCCCACCTGGCCACAGCACAGAGTTCTCCAATTACTTCTTTTTTTTCCCTTCCTCTCCTTATTTTTCTTTCTTTTTTCTTTACCTTTAGAGTTGACACATGTCATCAGATATGGACCCACATATAACTCTTTGTGCACATAAGTCAGTATCAGTATCTTTTGCACAACATTTAAGTCCTTCTTGGTGATCTTATCCAAAGCAGTAGAGATTGACAACCCAGATTTGGTCCTATTCCAATCCATCTTCTATGTTAGATCTCATTTTAGGGGTTGTGTTTGTAGGGGAATCTATTTGTAGTACAATGACCACCTTTAATTCTTTCCAGATTTGTTTTTCTGAAATATTCATGTAAATATTATCCATGTTTATTATAGAATATGTGTATAAACCTGGATATTGTGCTTACAATACAAAATTAGTAAGTATATAGAAATGTCCGATCTAAACAAGATATTAGAGGTGCTTATAAAATCCTCAAGGGCAACAGCAATTAAAGGGACAAGGGGCAATGAAAGAACCTTAGTTCCAGACCTGTGTATAAAAGGTGTTCCTGAAAATCAAGGATCAAAATGTCTTCACAAAGCAGAAGAGTATCAGTAGGTCATTTCCTAAGTAAGAATGGAGAGGTGGTAATTGTACATTCAAAGCATATTTTAGAAAAATATTCTTAAAATAGTATTGGGTTAATTTCTGCCCTCTGCTAAAGCTATACAGCCACATTTGCTGCAGAAAGACTTATTTTAGTAGGACAGAAATGGTTGTTAATAAATGAAGAAATTAGTTTAATTAATATATAATTTATTGGACTATTGAAGGAAGTTACTGGAGAGCAGGCAAATATGTCTGAAGAAAATATTAGATTCTTCTGGTTTTATATCTGCATATTTCTTAGATTTTCAGTAGATACATTACTACAGGGTGACAGAGTAAGGTCATACACCTGCTATGACATTTGTAGATATTCAAAAGTAGACTTGAATAAGAATGTAGCTTTACAAATGAGTGTAATCAGTGGAAGTGAACTGTTTCTATTCCTTTCATAGTCAAGACCATGAATCCCAAAATCCTAAAGCTTTTTACCTCAGTCCCATCTTTATTTCTTCCTCTTCCATTTATCTATCATGTAATTCTGACCCTGTATTTTTTCAGACGCTCATTTATAATACAGAACTTTTGTAAATGTGGATTATATCCTTGAAAAGAAAGTCTGCTTTTATGCTGTCAACCTGCATGTACACTATTAAAAAGCTATGTCTCTTTACGTCTCTACAGTCCTCTTACTCTCTGCAAATGGAACCTATAAATTCAAGAAAATGTATTCCAATTAGTATTTCATGCAAGTAAATCCTTTTGGTAGATCTTTCTTTACTGCAGTTGGTTCAACAGAGTCAACAGTTATTTAAATAACTTGTATAATCTCTTAATCTGTGATAATGAATGAATGAATATATAAACAGAAATCATTGTATACAATTCAATTAGGAGGCAGAGCAGCTTTCTCTGTTGCATTTGTAATCTACTTCTGTTAACATCTCCTTAGTTTCCTTTGTGCCACCTCTATTATTCAGAATAAACAAATAGAAACATGAATTGAAGATTTCTGAGCTTGTTCTTTCTTACTGTACTGTGGTATAAATTATTTATTGAAGAGTTGTTTGTCTGATATTAATTGCTTGTGTTTCAACTTGAGTTTTGTAATAGATTGCATACTTTTTTGTCTTTGGCCACAGTTCTCAAATTAAATCAACTTGTCCCTTCAGGGTTACTAGAGTGGACAAAATTCCCATCCACTTTGAACTTCTGAGCTGACAGAAGCACTGTACACTAGTAAAACTACTAAAGAACTGGGTATCTTTAAGCAATCAGTCCCCACTACCAATCAAAAATGACATAAAGTAGATTAGAAGCTTGAAAAAGAAGTGCTGACCTTTTAGTAGGTAAAACACCAATGCAGTTCTGCCTATTATATAGCTCTGTAGAGGTGCATTTCAAAAAATGTTTTTGGGAATGCCAAGCACCCAATCATTGCTGTTTAAGGATTTTTCAGGAAAGTCAATAGAATTGGTAGAAAAATAACCAGAGAAATTAACTTGCTTAATATGTGTATCTAATTCTTTTTCTTCTTTGAATATTAATTTCTGTAGCTCCCCACCTCCTTTTCCAGTTATAGCTTCTTAATACATTTCCTTTGCTGTAGACAGTATTTTATAAAATGAAACATCTCTCTGCCACATGAGCTATGACAGTTGACTTTCCCTTTTGATCTCACCATAGACATTTCTTCACACGGATTTCCCACAATACTGCAAAAATAAGATGAAGGATTTTGTTTTTCACCCACTTCTGCTTTATAACCTTCTCAACTAACACAAAAACATGCATATTGGATCATTTTTTCAGCATACCATGTCAGCACCTAGCTATTTCTGATCCAGAACTTCACCTATCAGTAAAGACACTTTGACTGCTTTCATTTGACTTTATACATTCTCCTCATTTTTGCTCTCTTCCAAAGATGAATGACTAAGATTATAAAGGTAGCAATCCTACAAGATGAAGTAGTATATTCTTTTCTTTTTTGAGCTTGTTTGTATTTGCAACTTTATTGTTGTTCCAGAAAATTTCAGATGTGGTTGTGGACTTGTATTTCAGTTTCTGAGCAAAATTACAGGAGCAAAAAGGACTGACTGTATTAAAATTGTTATGATCAGAGCTTTGGGCTCCAGGGATGGCTTAATAACTGAAAAGTTACAAGGGGATGTAAATTGGCCAGGGATATCACACAAATAGCAGGAACAGTAATGAATAAATGTACTTAGTAAAGCCTACTCATTTATCCTTCAAACCTCTAGAGCACAATGTTTTTCTATAACTTCCATTGCTGGTAGGATCATAACAAATGTTGTATTACTCCACAATATTTTTTCCTGTTTTGGAAGTATGACAACAAAACCCATATTTTGTGAAGGTGTGTGTCCAAAAATCTGAACTGGACAGGGAAAGGAAGAAAACTAGAACTGGTTGGTAATTTCTTAAACTGTTTTATTGAGAATGATGTTAGAATGTCAGCAAAAACCAAATCAAACAAAACAGCCCTCCCCACCAATCTCTTCCTGCAAAGTGACAGCTTAGGGAAAAGAAAAAAACAAAAAGTATTTTACTGGAAATGTGCTGATTTTGACTAAAAGTCATTAAGTTTTTTTGGAATGATTCTTTTCGAGTGCTCTTTATTTGGAGCTGTTTCACTTCATATAAACAAGGATTTAGTGGACTACTGAGTGCCTCTGAAGTCTGGTGAGTTATGCTATTCACCCAGAATTAGAAATTCAATCAACTGAAATGTTTCTTTTTCATGGTAGGTATATAGCATTTACATCTAATTCCCTTTTATCTTATGTTTTATCATGAAGAAATTTCAGGGGGAGAGAAATAGAATCTAAAGAACATTCATGGGGTGGGAAATGTGTTTCTGCCCATTATAAATATAGTTTAAAACCAAAGTGTAACCCTATTCCTTTCAAATGTGAGAGAAGGGGGATCAATCACCTCGTGAAATGATTACTCTTATTGGTTTTAGCTATACCCTTCACCACAAAATATATCTAATGTACACGAAGCAGTGAAATTGGCATTTATGCAGCAATATTGTTGGCTTGGTACAAATATTTCTTTTTGATAACTGTGTATCCTTCTCCTGCTTTTTAGTGAAATAACATAAATCTTGGAGCAGATGCCTTAAATTCACAGGACTTTGTCCTAAAATTTAAGACATCATGATGACACACATTGCAGTCTGTCATTGACCTACTTGAGATAAAGTTTTTTGTCACAGTCTTTTCTTATCATGAGGCATTAGTAATTTTAACACTGATCAAGAAAATAGGAGCTTATAAATGTGTGTATCCAAATTATTAATATAGTCTCAGATACCAATAGTTTTCTAAATATTCCTGAAATGCATTTCAAAGATCAGATGAGACTGTAGTTGGGAAACCTGATAGATTTTCTATCTTCCATTACCAGTAGGGTAAAAACATACTTATATGTACTCTGAATGATGGGAAAGTGAGATGGATTATTATGAAAAAGGACTTTTCCTGTAATTTTTTACATTAAAGAATAGATTACAGTTTTTTTGTAATATGTGACATGGACCTTTCATCACTGAAATATTATGCAATTTTATTATGTGCTGTTTGCCCAAAGTTTTGAAGTAATCCATACTATCCACTATTAAAAGTAATACAAAAGATTCTGACATTATTTCCAGTAGGAATATATGTTTACAAATAAGTATTTGGTGGCTGCTACTATTTTTCAAGTTTCTTTCAACTCTTTGATATTGTGAGAGCCTATTCCAGTTTATGAGATACACCTGCCCTCCCTATGGACTCCGTGGTGAATGCCTCCAGCACTCTGTTTATGAGAAGAACTTTACAAGGATCAATGTCTACATGGGTACAGTATGATGCCAATTTGCCCCTGAGATATAGAAGGAGCATGAAGCACAGCCATATTATTTTCTTATTATGTAAGAACATTATGAAAAGATAGACCTTGGTTCAGTCAAAAAACTGCCAGTAATTTTCCTTGCTCAGTCAGATGCAAGGTTGTTCCTCAAGAAGGAGCACACTGGAAAATTGTGCTCTTTGCTTTTGTTTTAAGTGCCTCTTAGAATCACCACCAGCCCCCCCCCCCCCCTTAAGTCCTAACTGAGTCCTTTGGGACTTCCTCAATGCAGAATCCCACTCTCTTAATAACTATTGATGGAGTAAAAAAATGGGTATTTAATCTTTCTTCCTTTGTTCAGTCCCATTTTTTTTTAATTTTTAGTATTAGTTTTTTTCTTTTTAGTTCCTGTCAATTTATTCACTCATTCACATACAAATATATACTGACTTTAAAAAATGAGATTATTAAATAATAACTTAGATCTCTATGTTAGCATTCAAATTTACTGCCTGCCATATCTTCAGGACACATTAAATAGTCTATTTCATATCTTTGAATGGTCTTTGTAACATCTACTTAAAACTCATGCATTACAGTGAGTCTATGAAATCACAGATTGTGAATAATAATTTTTATGGTTTTCAGGATAGTCTTCTTTCCAAATATTTTAGGAAACTATTATTTCTGTCTTTTGCTCTGAAGAAAGCATGGTTTGGTTTTAAACATGCAAGGAAAATAAATAATGTATATATAATTAGGTAAAAAGAAAGGAAATATTTAAAATAGTGTGTGGCCTCAATAAAATTGCATAGCATAGAACATGATTATTCCGTTACTTAGACTCTATTTTTTCCTCCCTTCGGTATTTGTTTCATTCACAGCAATGCTGAGTTTTGGGGGAACTTAATGATGTAAGGAAAAGCATATATTGCTGCTTGGAAAACTGTAAGGAGATTTCAAATTTTTTGAAAGGAATAGTAGAAAATCAAGACTAGGGAAACATAAACATAAAATAGATCCTGTTTAGATACTAAGACAGAACAAGGTGTATACAGCCTTGAAAATACAAGACATGTGAGTGTTGTATGAAGTGAAACGAGATCACACAAAAGATAACAGAACTTTGGAAGAGCTAGAAAGAGCAAAAGTGAATATTGAAAGAAATGAGAAAGGGAAGTTATAGTAAATCAAGTGGAAGATAAAAGGGAGTGGTCAAGTGGTTAGATTGAATCCAGTCTAATCAAGTGGTCTGATCTTGAATCTAATCATATTGCCCACTATATTTCAGAAAGGGGATGGGTGGGCAAAGAACTGCACACAGTTTTGCATTCTTAAGACTGTTCATACTTTGCTGAGTGAAGTTACTGTAATATACTTGCCATAGTATTTCAAGGAGCTACTAGGTTTCCTGAATTCCTACAGCTTTCCTGATTTCAGTGGAACTTCACTGTGATCACTTATCCAAAGGCATGTCTCTTTTTTAACATCAGTGAATAATGAATTTACAGACCAACTTCTGATGAGCTTAGTTTCTCTTATAAAATCATATTCTTACTGAATTGATAAACTCTGAAACTACATGAAGTGAGGGGAAAGAAAAAAGTTAGGCTACTTAATACAGCTTTACATGTCCCCATCCCCGTCCCCCCCATTTGATCAGAGCCCGCTTCTGACGGTCACCTGATTTTGTACTGCAGGTGGTCAATACCTGCTTTCATTATTCCTTCCTTCCGTCTGGGATCCCATTCAGTCTTGTTGAAGTTACTGGTATTTCATACAGGAGAATTCAGCTGTATATAAGGTACAGGGAGCTAATATTTTCATTCTACAAAAGCACCATCAGATTTTGCATTCAGGGCTAAAAACCACTATTTGTTCTTTCTTCAAATCATAAAATGTTTTCTTGCCACTGGTATATCAGTCAATATATTTTAGGTTAGCCTTTAAAAAAGTTATCAATATACTGATGAGGTTTAATAATTAAAGAATTTCCTTCTTACTTACTAAATACTTCTTAAAGAATGTCCATCTGAACCTGAAGTATGTAGCAGGACTGAAGATGAAAATGTAGTCATATGGTGTTACTATGCTTTAACAAGAATAAAGAATTACTAGACTCTGATAGGATCTCAATACCTTTAGTTTTATTTTATTTTATTTTAATTAGCTGACTGCAGGAAGCTTACTCCTGAATAACTTTGAAATCAAAGGCTGTTGAGTTGGTTGAAAGATATGAATTATGAATTATCCAAGTAACTTTTTTCTACAGAGAGGTATTTGACAAAACACATTAAAAAAAAATTCATTTGTATTCACTATATCTGAAGCATTTAACAAGTATTTTTTTTCGATCAAAAATAAGACTTAAATTTTTCCCTCAAAATAATAAAGTGATTAACAAAGGGCACTGGTAAAACATAATAAATATGTTTGCTTTTGCTCTGGTTTTGCAGAATGACTATTATTTCACCTGTTGTTTATTTGGTGATTTTCCTCAACCTGATAGACTGAGAGTAAGAAGTTGTTTAACAAAGCACTGTAACAAAAGCTGAGGAATTCATAGAAGACCTCTGGATCAAACATGGATGAAATGGGTTAGATTGATAATTCAGGCAGCAGCAACTACCTACAGAAGATGTGGGGGTGGGGGCCACAGATAATTAATTTGTGAGGGGTGTTGAATGAAGACCCACTGTAATAGTCACTGCTGACTACTTCCTGGGGACGTATGTGGGCTGCTGGTTTCTCTTTGACACTGACTGGAACAATGTTCCAAGTTGGAGTGTGGTCCAACAGAAGAAAACCCTTCATAGGAGAAACGATCAACTCTTTCTCATATCAAAAATTAAAGAAAAACTCCGTCACACTTTACTCAGTTAAAAGGGTATCCAGATTTTATTCAGTAGTTATTACTGATTTTTTTTTCATTAGTTACTTTTTAGTTTAATCCCTTCCTACACTAAGTAAAAATGATGATTTTTTTTTTTTTTTTTTTTTTTTTTAATCCCTGGGAAAAACTCTAAAACAAGGTTTCTGCAGGTATAGATTACAATTAATATATAATTTTTTTTTCCATCATAAAACTGTATTTACAAGGGAAGTTTTAGAAATAGTTCTATATAGTGGGACCTATATAGTTTTCAATCTGGAGAAAAATCAGTTTGTCATTGAAAGAATACTGATTTTTGTTCAAATATCTGCTTCAGTGGCTGAGACTACACCACACTTACCTGATAATATATCATAGAAAGGAGAAAAATTACTTTAAAATATGCATGGCTCTGAGGTGCATATTGCTGAAAAGCTTGAAAGAAAGCCTGATAAATTTACTGGAGAAGATGACTCTGCAGAAGTCATAATTTTTCTTGTGGTTGTTTCAGGTGTGACACCTTGCCAGTTCATAGTCAAAGATCTGAGTTTTTTTTTGTCTATGTGATGGTCTGTGGATGCTGTAGAAATCCTTCCATCATTTGATTTTGGTCATAGCTGTACACTACTTCATACCACTGTTGTAGCTAACTGAATTCTGTATTGGCTTTGGTGGAGACATTCAGAGCACACGATGTGCATATGTTGCAACATTCATGGCAAAGAAACTGCAGAGCTGCAAATTGGCAGGAGCAGAAAAGTTTCCAGAGGAAGAGTAGAGTTATGAAGAAGTGAAAAACAAAGCACAGGAAAAAGATCAGGAGAAAACAGGGAAATATGTGAAGATCTGTCAGTGAAATGTGTGTAAGAGTAAGGAGACTGTCCACTAAACATGTGAAATAAGGCACAAAGAATTGTCCCTAACAAGCTTTTTGATCTCCTCGGGCAGAGAGGAGTCTCTCTGGTGAGATTTAGTGAGTTAGATGACTCCATTAACCTGCTATTTTTCTCTTGTTGTGCCAAAGTAGACAAGAAATGGCAGCATCATAGAGCTGGTCAGTTAGACCTTCTAGTTCAGGTGACCCATGTAATTTGGACAGGTAGTTGGGAGCTGAAGGCTCCTTTTCTGCTATACCTCTGCTCAGGTAGGTGATTAAACACATGAGCTTCAAAAAGGAATTTTAAAAGTATCTTCAACGAAGGCTCCCAAACGGACAGCTCTCCCCCAGCTCTGAAAAGACAGAGCTTGAGTGGGATACACCAGAAGTCATGCAAAGGCCTTAAATGTATGAACAAGCAACTGGTGGTGATTTATGTCCATATGCATTGTTGGTGAGAATTAACAGTGGAAAACTGCAGTGTCCTGTGCCATTGTACTGGGTTTGTGTGGCAAGGTTTTGGTAGTGGGAGATTTTCTGAAGGAAGGCCCCACTGGAAATGGTCTGCAGCGTGGGCATCCATAGCGCCTGGGACCTTGGTGTCTTCA
>JANHGO010000053.1:63244416-63261641 GCA_024606505.1 Aquila spilogaster
CTTCTGAGGCAGGTATACCTGGAACCATCGATGATCCATGGAACTGAATCATTAACTCTTTAACTCCCAGTACCTTACATGATGTTATGGTGTGGATACCGATAACAAATGTCAGAAAACCATGACAGTCCATTACCTCCAGTCCCATCACTGCACATCTCTTGCTTTAGCCTTCTCATCTTAAGGATACTAAATATATCCTGTACATACAGGGTATAAAGCCTGTAATATGACAAACTGGCAGGTGAAATGATTTTCAAAGGATAGATTCATGGACATATGGGAAAAAAACATTCCCAATTTTAGCAATTTGTGATAGAAGGTGGAATCTTTTCTGCAGGTTATACACTATCCGTAGTTTAAACCTGCATTTCACTGAGCAAGCTTCATCTTAGCTTCATCTGCTTGTACTGAGAATTTTTCAATTTCAAATTTATAAAAAATTACCTATAATTAACTTGATTAGTATCGTCTTGTGTAATAAATTATGTCATTGTTCTGTTTAGCAAACCTTATTTCCTTCTACCAATCATGAAAAACCTGAAAAAATATTTCATATACAATGTTAAGAAGAGATTGTGAATTCACCTGAACTTCCTAAGGTGATTTGGTTAATTAAAAAAAATATATATATATATAACCTGTTTACCAAATTCAAATTACAACAAGATTAAATTCTACTTTAAAAGTATTCACAGATTTTGTTCAAATATCCAGGTAGTGTGCTAGGCAATCAGGATAGCAAGGAGGTAGGCTGCATAGACTACAGAGAAAGGAAGTTCGAAAATAGAAATATTTTTCAAGAAAATCGTTTTTGCAGACTTGCAATATACAATTATAAATATAATTACAAATGTATACAAAAAAGAGAGATGCCTATTGGCAATCAGCTGCTATGTAGTCAAATAGTCTTGATCTGCATTTTATTGAAAAGAAGGACTATGAGAAAGTACCTGCTTTTGTGACAGTGACTCTCTACCAATCAAGAATTTGTTAAGACTATATGATATACAGCTTAACTATGTGACAAAGTGAGTGAACTCAAGTACGTTTAACACATTACTTTAATAGCATGGATTGGAGAAACATAAAAACATCAAAAATCTTATCTGATTTAATTTTCAAGTCTTCAGTATTTGAACTTTAATATTTAACACATAAAAAATACCAAGAAGTAAAACTGGACATTAGTATAATGAATACAAGGTTTCATTTCCATAGATAAAATTCATATTGCGAGGGTCAAGCAGATGTAATACAAATGTGTTTTTTAACAAAATATGTGGCATGGTACTAACATTCTTGTTTATTCTAAGATTAGTGAGGTTGCCAGCGGTGCTGTGAATCTCTGTACTTCCATTTTCATATTTTCTGTGGCAAAGTTTGTGTTTGTAGGTCAACACTTCAAACCACACCATGAACAAGAGTTTGACTTCACGGATTATCTCATGTTGCCAATCCTATCACTCAGCTTTTTTTGATAGTTGACAGCTATAGTATGATTCTGGGTTGTGAACTTTTGAAGTAAAGAAGCCTTAAATTTTAACAATTTTTTTAATGTATCATAGTCAAATGATACCTGGTATATTGTCTTTAAAGACTAATCAAATAGGGAGATAATTCTTTGGCATTATCTCTTTACTCAAACTTTTCCAGGGCACATATGCTTTTCTGGACTATACTCTAAATTTACTGGAGTGAATAAGGTGGAACTGAAAAGAGCATGTATGTGAGGAAAATATATATATAGCACAGAAATATATACAACCATAACAAAGCAAAGAAATCTGTACTTTCTTTTTTAGACTTCTTTAGAACAGGTTAGAACATAGGATTGGGACCACACCAAAAACCTTTGCCTCATTTTCCATTTCCGTGTTTGCAGAAGTAGAGAAATGTGGAGCAGACCTGTGGTGTCAGTGGGACAGGTAACAACTTGGATCCATCAGCTAATTATATGGCAGTGTATAATAGCATTTTGCAATGCTAATTAATAGCCTTAAACACTACACATGCATGATGCTTTGAAAGCAGAGGCAAAGCAAGTCTGCCCTTCCAAAGGGTTTGTAATCTAGCAGCCTTTTAAGTGAATGTAATTCAGTGAATGCAGCTAAGCATGATGATGACTCTGTGCCTGGACTAAGCTGGAAGAATCTGTTTTTAAGAATGAGAGTTACATTAAAAGAGATGTAAAACCCAAGGATTATGTTTAATTTCTGAAAGGTATCAAATTGTTTATATGGGAAACTTAATGCAATAGGATTCTGACTGGACTGTCTGGAAGCAACTGCAATTCAGACTGATAACAATAAACATAAACTAGGTCCTTCAGATTTGAAGTAGTACTTCAGAGAAACAAAAGTAATAGGGGGAAAAGATTTGTCATGTATTGTATGTGTTACAAGCAATATAAATTGCGTTAAGTAGTGTAATCTGGCTTCTTGCAGCCAAAGAGGTAAACCATTCAGCACATGAAGCAGCAGCTGTGGCAGTGCTGAAAGCAAGTGAAGCCATTTTGAGAGCATTAGTAATGAAAGTAGCAGGTGTGGAGATATCCTTTCCAGTGAAAGCAACCCAGTGATTCTGGGGTGATTTGACAGATCTACCTGTTAACACTGCTGCCAAAATAAGAGATGCTGTTGTTCTATTTAACTGGCCACCATCTTTGGCAAATAGCTCAATAATTTCTGCTCAGAATGACAGAATTCAAGAGGTCTGAGGCTGAATTCTAAAGTAACATTTGAAAAGTAAAAGGCTATATTTTATTTCACTTTTTGTCTGATCAGCTATCTGAGCTGCATTAACAGCAGAAGTATGTTCTTGCGGTGCTGCATCTGCTTTGCTATCTGCCTTGACAAACAAGCAACATAGTTACTATCGTCAGACAGTATCCATTGAAATGACATTAACTCCAGGAAAGTTATCTATGGGTTCATCTTGAGAAAAAAAAGTAACGAAGCTATGTGTTAGTGGGCCTTTTTTAAGAGAACTGCACATCAAGAAGTTTTGAAATATGGGAAGAATGTCAGCAAAAGATGCTCAATCCACGATGAAATACACAGAAAGTGGAGAAGATAAATTTGCCCTCTTTTTGGCAGAACATCTTGGTTATGTACGAATGTCTAAGATGCTTTTCCTGCCTGTTTCTTTTCAAATGGCCAGAGTCTAAAAGGAAGAAAATGAGAGCCTACCTCTATGACTCCACCAAATCAGTGAAGGCAAATTTCTGAAGAAAAATTAACTACCAAGAAGACTTTAAGAATATATGTATTACTTGAGAAACAGCAAGTACTTAAGGTCAGAGTGAGATGTAATTTACGCTAGCATCAATTTGGATTACCTCCATTGATTTCACAGCAGTTGACTTTGGGAGAAATACACTGGATTTACAAGTATGCAAGTAAGACCACCACTTAGAGCTCAGGACACTGTGAAGTGATATGCAGCTAGATGCAGTCAGAGCCAAACTCTGCCCCGGGTTACATCCTTTGAAGTCACTAAGTGCTTTCTTTGTCTCCCTAATGCTTTGCAGTATTTCTTGTCTCCAATAAAATACTTTTCTTTCCCTGACACAGGCTCCTGCAGTTCTCTCCAAAAAATGGTAATGAATTAGCTGAGCAGTGACTTTTCATAATTAGAATACCACAGCACTGTCTGCCTCACCACATTTTAACTGTTTCCTTTACTGTACAGCTGTAAACAAGGGGCTGCTTCTCACCTGCTTCTTAGTTCATCAGTGGCAGCCCACAGCTTTTCAGTCTATTTTGATTGGTTTAATATTTGTGTCTGAATGAGAATCAGCCTGATACTCATTTTCACCAAAACAAGCAAAGAGACAAAGAAGACAAAAAAGTAAAGAATGTATTTCTGTGTCATGTGCATAACTTTGAGTGAACTTAATGAAGGCTTGTGAAAATGAATTCTAAGCCTGGTGAAAGTGCAGTGAGATGGGATAGTAGGTTACAAGACCTATTGAAATGGAATGTATTTATACAATAGCAGCTGTCTTATGTCTCTTTTTTTTTCTTTTTTTTTTTTTTTTTGAGAGGTGCAGCACCAGAGAAAATCTAATCATCTCTGTGCTACTTCTGTAGCTCTGAGTGCAGAAGGGAAGAGCATAAGAAGACATACAGTTAAAACAGCCATTTTCTAGAGCTTGTCTAAATACCAGGGCACTAATGAATTTCTTTAGATAAGAGTGATATGTGCATTTTCAGATTTTATCCTGGCAACCCTGCATTTTCTGTAGCCCATAATGCAAACTTACATTTCTGGGCCAGCTTAGCTTAGCCAAGTGCTTGAGAGACCATCCTCATTGCATCTTTCATATGTTCTCCATATTTTTTTTCTCCATCTTCATAAAATAAAATTGGAGTATTAGGGAGTTTGCCATTGGAACACATTAGGTTTTAAAAACATTCAGCCTTCCAAGTCACATTTATTAAGTTACCAGACAAAACTATTTCCTCTGTATTATTATTACCCCTTCCACTTTAAAATAAAATTTAGCTGAAGAATCTTAGTGCGTTTGAAAAACCTTCCAGAAGCATTCACAGCCTTTCTTTGGTATCTGCTCTTTCACCTCACCAAATGTAAACTTACTTGACTTTTACTCTCTAACTTGAGCATCCACAATTTACTGCAGAAATGGAACCACCTCATCCCTCACTACTGGGGTACATTTGTGAAAGAAATGGCTAAAGGGAAAGACGGCTGAAAATGTTGAGGGCAGGGCTGCTGAAGAGGATTAAGGATAAAAATGGTTGGGGGAGCACAGAGCATGCAGGAGGGCATACAGAAGGCAGGAAGAGAAGGTGGTAGGATTTTGTAATGATGAAGAGAAAATGGAGCTTTGGCATTTGAGAGGAAATACTCAAAGCATAGGACAGACATGAGGATCAAAATGTGGAGACGTACATTAAATGTGAGGAAAAGGGAAGAATTCAAAAGAAATGAGAAGGCAAAAAAGGGGCAAGAACTGGAACACAGAAGTAACTGAAGCAGATAAAAGGAGAGTGAAGAAGTAGTTTAAAATAACACAGACTAACAGAAATAAGAAGAGGGAGAGAAAGAAGGAACCAGGGACAAATTAAAAATGGGCAGGAAAGTGCCCTGAAACTGGTCTTTTTTATCAGGATGAGCCATGATGTAGAAAGGAAAAGCTTGACACTTCATTGTGAAATCAGGTTTGCAATATATACCCAAACTACTTCTATAACATGCGTAGATTTTTCTTCCCATTTATTCCTGATTTGCCTCAGATAGAATAATAGAACAATAGAAACATAGAATGGCTTATGTTGTAGGGGACCTTGAAGATCATCTGGTTCCAACCCCCTTGCCATGGGCAGGGTTGCCAACCACCAGATCAGGCTGCCCAGGATTCCATCCAACCCTGACCACCAGAGATGGGGCATTCACAATCTCTTTGGGCAGCAGTTTCAGTATCTCACCACCGCTCTGAGTAAAAAAAATTCTTCCTAACATCTAACCAAAATCTCCCCTCTTTAATTTAAAGTAATTCCTCTGGATCTTATCACTATCAGACCATGTAATATGTCAGTCCCCCTCCTGCCTGTAAGCTCTTTTCAAGTACTGGAAGGCTGCAATGTGCTCTCTC
Organism: Aquila spilogaster; assembly: GCA_024606505.1. Classification (NCBI taxonomy): domain Eukaryota; kingdom Metazoa; phylum Chordata; class Aves; order Accipitriformes; family Accipitridae; genus Aquila; species Aquila spilogaster. Next base: position 63,250,037 of record JANHGO010000053.1, read on the forward strand.
TGGAGCCTTCTCCAAGCTAAGCAAGCCAAACTCCCTCCACTTTTCTTCATAGAAGAAGTGCTCCAGCCCTTTGATCATCTTTGTGGTCCTCCTCTGTACCCGCTCCAACAGCTCTGCATCCTTCCTGTACTGGGGGCCCCCGGCTTGGACAGAGTACTCCAGTTGGGGCCACACAGGGCAGAGTCAAGAGGGGCAAACACCTCCCTCTCCATGCTGGCCACCCTTTTTTGTTGCAACCCAAGATACAGCTGGTCTTCCAGGCTGCAGGAACACACTGCTGGCTCATGTCCATCTTTTCATCCAACAGGACCCCCAAGTCCTTCTCAGCAGGGCTGTTCTCAAGTTCTTCTTCTCTTAGTCTGTACTCATATCTGAAATTGCTTCATCCCAAGCACAATACCTGCACTTAGGCTTGTTGAACCTTATTAGGTTCTGGTGTGCCCACTTTTTGAGCCTGTCCAAGTCCCTCTGGATGGCATCCCTTTCTTCTGTTGTGTCAGCTGCACCACTCAGCTTAGTGTCATCAGCCAGCTTACTGAGGGTAAAGATAAAAAAGATGTTGAAGAGTGATTCTGAGACAGACCCCTGGGGGATACCACTCAAGACAGGCCTCCACCTGAACATAGAGATGTTGACAACAACCCTCTGGCTATGACCAACCAACCAATTCTTTATCCACCTAGTAGTCCAGCCTTCAAACCCATATCTCTCCAAATTAGAGATAAGTGCGGGACCTGAGATTCTGATTGCCAACATTAGAGTAGCACATATATGCTTTCCTGGCTACTTTCTCTCCACAGACTGTCTGAGACTTGTAATTCAGAGTGTTCTTACCTTCATAGTATCTTAGAGTCAAACTTTGTGACTGTTTAGACAGTTGTTGTGCCTCTTACATTGCGTTCATTGTGAGGAATCATTGCCCATGTATGAGAATCGCTCTTGTTTCTCCACTTCCTCCCCACTTTTCAACCTTTGCTTTAGATTTTGTTTTATAACTTTATACTAGAAGAAAACATAATTTAGTAGACATTTGTTAACAATAATCATTTCAATAACTAATAAACATGATAAAATAATTAATATATATATGCAACCCTTAACAGGCAATTAGTAGTGCCATATTTGCACCTGATCCATATGCTCTAGTCAGAAATACTTACGTAATGAGCATGTAATCTGCAGAACAGCTGAGCAGGTCCTGATGAAACTTCATGGTTATTGAGAAGTATTCAGGAAATACTTGTTGCACTGGAGGGTATGCCCAGTAGTTCCAAAAAAAGGGCATAACCCATTTCTTCTTTGACTGATTGTCTATTGGAAAGAATTTTCCACTTCTCTTTATTTTCCCTCCTTTATTTTTCCTTTCTCACTTTCTTTTTTTTTCTTTTTTCTATTTCTTTTCTCATTAACTTCAGAGTTATGTATGCCATCAGATATGGAACCAAAAATAATTGTGTCCACACTTAAGACACTCTCAGTATCCTCTGAGCAACAACTGAGTCATTGATAATCTAATCCAAAATAGAGGGACTGACAATCCAGATTTATTTTGACCCCAATCTATTTTCTATGTTTTATCTCATTTTAGTAGTTGTCTTCAATAGAGAATCTATTTGTTCTACAATGACAATCTTTTTTTTCTCCTGAAATTGATTTCACAGTACTAAGTATTATCAATGATTATTATATAATATATTTAAAAACTTGGATATTATGTTTTGCTTACAATGCAAAATCAGTAAGTATATAGAATTGTCTGATCTCCATATTAGACAACCTTATAAAATCCTCAAGGACAATGGCAATAAAAAGGACAAGGGACAATGGAAGAACTTTTATCCCAATTCTGTGTATAATAGGCTTTCCTGAAAATCCAGGATCAAAGTGTCTTCACAAAACAGAAGAATCTAGTCATTTTCTAAATAAGAATAGAAAGTTATGCATTCAAAGTTTATTTTGGAAATATCTTAAATAGTTTTATATTGTGATTATTTCTGTGCTCTGCTAAAGAAATACAACTTCAAAGACTGCTCTGAAAGCAATGCCTCCTATTTTATTATGTTGGTCCATGACATCAGAGGTGGATGTTTGTGGTATGGCAGCAGAAGTTGAACTTTCCCACCAATATTCCATAACATTTTATTGCTGTGTGGTAGACAGCAGAGAGGCAGTCTAACAAAGTTGTGTCTGACATGGAAATATGTATAGAGCAAAGATATGTCATTGATTTGCTTCATGTGGAAAAAATGGGACCCATTGGCATTCATCAATGTTTGCTGAATGTTTCTGGACACCAAACCGTGGATGTGAGCACAGTGAGGCAGTAGGAGGTGCATTTCAGCAGTGGCAACAAAGACAGTGGGTCATCACCACTGATGCAGATTTTTACAAGCATGGCATGCAAACTGTTCATGGCTGGTGAAAATGCTTAGGTGCTGGTGGTGGCTATGTTGAAGAATACTTTTGAGTAGCTGAGGGTTTCCTCTATCAAATGATGTTATTGTGCTCTTTGTTGTAGTTTCCATGGAAACAAATAGGAGGCATTACTTTCAGAGCAACATGTTTACAGTTGCTGCAGAAAGACCTATTTTAGTAGGATAGAAATTACTATTAATTAATTAAGAAATTGCTTTAATATATAATTTATTGAGACTTTAAAGAGAGAGATGAATATGTTGAAGGAAGATAAGGTGTTCCTCTGTTTCTATATATCTTAGAAACTATTTTAGAATGACAGAATAAGGTTATACATCCATGATGACATTTGTCATTGTCACAAGTGGACATGAATTAGAATTTAGCTTTACACATGAACATAATCAACAGAACTGACATGTTTTGATTCCTTTCCTATTCAAGAACACAAATCCCCCAAACCTAAAAATTTTTTACCTTAGTTCCAGCTTTCTTCTTTCCTCATTTGTCTATCACATAACTCTGACCTTCCATTTTTTTTTCAGACACTTGTTTTTAATGCAACACTCTTATAAATGAGGGTTATATCCTTGAAAAGAGAGTCTTCCTTTACACCATCAGTCTGCATGTGCACTATAAAACAACTTTATCTCTTTGCTTCTCTGCTGTTTCTCTACTACTCTCCACAAATGGAGCTTATACACTCAATAAAATGCATTTCAATTAATATTTCAGGCAAGTAAATTCTTGTGGAAGATCTTTACTGTGGTTGGCTTGATGGAATCAATAGTTATTTAAATCACTTGCATAATGTCTTAGTCTGTGATAATGAATGAACAAATATATACAAATAAATCCTTTTATATGTAGTTTCATTAGGGAGGTAGAACACCTTTGTCTATTACTTTTGTAATATTTGTTTTTAGCATTTATTTAGTTTTCTTTGTGCCATCACTATTATTTTGAATAAACAGATAGAAATTGAAGATTTATGAGATTCTTCTTTCTTACTGCACTGCAATATAGATTTTTTTTTTTTAATTCAAGAGTTATTTTTCCATATTAATTGTTTGTATTTCAACTTGAATTTTGTAATTAGTAGCACAGTGTTTTTCTTTGGCCACAGTTCTCAAATTAAATCAATTTGTCACCCTAGGGTTAATAGACTGGTCAAGATTGCCATGTACTTTGAAATTCTAATCTGAAAGTAGCACAGTGTACTAGTAAAACTACTAAACAGCTAGATACCTTCAAGCATTCAGTCCACAACACCAGTAAAAAATGACACTAGATAGATTACAAGCTTGAAAAAGAAGTGCTGACCTTTAAATAGGTAAAACACCAATGCAGTTCTGGCTATTGTACAGCTCTGTAGTGATGTATTTCAAAAAGCACTTTTGGAAATGCCAAGCACTCAATCATTATTGTCTAAGTACTTTACAGAAAAGTCAATAGAACTGTTGGAAAAATAAACTGAGAGATTAACTTGCTTAATATGTGTCTAACTCTTCTTCTTTGAATGTTAATTTCTGTACCTCCCCTCCTTGTTCTCCAGCTATACCTTCTGAACTCTTATTTTTCTATCTCAACATTGTTTAGACAGTTATCTTTCTCATCAAAGGAATCTTGCTTTCTGTCACATGAGCATTTGACTTTCCCTTCTTATCTCACTCACCATAGATGTTCCTTCACACAGATTTCTGACAATACTGAAAAAAAAGTGTAGGAATTTGTTTTTCATGCACTTCAGCTTTATAAACCTCTCAACTAACAAATTAACATCAATATTGGATCATTCTTTTCAGCATACTATGTCAGCTTTCATAGCTTTTCCCAGTTCAGAACCTTACATATAATTATTTTTTTTGCTTGTTTAATTGGGCCATTGCGCACTCTCATTCTCTTTCACTAAGAGAAACGACTGAATTGTAAAGGTAACAATAATTCATTAGTAGTTGTATAGACACAGTGACATAATTCCTTCCTATTTTGGACTTGTCTGTGCCTGCAATTTATTGCTTTCCCAGAACATTTCAAATGTGTTTTGGATCTGTATTTTAATATCTGAATGTGCAAAATTATAGAAGCAAAAAGGATTGGCTGTATTAAGATTGTTATGATCAGAGCTTTGAGCCTCAGAGATGGCTTAGTAACTGAGAATTTTCAAGGCGATGTAAATTGGCCAGGGATATCATACAAATAACAAGAACTGTAATGAATACATGTACTTAGCAGAACCCTACTCATTTAACCTTCAAATCTCTAGAATATAATGGTTTTTTTTTGGTATAATTTCTGTTGCTGGTAGCTTAAAATAAATAAATAAATAAATTTATATTACTCCACAATATTTTTTCCTGCTTTCAGAACAGGACCAGAAAAAAATAAAATAAAATAAAATAAAATAAAATCCCACAAGTTTTATGAACGGGAACGGGAAAAAGAACTCAAGAACTGGTTGGAAATTTCTCAAGCTGTTTTCTTCAGAAGAGAATTTCAACAACAACAACAAAAAAAGACCAACAAAACAACAAGTGAAACCAAGCTGCACCAAATCAAACCGAACCAAAGTAAACCAAAACCAACCCCTCTTTACAGTTTCTTCCTGCTATAAAGCAGTTATTTTGTATCTCCCATCAGGAATGTCAGCAGACACTGATTAACCCTCCAGAGTTGATTTTGACTGAAATTCAATAAACTTTTAAAAGTTATTGCCAGGTAGTCTTCATTTAGAGCTGTTATACTTCATATAAACGTTTACTGATAAATGGAGTCAATCAATTGAAATATTTCTTTGTAATGACAGCATTTATATCTAGTTCCTTTTTACCTCATATTTTATCATATAGATATTATGAAGGAAGAGAAAAAAGAGCATACCTGGTTTGGTAATTGTGTTTCTATCCATTTCAAATATAGTAGGAAGCAAAACTGTAACATTGTTACTTTCAAGTGTGGAAGTAGAGTGATCAGTCATCTTGTGAAATGGTTATGTTTACTTTTATAGGAGCATCTTTCACCACTAAATATATATAATATACATGAAACAGCTAAATTGGCTTTTATGCAGTAGTATTGTTGGCTTGGTACAAGTACTTATTGGAAAACTGTTCCTTTTTCCTGTTTATTAGCAAAATAACTTAAATCTTGGGCCAAGATACCTCTTTTGCTTTTCTGCTGGGATTGAAACTTTAAATTCACAGAACTTAAGAATTCAGGATAATATACATTGTAAACATACATACTGACTTGCTTGAAATGAAACTTCCTGTCATAATCTGTTCTCATCTCAGAAGACATTAGTAATTTTAACATTGGTCAAGAAAATAGTAGCCTGTAAATGTATGTGTACAAATAATTAATACAGTCTGAGTTATCAGTAGTCTTCTAAATATTCGTAAAATGTATTTCAAAGATTAGACAAGACCAAAATTGTGAAATTGGTGGATTTTCTATCTTCTATTACCATATATATATAAACACACTGAAATTTATTCTGGGAAATACAGCATATTATGAAAAAGATTTTCTCTGCTGAAATGTGTCATTTTCTTTGCATTAAAAAAAATAATTTTAATATACTATATGGGTCTTTCATCACAGAAATATTATATATTTTTATTATGCACTGTTGCCCAAAATATTCTAGAAGAAATCCATACTATCCATTTGTAAAAGTAATGCAAAATATTTCTGAGGTGATGTCTGATAGGAACATATATTTACAGGTGAGTATTTTGTGGCTGTTCATACTTTCCAAGTTTCTTCCATCTGTTTCATATTGTGAAAGCATATCTGTTTATGAGATATATCTCACCTCCCAATGGACTCCACGGTGAATGCCTCTAGCTCTCTGTTTATGAGAAGAATATTATCAGGATCAACATCTACATGGGTACAGTATGATGCTCCTGAGATATAGATACATGAAGCATAGACATATTCTCTTATCATGTAAAGACATTATGAATGTACAAACCTTGGTTCAGTCAAGAGACTGCCAGTAATACTCTTTAGTCAGTCGGATGTAAGGTTCTTTTTCAAGTACGAATGTAATGGAAAATTGCTTTTGTTTGTAGTTGCTCTTGAAACCATCTTCACAAAAATTTAGTTCAAACCCAAATCTCTTTGGGACTTAGACAAATCTAACATCCAAATCTAATTCTTTCCATGTCTTCAGGAAACACTGAATAGAATTATTTGGTGTCTTTGAATGATCTATATAACATCTTATTAAAACTCATACATTACTGTGAGTCTGTAAATCATAGAATGTGAATAATATTTTTTTTTTTATGGCTTTCAGGATAGGGTTTTTTTCCAAACATTTTAGGAAATTATGTTTTATGTTTTTTGTTGTCATTTTGAACATGTAAGGCAAATGAATTTTAGATATATACTTAATAATGTGAATATATAAAACACAAAAAAAATGAATTTAAAATAATGCATAGTCTCAATAAAATTGCTCAACAAAGCAACATTCTGTTTCTTTGATTATATGCTTCTTCTCATCATTATTTGGATCTTTGGTTCACTCGCAGCAATGGTGAGTTTGAAGGGGAACTTAAGGAGGTAAAGGCATATACTGCTGCTTGGAAAACTGTGAGAAGATTTCAAGTTGTCAGACAGTAAAACAGTAGAAAATCATGCCTGGCAAAATAGATCTTCAAATACTAAGATTGGGAGAACAGAAAAAAATATGAGTGTAGTATGCAGTGAAATGAGATCCCACAAAAGGATAGAGAACTTTGAAAGAGTTAGTAAGGACAAAAGTAAATAATAAAAGAAATCAGAAAATGAAGTTATGATAAATTAAGCGGCAGAAAAAAAGGGAGTGGTCAAGTTGGTTAGATTGTGAATCCAGTCTAACCAAATGTCCTATAAGGCATTTGGAAGCAAGAAAAGTGGCTTAGGTTATATTGGTTGTCATAACTAAAGATTATGCCAAGATTAAAGGTTTGATAGGAAAAGAAGACAAAATATGGGGAGTCAAGGCAGTGCAAAAAGGCAGAAATGAATGACAGTGAGCTCATTTTTGGTGTGTTATGATTAGGAAGCTTAAGAAGACATCAGTGGAAAGATGTACTAATTCATTTATAGGAAAAAGAAATATAATGAGGTAATACATGTAGCAACTGTAAAGATAGATTGAGTGTTAAAAAAAGAGGATTAGCAATGACTAATCATTTTATACACTGTCTGTGAGAAAGGAGAAAAAAGAACTTCAAACTGTTTTGCACTCTTAAGGCTGCTTATGCTTTTCTGAGGTAAGTCACTATATCTCCCTTAATATTTATGCCAAGGACCAAAGTTTTCCTGAATACCTATAGCTTTCAGAGGAACTGCACTTGATCACTTGTCCAAAGTTGTAGCGGGAACGTTAAGTCATGGTTTGAACCAATGATTGAGCACCTGGTAGAAAGGCAGGGCCAACCCAGGGCAGCTCAGGTGCAAGCAATGCAACTGAGTGACCAGAAGGAGTGGAGCCAGGATCCACCCCTTCCAAGACTTCATTTAAGGGTTGGCAGTGGATGCAAATATGTTTCTTTTAGAGATTCCTGACTACCTGAGCACCATACAGTCTTCAGAAAGTAAGCAGTTTTTTTTTCTTCCCTCAGTAACTTCTGAGCCCACTGCTTTGTCTGGGTGGATCCTTCTCTCACTGTGGCCTGAGATCTTGCTGCTCTGCTGTCTTGATGTGCTTTTCATTGCATTACACAAATTATGTCTCTCTTTTACCATAAATGATTAATGAACTTACGTACTAGATTTTGTATAGCTTTACTTGTTTGTGTAAAATCAAATTCATAACTAATTGATGAACTCTATTATGTCTGTTTCTAAGTCTGCCTAACTGTTTTAGGGTCTGTAGACTAAAGTGTCATTTGACCACAGTGAACATGTAAGCTCTATGGCACCTCACTTTTAGATAGCTACCACTAAAATAATCAAATCCTATTCGTGTATTGTTTCTTCTGCAAGGGCAGTAACAAGTGATTTTCATCAGTCAGCAGCAGTATACTGTTTATCCTATAGAAATTCAACTAAATTGGACAAATATTTTGGGAATGAGGGAGTTAAGTCGCTGTGTGCTATTCTCCCACTAGATGTAGAATAGAAAGAGGAAAGCTCCTTTCCTGAGTTCTCTGATGTGAATGGATTGTATGAGGAATGAAATAACACTCAAACAATACACAAGAGAGTCGGTTAAACAAAAATGTGTACATATTTTCTTTTACTTACAATTTTCTCTGAAAGTGTTTGTTTTTTATTAAAAAAAAAATCTTTGAATGAAGCCTTCCTGTTCACTTCAGTCAAGTCTTTCTCACACAGCCTTAGAAAAGCCATTAATACAGATATGTATCACTGAATGACCAGTGAGTAAGTTCGCTTTGAAGACGTAAAGGATACCTGGACAATTAATGTTTTGATTTCAAGGAAAAAACAATTAATTTCTTGAAGTCAAGATGTTACGAAGTTTCCGTAATAATTTCACCATAAAGTAAACAGAAAGAAAGGTCCATAAGGAAGAAACAACTCATTTGTAATCTCACGCATTCAGTATTTAAATTGTACATTCTGCATTGTTTATGTATCTCAGGTGACTACACAGAAGATATTTATCTTACTCATCGTGTTCTAAGGACTGAACTCTGACAAAGCTCAAAATACTTACTGATGGTAATATACTCTTAAAGTGAATCAAGGTAAACACTAGAGCTATGTGTTGCTAGATTTTTTTGAATACTGTCAAAGATCTAAGAGGTGTACAGATCTTTCTTGCTATTTGGTGCCTAAGAAGTCAAAACGCAAGGTGAATGTTTGTCCTCTGTGATGAACTGAAATAATAAAATGTGTTTAGTTCAGATTGCTTTCAAAAATGAACCCTTCCAATTTCTAATTTGTGTTAGTCATTCAAAGGTGTTATATTACTCAAATCTTTCTTCCTTTTTTTTTTTTCTTGTAAAGAGAAGAACAACAGGAATCAAAAAAAGTAATATAAAGAGATCAAGAAATTCAGAACTAGTAGTGGGAAACTTAAAAGCTGATCCATTTGTTCTGATGGAATCACAGAACAAGTTTGAAAAGCTTTAAGGGCAGAACATTTGCTTTGTTATAGAATTTAAAAATTCCAGTCAAGCCTCAGTCTTGAAGTAGAATTAAGCTTCATCCATAAAAATTCTCATTTACAAATGGATTGTAAGAAGTTCATATACAAAGATCTCCCTAAAAAAAAATAGGTAGGGAGGACATAAGCAAAAAGGAGAAAAATCAACATGCAAGTGTTGTTTTTGATAGGAAAACTAGGGTAAAGATTTTTCAAAAGTATTTAAGAAGTCATGAAACTGTAGTGAGTCAGAGCTATTGTCAGGATGGCAGAGTCTGTATGCAGCAGGGATCTGCCAGCTCTCTCTGTTATAAAAATACCATGGTTAATCCATATCTAACTATATCTTTAGTAGTAAAAAGACTTTCCCCTTCTAGGAATTATGTTATATTATTCTTCATAAATGCAAGAGTTTAAATTTTCTTAAAAAAAATAAAAAGCCAATTTCTGAAGCAGTTCTCTGATCTGACAGAGTAATGCAGGAGACTCCAGTCTGGGAATGCACAAACACCTGTGCATAAATTTCCTTTCCTTTATCCAAAAAAAAGCTTTGTAGTGAGATTCCCTGGATCATTAAATTTTTGGACCAATGAATTAAATTCACAATTTAGCAATAATACATTAGCTGTCTCAGTATGGCTTCTTCTTGAAAAATGTCTGCTTCATTGCTATTAATTCCTTGTTATTTTTACAGATTTTTTTCTCTGGAGGGTTAATTAGTGTCTGCTGAATTTCCTGATGGGAGATGCAAAATAACTACTTTATAGCACCATTGGGGGAAATGTTCACATTTTATGTGAATACAGAAAAGCAGCCCAAAATAAACCTGACCCTATAAATGGATGGTAGCAGTGGCATTAGGTTGTCTTTATGCAGGAACTTTGTCTTTGAAATAAAAATTGCTCTATTAACAGTGGGCAACCACCTACGCTGCTATGCTTTGTTATTCCTGGAATGTTTGAAATACTGGACATAGAAACACAAGAGTGGAGACAGACTGTTTATATTTCAAGCAATGATGTAACTTCTCAAATCAACAGAGAGCTCACAAGGTGTATCAAATCAAGGTATGCATATTTGGGGTCTTCTGATATAGCTAGTAATAAGGTGCTTTAAATACATCTCTGGAGTAGCAAGATTTGAATAAATCCTGCCATCTGTCCTCAAATTAATCTCAAAGAGCCTACTAGGCAGTTAATCCTCTACCTTGATCTTACCTGTAGACACCTATGTATATTAAAATTGAGAAGATTATAAAACTAACATGGATGCCAGCTTCAGCTCTATGAAGGTAACACTCAGCTTTATTTTCCACTATCTGCGGACAGCACCCTTATCCAGCTCTGGGGGCTCTTCAGCAGGTTTAATATTTAAATGAAAAGGACCTTTCTAATTAATGACTTAATCCAGGCAAGGTGGAAGGAATTGTGGTGTGCCTTGGAAATCCTTTTTGAAGGCTATACCTCTGTACTTTTCTCATCGGGAAGAGATGAAGTGAATTTCACCAGAATATTCAGAAACAGAATAACAAGGAAAAAATCCAAGGCAGTGACTGTCAATAGCTAAGTGACTAGATGCTCAAGGTATCACTTAGCACTGAATTTGAGTACTGCTTAAATCAAAATAGGGGTTCAATGCGGTTCCCTCATATTTCATATGTGTGTAGTAATCAAGTTTTCTGGCATTTTGAAATTAAGTATGTCCTAAGTTGTCTTTTTCTGCAGTTAGATATTATCCAGAACTCAAGAAAGCCCTTCTGTCCTACCAGCACTGACAGTGTTTAAAAGAACTTATTTCTTTGCGTGCATGCATGTATTTGAAGTGTAGCCCCCTTCTGTGGTCTTCACTCTTGTGGTATGCATGAAAATTTGCTTAAAAGAGCTCAGCAGGTTGTGATCGGTGGCGCAGAGTCCAGTTGGAGGCCTGTACTTAGTGATGTTCTTCAGGGTCAGTGCTGGGTCCGGTCCTGTTCAACATCTTCATCAATGACCTTGATGAGGGCACAGAGTCCACCCTCAGCAAGTTTGCTGATGATACAAAGCTGGGAGGAATGGCTGACACACCAGAAGGCTGTGCTGC
>JANHGO010000053.1:63274349-63305109 GCA_024606505.1 Aquila spilogaster
CTTCCCATTTTGGGCCAGGGGCCCTACGGGCCTGCTGCCCCCTGTCACATAGATCGATCTAGATAAACCCATGACACAAGTTTATGTGTTATGCTGCTGGAAGAAGTTTGAAAAGAATTTCAGGGGCTGGTGAACATTATCTTATGAATCTTTGCAATATGGCTAGTCAAAAATCTTATGCTGAAAGTAATTTTTAATGGAAGAAGTGACTTTACTAAATGTTTTGAGGCCCAAGCTTGCAGTAAGATTATCATTAAAAGTAAAAAATAAATAACATCGCAACATTTTCTTCCCTATCTCTTTGCACGGCGACATGCAGAAAAGGAAGTCCTTAGACAAGGATCCTCTCTTGCTATCATAGCTTCTTCTATCATAGAATGATAGATTCATCTAGGTTCAAAAAGACCTTAAAGAAAATCAAGTCCTGCCATCAACCTGAACTACCAAGACCCATCAATAACCACATCCCTTACTGCCATAAATCTGTCAATATTTCATCCTATATTTTACCTACAACTACTGTTTTGATGAGGTTTCAAATTTTTTTTTCCTAAATCTCACTTGTTTTATCAGCTCTAGCTGATGACAGCTAAAGAAACTCAACTTTGTTCCCAGTCCTTAATGAATATTTGCAAACTTTCTAGTATACAAAAACCTCTTGCAAAGAGGAGAAGAATAACTTGCTCAATATATCCATGGTGAGTAAAATAAGAAGTTAATTAGACCAGATTGCAAAAAAAAAAAAAAGAGAAATTAGGTTAGATATTATGAAGAACATTGTGATGATAAAGATATTGAAAGTAACAGAATAAATTGTTGGGGGAAAACTGCAGCTGCCATCATAGGACACCTTCATTAATGGGTTAGATAAACATCAGCCAGGAATGACAAAGATAAAATTGACCTTGTCTGAGGCAAGGTGCCAGACTGCATTTTTTGAGGTACTTTTCAGACTATTCCATGATTCTATCCCAGTAGCTGTATATATGCCATGAGCAGTTTCACAGCTGTCAATGGGACAACTCAGAAAAGCTAACCTCATGTGAAAGACTCTCCACGGTCAGAACATTTACATCTGCAGTATGTCACAATCAAAAAGATGAAAAAGTATATATTTTTGTAACATTCTGTTTTCTGCTTTTTAGATTTCTTACCATCTGTTCTGTAGTATAAATTTCTTAACATATAGTTTATACTATGAAGAGAGAAATTATTCTAACTTGATATGGGAAAAGGTCAGATTAACTATTCCTTGGAAATTCCTTTTGCTTTTAAAACTGTTTTTACAGTTTGAAACTAATACTGAAAGTATAAAAAATATATTCCCAATCATTAAATATTATATTTTGGGAAAAAAAAAAAAAAGAAAGAAATATAGAGAGCTTTAAAATTTCTCAGAAATTCTGTGTTTTAGTTTCCTGATACTTCTCTAACTGCTATGGAGCGGAAGGACTAAAACTTCAAAAAGACCCAAGGATTATTGAGCATTCTTCATCAGGAAGTGCAGAAAACTTCATCAGGAAGTGCAGAAAACTGAATGTTATCTTAACAATTCTAGGCAGCTCCTACTGCACCTGGGATTTCTATAAACTTTCAGCTCTACGTTTTCATATCTAGTGATAAGATATGAAACCTTGAGATCCCTAGTACTAGCACCGTACGCAGTATTGAATTATTCTAGTTGTTCTAAGATAACTTAGAGTAACCTTGAAATCTCAGGCTCTGGTATAAGATCACTCAAAAACAGAGAGCTTGAAATCCTGGTATCCTTTAAAGCCACCTAATTGGCAGCGCTAAGTTGAGCCCTCCATTCTCCACTCACCTGGTGTGACAAAAGTAGGCTGCTGGAACAACTAACTGCTTGCCTGTTATCACAAGATTCTTGAATCTGTTTTTGTAATTTTCATAAGTTAGTATTTTACAGTGAAAATCTGCTTTTACTAGGAAAACAGCCAAACAGGTTTATATTTAACATTATTTAAAGCTCTGAGTGGAAATCTAGTACAAATAGTTTGTAAGGAAAAGACGAAACAAAAAAATCTGGATGCTTACAAAATCTAAGTACTTCATGTACTAGACCTCCATAGTTCTTCAGCTTCTATGGACTTGTTGTCACATGTTTCTGGGGGTTTCAGATTTTGTTTCTCTGCTGCTGTGTGGAAGAGTCATGTCAGCAACACATGAATTGACTAACAAACTGAGCACATACTGGAAACAGTTGCTCTGTTGACACATAATGTACTGCCAAATGCAAAAATGTCTAACAAACTGAAAAACAGAAACGAATTCTTGTTTAATCACTTACAGTATGTGTAGTTTCACTTACTCCTTGCAGAAATTGCAGGTAAACAATTTTCAGCCAGAAATTAGTTTAATTGGCAGTTTCTCCAGGATTGCATAAATTTTAACCCCATGAAAATTACAGATTTAGCTTCAAAGTGTAAAAGTGGATCTTTTTTAAAATAAAATGACTAGCTTTTTTTTAGTCCTGATATTTTCATACTAGGATTGTTGTTGTTAGGGCTTTTTAATTGTATGTTATTTGGGAAAAATTGGATGATATGAATACAAGCTGCTTAAGTATTTATGATGTGGGCCTTAATTAAGTTTAGCTTAGTTTCTCAAAACTGTATAAAACATGAGAGCTTAGTCCACTGTATTTTGGTAAAGAGAGAGGCCACTGCGAACTTCTGTAAGTACTGAAGAAATGTTTTGGGTGGGAGACCATCTGGAAACCTGTTCAGAAATAAAAGGGGAAGGAGGTATTGAAAGGTCACAAAGCAGAAGACTAATTGTCCATAATTAAAAGAGAGAAAAAGAATCTGAAAATCCTCTACCCAATTCTATTCTAACTGTATGATTTGCAGGCTTATTCTTAGCTTTTGCTTGCAAAAATAGCTCCCAATTATTTCTTACCTGTGTACTCAATACGGATCCTTCATTTTCCTCTCTCCTTTCCAGTTTACAGCTCAATGACAGTGATTGCTAATTTTAACTACTTTGCCACAATCTCACTGATTTCTTTATTTGCTTTATCTCTTGTGTTACAACTCAGACATTAGATTTTAGACCTACCAATTTTTAACAATAAGCTTTTTGGTTTATGATTCACGTTTTCTTTATATGCACCGCAAATTCCCATCTGTTTTTACACTGTTGAGATGATTTTTGAAAAGATTATGCGTGGTTTCACTTTTAGTGTGTCCTGGTGGCAAAGAAGGCCAATGGTATCTTGGGGTGCATTAAAAAGAGCGTGGCCAGCAGGTCAAGGGAGGTGATCCTCCCCCTCTACTCTGCCCTGGTGAGGCCTCACTGGAACATTGTGTCCAGTTCTGGGCTCCCTGGTACAAAAAAGACAGGGATCTCCTGGAAGGAGTCCAGCAGAGGGCTACAAGGACGATAAAGGGCCTAGAACGCCTCTCTTCTGAGGAAAGGCTGAGAGACCTGGGTCTGTTCAGCCTTGAAAAAAGAAGACTGAGAGGGGATCTGATCTGAGTCTATAAATATCTAAGGTGTGGGATGCAAATGGATGAGGCCAGACTCTTCTCAGCAGTTTGTGGTGATAGGACGAGGGGAAATGGTCAGAAACTGATGCATAGGAAGTTCTGCACAAATGTGTGTGGGAACTTCTACACAGTGCAGGTGACGGAGCACTGGAACAGGCTGCCCAGAGAGATGGTGGAGTCTCTTTCCCTGGAGACATTCAAGACCTGCCTGGACGCCTACCTGTCCAACCTGGTCTAGGGAGCCTGCTTTGGCAGGGGGGCTGGACTCCAATTCTGTGATTCTGTGAAAAGCAACAAGAACTGTCTTCTCTGCATATCGTTAATAGTTACACCTGCATTAAATGAAGAATCTAACCCCCCACCCCCCCAAAACTGATGAGAGTGTAACACAGGCTCAAGTTCCAGCCCAAATAAGCTGGCAGCTATAAGCACAATTACTCTGCCAGTGAACATCCTGGGATGCCATGGTGTAGGAGGGTACTGTGATCATGTATAGCAGGATAGATATTATGCCTGTGTACAGTTTTTATCAAGCACTGGTGAAATTAGATACATGTTAAATTGTTAGCTCTAATTCCTGAAATACAAAGTCCCTGTTCTCTGGTCTTGTATCTCAAGGGGTTACTAGTATCAATATATCTACAGCACTAGCAGTGATACTGGTAAAATCCTTATGGTTAAAGAGGCAGGTTTACAACTTTTCCCAGTATGTAAGAGGGACTACGGATCATCTTTTTAGAGAAAGATAAATCCTTTCTCTCATCAGATTTCACAATGCCTTTTAAGAGGAGTTTTAAAAAATTTGTCACTCATGTTTCCATGGCATACCACAGGGCAGATTTTGGATGAGTGTTTTCTTCTGTATCAAAGTGTCAGGGAATAATGTAAATACGTAGACTGATATTGCCATAACCATGAAAGTATTGATAAGCAAATATTTGTAATAGAAGCCAGAGAAGTAATCATTTACTTTCTATTACTCTTCCATGAATTCATAATGTCTTTTAATTAATAATTAATGTGCTTGATGTAGTTTGTGGGTTTTTTTTGTGTGTGCTGCTGTTGTTGTTTAATATCCTGATTAGCCTTCTCCCCACTCAAAATATTTCTTAAGATAAGAATGCCTGATTAAATTCAATGCAAGTTCTCTCATAAGAATACCTTTAAAATATACTAGACTTCAATATTTTCAGGCAATTCTGTACCCAACTTTAAGTTTATTCTTCCATTTCTCAGAATTTCCATTTCAGAATTTCCATTTTCATGAATACGGAAGAATTGAAATAGTATGTCCAAGAAGTTTTCTAAATGTTAATATAAATATTTTCATTGCTTGAAAATATAAAACTCTACAACTAATATTTACTTAATTTCACCGTACTTCTAGAGGCATTTACTAACCATGTAGAGCTGATTTAGACCAAAAGAATGAAAAAAGTTACGATCTCATATGTCCTTGTGTTTAGTATATCTACAAGCTGTGTACAAGGTACATAATTATTAGAGAACAAAGGAATTGTAAAAAATTAATTAGACTAGCTTTTGCTTTGTTCATGTCTTAATTCATGAGTATAACAGTTCTTAATATACATGAAAGCCTTTTAAATCTGTTTGCCCTGGAGATGTTTTCCTAACATATCTAATTCTATCAAGGATGATACAACTGTTGTAAATGAGACAGTTAACTACAAAAAAGTGACACTTTTCAGGTGAGGACTTACCCCTGATCAGCTTATCATTCTTTTTCAGATTCTGAACTGTCCCTACTAAATTTTTATCACAGAACCATAGAAAGGTTTCAGTTGAAAGAGATCTTTAAAAAATAATCTAATGCAATCCCCCTGGTTAGTTACGCTTTGACTGTGGTCAAATTGACCAAAATATGAAGAAAGGTTGTCTGCACACAGACATTAGTTCCAGTGTATCCTTTGACAACGCTCTACACCCAAGAGTCTCAAAAGACCAAAATGCACAAAACCCTAGAATTGTTTGGGTTGGAAGGAGCCTTAGAGATCATCAAGTTTCAGCCCTCCTGCAATAGACAGGGTTACCATCCACTAGATTAGTGTGGAATAATTGCTACAGGTGACTTGGAAATTAAGGTGTATGTTTTTCACTAGAAGTTAAAGTACAGATTTTTGCCAGGAATACAGAAACAGAGCACAGTGGGATGGAGTCTGAAGCCAAGATCTGTGATCTATAGTAGTTCCCTAGGCAACATTAGGCGTTGGTAACATCAGGAGAATTTGGTGTACTTGACTCTAAGAAGAACAATGTCAGGATGGGAACTTGGTGGTACCAAGGTACTGATAAGCTGCTTACCTGCTACCCCAGGTCAAAAATCTGTCATTTTCTGACAGAATGCTGTCCTTTGGATTAACTTAGCTCACTACAATACCAAAACACACCTCTATCCCCAAAGCCACCCACTTCCTATGTGCAACCATCCCTCACTGAGCATGCACTCTATTTTTTTAGCCTATGCCTTTAAAAGTGGAGAGAATTTTACACCATTCAGAGCAAGGGTATGTAATGACTAGAGTCACTCAAGCTCTACTTGTGAATCTGTAATTGTTATGGTTCATATATTGAATGCAATTAGACTTTCAGTTTCAGACTGGGTATCACTCAGAATGTTACCATTTAACATGACAATAGATTTGCTCAGGGCCCCAGCCAGCACAGCCTTGAATGCTTCCAGGGAGGGGGCAATCACAACTTCTCTGGGCAGCCACTGCCAGTGCCTCACTACCCCCTAAATAAAGAATTTCTTCCTTATATCTAATTTAACTTCTTTCAGTTTTAAACCATTGCCTCTTGTCTTGTCACTACAGAACCTGACAAAAGTTCTTCCTCCGTCTTTCATATAAGCTGCTTTATAAATAATATCTCCTTGGAGTATTTTCTTCTCCAGACTGAACAAGCCTATCTCCCTCAAACTTTCTTCATAGGATGGATGCTCAAGCCCTCTGATCACTTTTTGTGGCCCTCCTTGGGACTCTCTCTAGCAGGTCCACATCTTTCTTGTACTGGGGATCCTAAAATTGGATACAGGATGAATGTATGTATATGAGACATGCTTGCAGATACTTTCTTACTGTTTAAAAGCTATTTAAGTAATTTTCTGAGCAGCTGCTGTAAGCCACATTTACTACATTTTTTGTCTTTGCATCCATAATTTTCATAAGTGAAGTCTGACAAACATTCTGTTCCCTAAATCTGTTCCTGTGTTTAAAAAAAAAGACAAAGTAGATAGAATAAAATATTTAAACCAATGGCTTCTTAAAAAATTTTGCTGAACTACTATACCTCTAAAAACAGATGTAGATGTTCAGGCTAATGAACTATTTTCTATTTTCTATTATTTTTTTAATTTTAAGTTTTTAGATAATAGGAAAAAAGAGAAATTCTTGACTAGCTATGTTTTGTTTTTTGTTTGATTGATTGTTTT
Organism: Aquila spilogaster; assembly: GCA_024606505.1. Taxonomy (NCBI): domain Eukaryota; kingdom Metazoa; phylum Chordata; class Aves; order Accipitriformes; family Accipitridae; genus Aquila; species Aquila spilogaster. The sequence goes on from JANHGO010000053.1 coordinate 63,281,307, forward strand.
GCTACTTCATATTTCTTCTTGTTTCAGTTCTTGTTTAGATTTCTTCACTCTTTTGTATTGTGGTATCTTACGTTCTCAAAGCAATGCTTTTTTATTGTATCTTCTTTTTAGGGGTGACAAAGGCTTTCCAGAACTGGATCCTGAAAGATATGAATAGTGCCCAGTTCTCATTGATTTTCTTGGATATTAGGTATCTTTTTGACTCTCAATTGACCTCGAGGAAGATGGAGACATCTGGCAAGACCAAATATCTCATTACAGATTATTTATACTTAATACTTCACCCATAGTACTGTGTGAAATCAGCTACTTTTAAAGGAAAGGTGTTGTTTCATGTTTCTGGACAAAAAAAAAAAAAAAAAAGACTGGCACAAAGATACCCCATCCCCTTAAAACTTACATAGCTTACAATCCAGTGTGCTGTTTCTAACTGTCTAGAGAAAAATCGGAGGTGGTAGCTTTCATTATCCATAGAAATCTTGTTTTCTAATAACATGTATCAGATTAATTATCAAAAAAAAAAAAAAAAGGCAAGTCAGGGGTAGTATGAAACACTGGGGCAACTTAACAGATGATATTGCAGAAAGGAATACATGTAAGTTGGCTTCTTTGACATAAGAAGTATCTTTGGTACAAAAGGGGTGTAAAAAAGCTATCCTATCCATGTTTTTATTATCACTTTAAATTTGCATACTGTTTCACTGCTTAAGATATATTATTTAAGTAATATTATCTTGAATCCTGGATAATCTAAATTTCTCCAGAATATTTTGAGCATAAAGAGTATTCACTCTATTTTTTTAATATATTTCAATAATATTCACTATTAGAAAATATGATCAGCCTTATTCGTTGTCGTCGTCTTTTAAAGTGTAGGCGCAGAAGGCGTAGGTAAGAATAGTGAAAAAGTAAAACAAAAGAAATAAATTCTATTTTGGCTGTTGTTTTGTGCATAATGTAAATTATAATTGGGAATGGTTAGTAAAATTAAAAGAATAAATAACTTTTAAATTTCTCACTATTTTTTAATAGTTGTAATTAAATATATGTATACTATTTTTTGGGTTCACTGTCAATTGCAGATATGGAATTAAACGATGTTTCCTACGTATCAACCTTTATTCCAGTGAACCCTCACTCCAGATCACCAAAAAAGGCCACTATATCTGAAGCACTCAGCAGTTTGCAGATCCGGTGACACACATGCTTGGTTGCAAGGCAAAATTTTGACACCAGAAAAAGCAATAGCAAGTAAAAGTTAATGTAATACCTGCTTTGTTTCATCATCGCTTCAACAGGTGTTTCTTTTAAAGAATGCAACAAAAAATTCAGTTGCACGTGGCTTAAGTCTGGTACTGTACAAATAAGTACTGCTGAATTTCACCCACACAAATGATTCTGTGACCTTTCTACTTCCTGCAACTAAATTATTGTGAGCTCATTGGATTATGAAGATCAGTAATACGTAGGCAGAAACGGGCACTGCTATCCAAAGCACATGAGTAAAAGGGAGCATAAAACCTTATATTTTTATATAACTTTGATAAGGACATGCATTAATTTAGTAATTTCAATACGAATAATTTAGTAGATGCCATTAGACGTTTAAGTTATAGATGTTGGACCCACTCTTTTTGTATGCCTTGCATACACTTCAGGAAGATAGTTGTACCAATGGTTAGAAGAAATGGGTTCTATCTTGGACAACAGTCAGGAAAGAAAATACGTTTGTATATTTTCTACTGAATTAAAATTCTGGGACTTTGCATCCTCTCTGAGATAAAGCATGGTATGATAACAATGTATAGGGAATTTATTGGCTTTACAGAAAGAGCTAAATATTCACTGAAAGTAATCTTCAAGGATAAAAAAGAAATGCTTTTTTTCCAAGATCCAATTTCAATATTTTATGGGGGATTACTTCAGTTACATGTTTTGAATTAATTGGAGGAAAAAAAAAAAAACACAAAAAAAACCCCAAACCGAACATTGTTATGAATAGACATAGCAAGAAAATAACACTTCAATTTTGGGAGAGTTTTTCATATTTTGGCAATTATTTTTGGTCTGAATTGGAATGAAATCTACATTTAGAGTTATACAAAGAATCTTTTATATTATGAAAAAACATGAGTTGGTGACATAGTTGATACCTGTTCAGAGATGAGAGCTGAATCCCTCCAACTGTATCTTTATATGTTTTGCTCATTAATTCCAAATTCAAATTAAAAAGTGTTTGTGGCTAAGCGTGTTCACTTTCAAAAATAGTTCCCTTGAAAATCCTCCACAAAACTGCCACATATGTGAAACACTAATTTTTCTTATTACCTCACCTGCTTGTCTATTCTTCTGGTGAGTTATTCTTACTTTGGTACTCCTGGGGGAGAGAGGAACCCATGCAATTCTCAGACTTGTCTGAGTGTTGTGGTTTAACCCAGCAGGTGGCTAAGCACCACCCCCTTTCCCTGTGGAATGAGGGGGAGAATAAAAGAAAGAAAAACCAAAATAGAACTCATGAGTTGAGATTAAACTATTTACTAATATAGAGAAAAGGAAAACAGTTACAATTATATGTATATGAGAATATATGTAACAAGTGATGCACAAGCAATTGCTTTCCACCCCCTAAGTGATTCCAAGCTTGCCCCCTCAACAGTGGAAGAGAGTGAGATGAACTCCCACGCTATTCAAAGCTCTCCTTCCACAAGTTGTCACTTGGTATGGAATATGCCTTTTACATCCCAATTTAAGCCAGTTGTCCTGATTCCGTCCCCTCCCAGTCCTTTGTTAGTATGAGCTGAGAAGCTGGAATGGCCTTGGCTTTGTATGACAATGCTTAGTAATAACTGTAAACATCACTGTGTTATCAACATTGTTTTTCTTCTAGAACCAAAACAAAGCATCACAGAAGACACTCTGAAGGAAACAATTCCTTCTCAGCCGAAACTAAGAAATTGGTTATGTTAATATCGACAGTAATCGGCACATACTCCCAGCTTCTCTCAGAGACAGGTGGCCTTTTTAAGAAAATTGGAGCTTATGTTAAAAGTGAATCTGAATCCTTACCTGCCACCAAGGTGAAAGGAGGCATATCTATTAGCCATAATATCACATAGTTCGTAGCTGGTGAAACTTGTTTTGAAAATTATTTGCTTAAAATCTACAGTCAAGCTTGTGCCTCTTTGCTTTTTCCTTGTAGTGGCATCTTTGTTCTGTGTTTATGATCTCAGGGTATTATCACCCTTAGGGATTATTCGATTTCTGTCAGCCTCTCACATACAGCATTTGGATGGGGAAATGAATCCATACCCCAGGGATTGCTTTCTATAGGAAGATGTGTGTCCTCAGTGTTTATGGTCCTGCGTGAGGATGTGCGCTGTTAGTAGCACTTAATTTTCTGCTGATTGATTACATCACTAATCACTGCAGGCATTGTTAAACGTAGGAAGGTGTGGGCAGTTCTGGCTGTGCAGCCTGCTCCCCTCTCTCCACCTCAAAACCTATGAAAATTCTTTTGTTTGGTGGAAGAACTGACACAGCATTAGGAGCAGTACTACAGAATTCTGTATTATTATCTCTTTCCAAATACAGCTGATTGCTGGCTTTCTGAAGAAAGGGTTTCTTTGCATCATTTGCCTTAAACAGCTCCCTGAAATGCAAACAAACCTAAAACAAGCACAGAACCCCACAATATAAGGAGTTTATGAACAGATAATAAAACTAGACTACAAAAAATTATTCATTGAACTTATCCATATTTCTTCCATCTATCTCCTTTTTTTACATCAAAATTCTCCTAGGATTTTCATCATAGTAGTGTCTATATACCATAAATCTAGCTCTTTGCCATCAATGGAGCTATGACAATATGTTTCATAGTTTTCCATCAATGAATTAAAGCTCAGCAATACTAAAACTGTCCTTCAGAATATGGCAGCATAACACATTTACATAGTGAGTAGCTGGGAGTATTTTTCCAAACTGTTTATTTCAACTACTTTAATTTTGCAACTTATCCTGGATGTTTTATGAAAACAGAATATACATTTTCCTGGCAAACAGTGAAAAACTAAACTTCAGAGCGCAAAGTTGGGAGATTTGCTTTAACTATGGTTAAAATGAATACAGCCTAATGCTACTGCTGATGCTCTGAAAGATTTACCATTCCTGTAAGTGTAAAGACAGTCCTGATAAGACTGCAAGAATAAAGAATACACATTTCATCCAAAGGCCAATTTTATTCACTAAGTAAGAAGAAATTACTCCCAGATCTATGGGGAAGAGATAGTGAGATTAACTCAGCTGTAAAAAGAGGAACTTGAATTAAATTCACTAAAACCAGAAGAGTTGATTCTGCCATCTGATAGATGCAAGACACTTTGCCACAAAAATATATCTTGGAAAATCAGTCTCTCAGCTCCCTACTAACAGAATTAAAAATAAAATGGAATATCATACCTATTGTGTTTCTTCAGTTACAAATTGAGGGATTCTGTGGTTTTCTTTTTCTTATTCCACAGACACACCTTCAGAAAAGGAAAAAAATAACAAGTCAAAAGACCTCAGAGAGGTTTACACTGGTTTGTGATTCCTGGAGATTCTTTTATTCTCACTTTTCAAGCTTCTTCCTTTGTGAATGCTTTTCATGGTAATAAAATTACAAATGTTCTTGGCAACACTGATCAACTGCTTAAGGGTGGCACAGCAGCAAATTCCTAGGTGATCCAGTAGTCTATATAATACACACTAGTTCTGATACTGGATGCCTATATAATAAACTAGCACAGCTAGGATCTTTAGAAATGAGATTAGGAATGGTTAAGTGAAGGGCTGAGTGAAAGAGAATTGGATTTATGCATCAGTGCCTGGCTAGAAAGAGAAAGAGGGAAACAGAGACTTTTGTCCACGGCTCTGAGCCGGGTGTTTTCTACTAGCATTTATGTATTCTTTTGCATTGAAAAAACACAGAAAGAATTCAACCCACGGAAGAACTCTAAGCATCTTAGCAGTATTAACATGTACTAGTAAGAACCCCCTCCTTTTGGTCCCAGAAGCTGAATTCTGACCCCACTATGCACTCGAGAAGATGATGCAATCACCCAGGAAAGAGCTGAAGCAAAGGCTCAGAGTAGCTTATGTATGGTTCATTGTGCATGACCACCCAAAGAAACGGTGGTGATTATAAAGTTTGACAGTCTCTGAGGGGCTGTCTGAGGGGAGAACTTGAATATTGTTGCATATCTTACCATTTATACCCCGAGAATTGAGCAGTATGCTTAAGTGTTGCCTCCTATATTTAAAAATTGGCACCTGATACTCCAGAAGTCAAGTGGATTGAAATGAAAGGGCAATAATCCACTGTCTGAAGAAAACTGCAAAATGGAATAGCTCCTGATACACACAGGACGACATTCTTTTCTTCCAGAAGGGGATGGTTGCCCTGGAACCATCTCTGGCCAGTAATGTCCTTGAAATGGGTCCAAATGCTGCCTGCAGAGTGCAAGTTAGCAAGAACCTACATGTAGCTTGAGAGTCTGCTCACAATTAAAAAGTATTAACAATCACATAATGAAACTCAAGCCTGTGCTCTATTCCTCTGTAGTTCACAGCATAGATAACAGAGAGAAACTTCTGGGGCTTGTGATACAATGTTTTATTTTATCTGGGAGGCACCTGGGCACTACACTAATGTATAACAATATGAAATCACAGAGAGGAAAAATACAGAGTGTTGTAAGCTCTCATACATCTTGCACAGCTAGATAGGGTGGGATGGGTCAGATACCTTAATTCCACGTCATTATCTATTGGGCAGTTTTCTTTCTTATATCTTCTTTGGTCTTAATGGACTTCTGAATTGTCGGTGGGTTTTATTTAAAATCCCTGCCAAGGTTCAAACCATCAAAGATGAAAAAATCACACCACCATAAAATTGGTGGTGTTGAATCTAATAAATCAAATAAAATGAGAGAAAGAGTGTCCAAAAACCGAAGGCCTTACTCTAATGCTGATGGTGAGATGGCTAGGGAGTCCACACGCTGCTGGAACGAGCAGAAAGGGAAAAGAGAGCAATCACGTGACTTGCCAACAGTTTTATCTTTCCCTCTGAACAAAAAATGGAAAAACGCAAAGTAACACAAGGTCCTCTGGGGTACGTAGTTCTTCTCTTCTGAGACAGGTATACTCGGAACTGACGATCCACAGAACCAGAGCATTAACTCTTAAACTCCCAGTGCACTACATTATGTTATGATGTGGAATACTGATTACAAAAAAAATCATAAAACTACAGTCCTAAATCCGCCTCTGTCCAATGGGACCAGAGGTAGTAAAGGAGACAGGCAAGTGGAAGAACAGGGACCAGGTTGGATGGAGCTTAGAGCAAAGTGGTTTAATGGAAGGTGTCCTTGCCCACAGCAAGAGATTTGGAACTAAATGATCATTAAGTTCTTTCACAACCCAAGCCCTCTTATGATTCTGAAATCTTCAGGCATTTTTTCACCACTGTTATCTGGTAAAGGTACTAATATTTAATGCTACATTAATACTTACGAGTTTTATTTTTTTTCCTGACATTAACCCAGAAGAAATCTAGAGTGGTTGTAGGCATCATTTTATGACTCAAATGTTCCCATCAAAATTATGTTTCAATTGTCAGTTGTGATGAATGAGACTGAAGGCACCTCTGTTCTAGTCAGATCCCTATAAAATGGACACCTGAGGAAGAAAGAATAAAAAACTGTGAAATTAGCCTACACAACTTTTTCAGAAGCATTGGTAGGGGCTAAGAAACTATATGTATACACACATAGATACTTATACATATACTATATATATGTATGTATATGTGGAAATATACAGACCTCAAAAAAAGTTTTTGCTTTGCTTCAAGTTGTAGATGAAAGTTGCAGTTTATTTTTATTTAATGACCTGATTCATCCTGATGGATAGAACTGTGCTTTCTCTCCCTTTCTCTGAATTATGGCAGCACAAAATGCCACATGCTTATTACTAAACATAATGTTGTGCTAGTCAGGAAGGACACACATTAGAGAGAAAGACAGGGAGATCACAGGGCTCAGTTTAGAAGTCTGACTTCCTTTGCAATCCTCCTTTCATCTCCTCTTATGTTTCTGTTTTTCCTCCGTCCTGTTTCTGCAATGAATGATGATGAAAGAACATTCTGTGCAACTCTTAGCAATCTTTTTTTTTTTTTCTGGGTAATTTCCTCATGTACCAAACAAAAAGCCCAACATTTTAAGTAGATGGTAGGTCAGATTTCCCAATTACCAGTGTACATTTTGGTATACACATAATTACCCAAGAGAGACAGATATTTCACCACATACACACTGGAAGTATCTGACTCTCTTGAGTAATCATGAGTATAGATGCTCTCAGATTCTTTTTGTGTCTGTTATGCTTTTAATAAGAAGAAGATTTCACAAAAATTAGTTGATCCCAAATGTGTTAAGTTGAAGAGGCTGGTTGGTAGAATTTGTATCCAAGAAAAGCTCATGAGTTTGATTGATAACTGTTTGGGGAACTGAAATCTACAGATATAGCAGCAAATTTCCAATTGTTTGTTTGGATTTGATTTCTTTCAATAAATATGGTAAGAAGCTTTAAGGACTGAAGAGCACACATGCAATCAAAAAGGCAGTAAAGGTAGCCTTTTGCAAAAGAGGTTCTAAACAAATGGCATCATGCATTCACAGAGGAAATATACAAAATCTTCATAAATTTGAACCAAAATGAAATACTCTTGTGCTTTGAATTACGTGTTTTCCAGGGAATTGCATGTGAATATTAATGAGCTATTATTGTACAGTATTTTGTTATTTGACAGTAAAGTACGAGAGTCACTCTGAAAGTAATGCCTCCTGTTTTATTATCTTGGCCCATGACATCAGAGGCGGACTGTTGGTGGTACGACAGCAGAGGATGAACCTCCCCTCCAATATTCTGTCACACTTTGTTGCTGTGTGACAGATGACAGCAGAGGAACAGTTGGACAGAATGGTGTCTGACATGGAAGTGTGGATGTAGTAAAGGTGTGGAGCTGAACTCCTCAGTGAGAAAAAAAATGGTACCCATTGGTATTCATCAATATTTGCTGAATGCTTATGAATACCAAACAATGTATGTGAGCACAGTAATGCAGTGGGTGGTGCATTTCAACAGTGGTGACAGTGACAGTGGGTCACCTCCGCTGGTGCAGATTTTTACAAGTGTTATATGGATGTTCTTGTGCATTGCTGGTGAAAATGCATAGTTTATGGCAGTGACAATGTTGAAATACTATTTTGTAGCTGAGAATTTGCTTTATCAAATAGTGTTCTTGTGTCCCTTGTAGTTTCCATGAAAATCAATAGGAGGCATTATTTTCTGAGTAACCCACGTATTATCAAATATTACAGACTGAAGAGGGATATTCCTGCTCCCAGTTGATTTTATAATCAAAACTCCTTGATACAAGCCATAGAATCTCTTTGAGGAACAAAGAATCACTGCTCATCTTGGCTACAACAGCTCTTTCATCCAATGTAGTGCATAGACCACTTTTCATACTATAGTAAATTTGATAAGGTGAAATGGAATTACAGTAAAAGTGACATTTTCACCATGAGCCACACTTATTTTAGTTCCTTACAGTGATAGTGAAGCAGCATTTGCTTCCTCTCAGTTTCAAGGTTCCATTCTTTTTCATAAAGTAAGATTGGGACTTTTTATTTTTAAAAATAATGAGGATAATACCTTTTTCATATTCATTTTTTTTAGAATTACAGTAAAGTTTCTAAATTCTAATTTTTGTGTGTGTTTGACTGCTTCACGTATCTGAAATACTTTACCTTATTGGAAAAACACCGGCATGCATATTTGAAAACAGCATGTATAGTGCAATATATTCTACTGTTTATTGCGTGATGGTGTCAGGCTTTTTTCAGTGGTACCCAGTGACAGGACAAGGGGCAATGGGCACAAGCTGGTGCATAGGAAGTTGCATACAAACATGAGGAAAAACTCCTGTAATTTGAGGATGACAGAGTACTGGTGCAAGCTGCCCAGAGAGGTTGTAGAGTCTCTTCTGGAGACATTTAAGATCATAATCATTAGTGAAAGTGGGAAAACAAGAACATATAAATTAGCAAAGCAAATTTTTTTGTGAATATCTGTTGGTTGTTCACAGTTTCTACTTTGGTATAACACTGTGTTCCTGATCATTGTAGTAGAATACATGCATGGATTTTGCAGCTGGTAAAACAATGCATTTGTTATGTGCATGCTGTCTATATTACTACTTAACCACTGACTCATGTTGGAAAAAGTAGCTATTCTGCAAAACAAGTCTCATAAAAAATAGAAATGACTAAATTCAAGGTGTTGATCAGATGAGCATGATAGTCCCAGTTGTGGGACTTTATAGGAGCTCACATGAATATTTCAGTCATATAAAATATCACACTGAAAACAGCATGTAAGATCAATGCCTTTTGGAAGGCTGTGTCAAACCCTTTGTGCAAAGTCATCATTTTGTACACATATTTTAAGATACTTGTGCCATAGAAACTTCTCATTTGAGATAATATTTGCAAAGTTCCTATGGATATAGGTTTTTTTTGTTTGTTTGTTTGTTTGTTTTTTTTGTCAGTTAAAAGCAGAAGCAATACTGCAGAAGTTTAATAGAGCTATATTCTGGTGAAGGAACCTATACAAAAGGACAAAGATAACTACTTTCCACTCTTAACTGTTATTTATATAAATTTAATGTTAATTTTATCTCTTTCTTTCATATCAGGTAGATAATGATATGGCACAAATGAGTTATAGAAACAGTTCTTTTTCCTTGTTACCAAGACTAAAAGAGGACATGAGCTACTTCAGAATGGCCTTGCATTTAAAAATAGAAGATTCACAATGAAAATTTAGATTGTTAAAGTGTAACAGCAAATAGATTGAGAAAGGGACAGATTTAAATATTTAAGTGAAAAACACAATTGTAGTTTCCTAATATGAAACATGAGCTACAATCCTTTCTTACTATATTTCTGTATGAATTCTACAAATTTAGGTAGTTCTACTACTACATGTATACTTGTACAATTTTCAAAAAGATGTATAATGATAAATAATGGGAAAGAGCTCACCTGTGATTATTTAAGGTAAAAAGAATAAAATGATAAGTATAGATGTGCAGTTGATGTAAAATGACACTCTTTACACCCTTAAATTTCAGAGCTGTCAATCTAGACAGAATTCTCAGGCTAGAGAATTCTCAGAATTCTCTTGCTATCACCTCTATAGGAGAGGCAGTTAGAACATTATATCACTTGAAGTTTTCTCTTCCTTTTTATTTTTTTTCTTTATTTTCTTCCCTAATCTAAATTAATCTATTGCTGTGTGCTTTACTTGATGGATGGAGGAATGAAACAATGTATTTCACAAAAGAAGATAATATAGATGTGTATTTCATTTTTAAATTCCCAGAGCAAAAACATAATAAACAGAAGACATCAAAACAGTTTGACTTTCACTGACAAGGGAGAGCAGAACAGCTTTTATTTTTTTTTCTTTGTTTTGTTTTCTTATATATAGGAGCTTTCTTTTGGAAAACCAGTGAATATGCTCTTTTCTGATACCCTGTTTGAAGACCCTTTTTCCAAGTAGAAAAGAAGATTGGCGCTGCTTTTTTGCTTTGAAGGAATAATAAATCTCAACTGATTCAGTTTCCCTAGAAAGAGTAGATGCAAATAGTGTAAAATTATTTAGAATATTCCTCTTCATTAACTGTCTTATGCCCAAAGGTACCTCGTAGCTAATCTTGACATGGGTCTATACTGTCAGTTAGATTTGGATGTCAATTAGGAGCCTGTGTTCACACCTACTACCTACTTTAATGTACTAATATTGAGCTGGTCTTCCTTCTCCAGCAACAGAGTCACAAAACTGAAGGCTGCTGAGAGTCTCAAATCTGTCTAAATCTGTCTAAATACGTCTAAATATGGTCTGGTGTATAATAGACTTGCGGTTCTTGTACTCAATAGAAGTGCGAGTTTACATTGCATATGTTTCATAGTTGCTTCTAACAGCTGGTTTGAATGATTAGCTTATAAAAGAATAATCTTTAATTAAAGAAGCTTAGTAAAGTTTATTTCTGCAATTCTAATTGTTATATAAATCTTTAGCACATAATCTACATGTTAATATAATACACAGCCTCTCATCAGGCACATTAATACCCTGGCTAAAATATGGCAACAGTGCTATACACACCATTCTAAATAATGTTCAATTTATAGCTTACATGGATATAGTATCAACTACTTTGATTTATACTGTATGCCCTCTAGCAATACAAGCCAAAGTTTTCCTTGCCTTTTTTTTTTATTGCAGCGAAAGTGCTCAGTCCATTAATGTTGCTCAGATTTTCCTATAATATTTATTTAATCTTTTCAGCAAATTCAAAACTTAAAGATTTTCTGTGATGAGTACTCTGTCCTCACCTGCCTGTCGTTCCTCAAAATCATACTTACAAAAGTGGTAATCTATGATTTGATTTCTCTTAGGATAAATAGGGTATTCTCAAGTAAGCCAGGATATTTAATTCCTTAAAATAGGATCTACGGAAAATCACTGTCTGAAAATGTTATAGAAATATGATAACTGTAATGGTCACTCTGAAAGTAATGACTCCTATTTTACTGTCTTGGTCCCCAGTGTCAGAGGCAGATGTTGGTGGTATGGCAGTAAAAACTGAACCTTCCCACCAATATTCTGCTACATTTTGTTGCAATATGACAGATGGCAGCAGAGCAGCAGTCTGACAAAATGGTGTCTGACATGGGAGGGCAGATGAAGTAAAGATATCATTGAATTCCTCCATGAGGAAAAAATGTCACCTGTTGACATTCACCGATGCTTGCTGGACATTTCTGGAAACCAAACAGTGGATGTGAGCTTAGCGAGGCCGTAGTTGGTGTGTTTCAGAAGTGGTAACAGTGACATGATAGATAAGCTATGTTCCAGATGGCCATACAGATTTTTACAAGTGCAGCACACAGGCTTTTGTTCATTGCTGGCAAAAGTGTATAGCTAATGATGGTGATTACGTTGAAAAATAAGAGGAAAAAATGATATCCATTAATATTCATTGATATTTCTGAATGTTTACGGGCACCAAACTGAGGCTGTGAGCACAGTGAGACAGTGGGTGGTGAATTTCAGCAGTGGTGACAGTGACAGTGGGTCATCTCTGCTGGTGCAGATTATTATTGTTTTGCACCAAATAGTTTATTTAGGTCAGACAAGAAGGCAGATAAACAGCAGTCCTGCTTCACAGTATTTGCTAATGTTCACTAACACTCCATCTGGGAGCTATCCGTTAGGGACCCCTTGAACAGATGTCACTGGAGACTTTAAGATAAAATAAGTCTTGGGTATCCAATCTATTTAATTATTTAAAAATTGATACTCTATAACATGTGCCTTTTCTTCCAAGAAAGGAAAGAGAAAAAAAAACCTTCTTTAAAAAAAAATGGAATATTTGCATACGTTCATCCAAGCAATTTTACCTTTGCTGTTCATTCGATTTTTATCTTAAGCTGATATGTTTTCAAAAGAAAAGAAGGCTAAACTAAAGTTCAGATTCACAACTGATCTTTCTTCTGTCTTTTAACACAATATAATGTAGGTTGTGGTGGAGAAAGATTCTACATTTGTACCAAAATAAATAGTTGCAACCAATGAAAACATAGATTGTAGAATGGGGGAAAAAAAAAGATAATTTAAACCAAAATCTTATTTCAACAGATATGCAGTGCATGCCAACATTGTTTAAACAAGCACAGCTGTATACACATAATCAAATGCAGCCATGGGGACAGTTCCTTATTGACAGCTGAAAACTGACCATAGAATGAACAGATGGAGTATAGATAGATCAGTAATGAAATAAATAGTAAAAGGTCATCGTTTTCCTTTATCACTACCTAGAATCAGTGCAACAATATCTTGAAAGAGAACAGCCAAATGTAATTTCTCTCCTTTTTATTTTTGTAATATTGATTTCAATGAAAAAGAAGACTGGAGAAGAAGAATAATCTATTTTTCTACAAGGCATCAAAAGCTGCCTGTAAGTAAATATTGACACTTGGCAGATGTGTGAGTTTATTGTAAAACACTTTTCCATTTTAATCGCTGTAATTCTATAAATCTTCACCTGACATATCGGTGTGGGCTTTTTAGACCTGGTGTTCTGTGTTTCGGTGGAAAAACAAGAGAAAACAAAACAAAGAAACCACCACCAGCAAAATAAAACAGAAGCAAACGTAAATCTCAGAGAGATTACTGGAGAAGCACTGTTGTTTTTGTGTTTTCTGTTTTTTAAATTGAAATAACACCATGTTATACTCTGTAGCTTAATAGGTGACAATTATCATTACCCTTGAACTGTAATAATGCTTAGATTCTCCTTTCCACCTTGATCAATGCTGTCTTTTAATTGAATCTAAATATTTTATGAGCAAGAGATAGAGGGAGCGTAGCTTTTTGGCCTTCCTAAGTCTTATTGCAGAAAACAGAGTATATGACATTAACAGATGCATAATTTAAAACTAAGGGATAGTTTCATAGTGCTTACGAAAACAGAGGTTACTAAGATCCCAAAATACACCTCGTAAAACTATCATATAATATTGTAGAAATGAGCAAGCCGTGTCCCAAATGAGATAAAAATGCCACTCCGGCAACTGCAGAACTTGTCAGTCCCAACACAATTCATACGTAAGGAACTGCCAACAGTGTGAAAATCATATACTAATAGGAAATCAATAATCTTTGAAAGAGGTTACATACTTTCTGACCTGCACACCAGCTTCTTTCTCCTGTCTTTTACTGCTCAGGATGGATTAAAAGACATGGGAACAAGAATAAGAAATCGATAGGAAATCGTGTCACTCAGTGTCTGATTTGTTCTCTCTGATGCAACGGATCATCAGATACTGACACATCAGCATCAAGAAAGCATTCCTAAGTGGTGTGTCATATTCTCTGATTATTTTAACAAGGGGTAACTATTTGTCTTATAAAGTATGGTTTTCTAGAGATTAGTAACTACAGAAATCTACTATGTATATATTTTTGTGTATTTAAGTGTGATGTTACAAATCCAGACATTCCTGAACAGCAATGAAATATCCATTTAAATGCAACTCTATGATCTATTTGACATTTCTGAGAAGAAAATTATACACAAGGCTATGGACTAAGTAGAGCAAACATGGAGACAGATTAAAAGCCTCTAGAAGAGATCTGAATTAGTGTTTAGTGAGGCAATATATATCATTCAGAATAAGATTAAAAGATGAAAAAGACTGAAGATAATCTTTTGACATTCAGCTGACAACCTGATTCTTAGTTTACAAGTGGAGGAAGGCAATTGTTAGATGATGAACAGGTCAGTATCTGTTCTCTAGGCTGTCTGAAGAGTATTGTAATTATTGGTTGTGGAACATAACCTCTAAATTGCTTTCTAAACAGAAACGTCTGTCTCTTCAGCTTCAGGGAAACAACTTCAGGATTTTGGAGAGCTCATCTTCCTGCCAGCTCCTGCAGTTCTCCAGTGGCACAGCAATCTGCAGGAGGTGACAGCTAGTTGAGAGGAGACAATGTCAGACACCTCAGAGCCACAGAAAGTCATGTCTGCTTCCTTTAATCATGATATAAAAGGCTTGTGGTTATAAGGTACAAGTGGTGGAACATAAAGCACATAAAAACTCATGGATCTATCTCCATGTTTGAAATAATATTTTTTCCTATCTGAACTCCAAAAGATAATTCTCTTTTAATCAAGTATCACAGGTCCGAATCTGAAATCAAGCATAACATGTTAGCAGTAAATCTGTGTTCCTAAGAATATTTGAATGAAATGTGATTAAAACCTACTTATTTATTCTGATTTTATTTTTTTTTTTAATTTTTTTTAAGTGCTGTTAAAAACTTCAAATTCACATTTGAATCATGATCAGATAGTAATAGGTCTTGCTCTAAATCTGTATCTAAGTACAGCAGTATTAATATTTGACACACTGTATGTCCTTAGAAAAGCCATGAATACTACATTGCTGCCATACCTGGAAGAAGAAGTTCCATTTTTTCCCCTGTTCTTTTCCTTGGTTTTGTTCATCAGGAATCTGAAACCCAAGATCAGCTTAGGAATTGTTCACAAAACTGAAAAAAAAAACATTTGAGAACAAAATCCAAGAGATTTCACTATGAATTCTTTACAGAAGTGATAGATGATTAGCGATATACAAGGGTAGCCCCCAAATTAATGTCTCCTATTTTATTATATTGACCCACAGCATCAGAGGAGGATGTTGGTGATATAGTAGTAGAGGTTGAACCTTCCCACCAATACTCTGCTGTATTTTGTTGCAGCGTGACAGACAGTAGAAGAGGGGCAGTCTGACAGAATGACATCTGACGTGGGAGCATGGATGAAGTAAAGGTGTGTCATTGAATTCCTCCATAAGAAAAAAATGTCTCTTGTTGACATTCATTGATACTTGCTGGACTTTTCTGGAGAGCCAGCAGTGGTTGTGAGCTCAGTGAGACTGTGCATGGTATGTTTCAGGAGTGGCGACAGTGGCATGATAGACTAGCCATGTTCTGAATGGCCATGCAGATTTTTACAAGCATAGCATGCAAGCTCTTGTTCATTGCTGGTAAAAGTGTACAGCTAATGATGGTGATTAAGTGGAAAACTAGTGTTTTGTAGCTGAGAATGTGCTCTATCAAATAGTATTATTGTGCTCTTTGTAGTACTTTTAGTATCCATGGAAATAAACAGGAGGCATTACTTTTGAAGCAACATACATGTTTGCAACTAGGTACATAAGTGGCAAAATTATCAAGCACAATGCATGTTTATATCAATGGAATTTTGTGTAGGGTACCTGTAACACTTGGTTTCTCATAAATATCTTTTTCTACTCTTTCTGTAACCATTTAAAAAGCATTTGCTTAACTTATTTATAATTGGATTGTTGTTATGACCTCATTCTCTGCCAGAGATGTTTATTTGTCCTTGTTGTTGTCAGTGAAGTCAATAGAAGTGAATGTGTCTTTGTAGCCTGTTAGCTACCAAACTGTAGCTGACCATTTAATATATATCTTCTTCACTATAGAAATGTCTTGCTACAGATAAAATTTTTCATCAGTTCATTGCAACCCTGCAGCAACTTATCAAATTCAGTATAAAACATGTCATGTATACTATTAAGTTTACCAGTAAGCCATAATTATTTTCAGAGAAGCCAATGTTTTGCTCTTGGAAACCAGACTTGAAGGCCAGAATCTTTTTCTTTTTAAAATTTATTATTTTTCTCATATAGTATACAGAATTAAGTGCATTTGTGTGGTTGTCAAGGAAAGAACTAGCACGTTATCAAGAAAAAAGCAACAACTACGTAGGTGTTTTTGCAAAGCTGGCATAGGGTAGCAAGTACTGAGGGTTTTTTTAAAAGCTGAATTTAACAACGTTTTAAGGAGATTGGTATATGGATTTCCAGAGTCCCACAGTACACAATAATGTAGTTTTCTGCAATAGATTTTTTTACCCAATGTTTGAATATTTGAATGAAGCTCAGAGGAGAAACACAATGCGATGCATGTAAAGTCTTACAAACAAACCTTGCCTTCACAGCTTGAAGTTTCTTTGCCAGAGTCTGATGCTGTAGATGAACTATGCTGACACAGTCTGTGTGGATGCTCTTCTTGATCATCTGAGTTAGCTTCTCTGTTCTCAGTTCATCTTCCTATAAACACAAGTGACACTGTTCGCCATTTCTTGGAGGTTAATCAGAATAGTTTTAGTTGGTTTTGTGTATTTGCTATTCTCTATCAGTATTCTTCAAAGCTTTTTCTTTTTTTTAATCCAGTTTCTTCATGACTTAACACACCCTACATCATTCCTGATGTAATCTCTGCATTTCTCTACTTTGCTACATTTGTCCTTTCAACATAGCAGTCTTACTCTCTAAAACACATAAACAAATAGGCTATCTCCCTCATCTGTTCAAACATTCATACAACTAAAGCACTAAAGAAGCCAGCATGTAAAATGCAGCTAAAGGTGCGTCTTTCCCAGGTTTCTCCTTCTGTTTTACCAAGCCAGTAATCTGGTCTTAAATTTCCGTGCTAAGTGTCTGACTCAGCCTGTTCTATGTTCTATGTTCTATGATTTGTTTTGCTTTGACCTTGCTGGTATAAACAACAAGAACTAACCAATATGACAACAAAATGTGAAACTCTTTAAACTGAATGGACTCAAGTGCCTGAGAGGTTCAAGTCCTGAGGTGGAACTTAGACAAAAAGCTGTCTGTCTGGAGTTGGCACTTGGATGCCATCTCTTACGTCTCTGTACGGACAAATGCCTCTGCAACCCTGTTGCAAGGCTGTTTGGATTGATTCCTGTAATGGTACAGACTGGCCTGTTAGCACTAGGAAAGCACATAAAGCTGATCCTAGGTAATAATAAATTTCTCTAGGTAGTTTGTTCAAGTCTCCCTGTATGTCTTGTCTCTTCTCCAGCTCAGCTTTTAAAGGACATATTCATCTGTGACCCTCAAAGTGAAAAGAGGCTGTGGAGATACAAACTTATTTACTCAAGTAATATTTGATGATTCTTGAAATGCCTACACTGACACAAACCATGTCCCTAACTTTTACCTTAGTTTCCGAGAACAGTCCGTCAGAAAACCTGGGCTTGAACAGAGCAGGGTGAAGACAGCTAAACTAGCTCTTACCATGCTGGGTTGAGAAACAGAAGAAATATAGCTTCATATAGCAGTGCACTATTCTTCTGAGTTGCTGCAGCCGTTATGTCTCCTCAGATTGGAATTGTTCCACGGTGGTGTAACCAAGCCACACAAGATTACCTATGTTTTCCACTAACTGTAAAATCAATTGTCTGTTCACAATTACAGGATGAAAATCCAGCTCTATCTTCTCTGAGCTTTTGACTTTTCATTTCACTTCTTATTTGTGTAAATTCCTATTCAGTGATGTGAGCAGACGTGGTCTCCTGGCAGACATAGCTATCTTTTTAACACTGGTTTTGTCACTGTTTAGATGAGTTCAAAATCTGACCCATAAAATCTTTTGTAAACTGTACTGTAAACCATTACAGTAAATCATTATATTGCTATCCGTAAAATAGTTACATAATAGATACTGAAGAATCTCGAGAGCCTGGGATTCTGTTTTCCTTCCTTTTTGGTTTACAGTTCTGAATTTTAGCAAGATGGTAACAGAAACCGTCAAAATATTGAATCTTTGAACCTTATTCTGAACATTTATTCCTACATAAAAGAGGAGATTACTTGCATTTTTTTTAATTTTTTTTTAATAAATTATTAAAGGAATAATATGAATATAAGTAAATTTATAGTAAATTAAAGAATGAACATCAGGAAAAGAATACATAAAGATATCTGTAAATAAGCACTGGAAAATTGGATTTTTTTTCTGACTCTTCCATTTTGCCAGTGTATCAACCTCTGCAACTTTCTCTTTGTCTGCTTTCTCTCTGTTTTCTTGCATACAGCCTTCCTGAAAAGAAACAACATGTGGGTCTACTGTGGCCTTTCAAGCTCAGTGAAAGTTTTAGTGTTGACAAAGACTAGATTTTGCTATGTAACTTCTACGTGACAAAGCAATATCAAAAATAAAAAGCAAAAATATAATTTGAACAACTTTGTTTTTACATTTTTAAATTATTGCATTCTATTTGTGACAGCAGAGCAATTTGTGAAACTGCACGAGCATACATTTTTCATACTTGCTAGTTATTTCCAACTTTTAAATATGCATTAAAAATATTAATAATTTGGCTGTTGTGCCTCGCTTATTTGGGTAGGGTTTTTGTTGTTTTTTTTTTTATTATTTCTTTATTTATTTATTTTTAAGAGGAATAATGTTCATGGGTGCTCCTGAATGGGTTTCCGATCATTAGTTTACTGTGATTTTATCAGTTGAAGGATTTTCACTAACAAGGAAAAAGAACTATGGCTGGAGTATAAAACATTTTCCAGGCACAGAGGAAGACCATTTTCAGTGACTAATTATAGCTAGAGGTAGCTAGGAAAAACCGTGAGTGCAAAAAATATCCATCAGTAGAGTTAATTTGGAGCTGGTGGAAGTACAGTTTAAGAAGTATTTGGTGAATGATCATAACCTTATTCATTCCTCAAAACAACTTCAATGTAAGTATCTGTAATAACAGTGATTTCACTGTGGATAAGATAAAAGGCGCATTTTGCAATGGTACCTTTTGTGTAGGTGTGTATCAAGTACGAGTGAATCAAATTTGTTCTGGGAGGTAACATATACAAAATTATTAAATACCAGAACTGATAGGCTTGATGTTCAAAAAAAAATAACGTAAATATATTCCACCTAAAAGGAGCTTAGTTTTCTTTCTCTTCAAATTCTTAAAATCAGTTTTGACGAGGAAGGAGAACAGAAAAAAAAGGAAAAACACTGTGGCTAGATCAATAGTTTTGCTAACAGAAACCTTAGCTCAGTTTCTTACTCCACAGTTAGTACAAGCATATCACTCAGCTGAATTCTCAATGGAATATAAGTATTCTGACATTTTTTTTTTCCCAGAGACAATATTCAATTTAAAGTTTGCAGCTCAGAGAGTAGAATGAACATCCTCTACTCCATTGTTATGCTACTGGCAAATTAACAACTCCAAAATGAGAGTCCTGACTGCACAGGGACTGATTGAAGGAGACAGGAAGAAAAAATTGATTTCAAATACCAAGCAAAAAATGCCCAGTTTACCAGGAACACAGCCTTGATCTATGCTTGGGATGTGTTGTCTCACATTTTCCTTGATCATTTCTATCAAAAGATGAAAATGTTTCTTCAAAAGAAAGATTGCCCCCTCCACCTTTTCCCTTTTACACAGTATAGGCTTCTTAGCACAGTCAAAAAGGGGAGATTCTGGTTATGCTTTATTTGCTTAAGGCATTCCTACCCACATATCACATTTTTATGAATAAGTATATTTTTTCAGCAAAGAATGGGTGAGAAGGGAAAAATGGTGTTTGTCTTTTCTAGATGCTTTTGCATCAACAAAAAGAAAAATATTGCTTACCCTCTGCAGAGTAAGAACATGGTCTACTGCTTCGAGACTTCACTGGGAACAAGGTGAGTTGTTTCTCAACTCTGCCTTTCAAATGGGAGACCTAACCTCTTGGCTGAAAGTCAATATTTAATTCTCTGTGAAAATCAGTTGTTTGAACAGATGGAGATGGGAATATCCCTTTAAACTCCAGAATGACTGATATGATGTTTGATGAAGGCTGACTTCTGGGAAGAAGAGCAGTATGTTTGAAATATCGCAAAGGAGAGGAAGTTAGCTCAGGACTCAGATTTTGACTGATTAACAGAACCACAAGAGATGCAAGAGGTGCTACGCTTCATCCTTTTCTCTTCTGCATCACCTTTCAGAACAGGATTTGTCACTCAGCAAGTGGCTGCCGCTATGAAACTATGTGTTGATCATGTGCTTAGAAATATTAACTTGTGGCACATTGAAGACAGAGAACAGGGCATCTCTAGAGGGCTCAGAATTTTCCTTCAGGAATTCCAACTTCTCTCTGCAGTCTGTTTAAGAAAACTAGGGATTTCACATGCAATCTTTAAATGTTGATTTTGAATTTTTAGATTTTACAGTACTTAACCAATGTGAATAAATCCTAGGTCAGGATCTTCATTTCTCTGTGGTTTAATGTCCTTGACAATGTGGAATGATATCAATTCTCTGCCCCACAAATTCTACATTTAAAAATATGGTGGTAGAAGAAATTTTCATAAGTAAAGCTGTCTTCCTTATTGCTCCTACAGTAACGCTAAAGTTATTATTTTTTTTTTCCATAAGCTTTGATAAGGAAGAGAAGAATAATAGGGATAAAATCTCTATTTTTATTCTAATTCAAAATGAAGTACAGCAGGTTTTAATATATGGATATTTGGAAAGCATTTATAAACTAGTTGCAAAATTTAAAATGGTATTTGTATGTATCACATATTTTATGCAGAACAGGATTCATATATTTTACACTCTGTCCTATAATTCCCATTAATGATAATGGAAGTTATAAACAGGCTACACATTATAAAGAGTACATAGCACTGACTTTTTAAATGTTCACGCTTTTACTTTTTAAAATAAAATTCATAAATCATCAAACTACATAAGAAATGAAGCAGTACAAACAGAATAGAATAAGAAGTTAAATAAGAGTGCAACAGAAATATCAGCCCGTTTTCACTCTCATACTGTGAGTGTAATACACTGGAATTATGACTGTATGACTATCTTCTCTACTTGCTTTTCTCATTTTCTATGGTCAACATTATATTGAAATTATTGTAAGGGCAAACACCATTGTACAGTTACAAGTACTTTCAATAGGTAAAGTATACAGTATAAAGTCTCTACTGTTACTGAGTAAATGTCATCTTTCCCCAAACTCACCAGCAAATATTGATAAAGAATCTCAAGCTTTTCAAAGAGTTCCTAAGTCAGAGTGAATTAGTTTATGCAGTTTCAGAACATTTATAGCTCCAGTTAAAACATCACTATGTGTTGTTAACTGAGGAGACTGTACGATTTTTATAATTTTCAGGAGTTCAGAAGAAGGCTACTTGGCAGAATCCATGAACTATTATTGTGATGTGAGCTGAAGTTCTACTTAGTGTTGTATAACTGATGAAGATATCTTGATTTAAACATGTGAAATAACCTTATGTTAGAGTGGGAGGCATTCCAGTGAAAGTGGGAGTAAGGTGGTTTTCATCTCCTTCATTAGAATGTATGATCAAAGGTAATACATAAGTGTTGAAGGTGACTGTGTTAGTTTTGTGGCCACTGTCAATAAACTTTGAACAATTAGGACAATTGGGATGGGTGCTTATGAGCTGGAGGAAAGCAAATGTCAACCCTACCTTCAAAAAGAACAAGAAGAAAGACCCAGGAAATTACTGCCTGGTAAGCCTCACCTCAGTCCCTGGGAAAATGATGGAACAACTAGCCCTAGAAACCGGGCTGAATGACTGGGTTACTGGTGGTACCATACCTTGTAGTAAATTATTTTTAGTACCACTCCCTACTTGACTTTTTCTTTGTAGTAGGAACTGGAGTAAATAGATGCATACTCTGCAGTGGGTGTACTAAGTCAAGAGACTTAGAGATTTATTTTTATTATTATTATTATCATCATCATTATTATTATTTATTATTATTTATGGGTTAAAATCAGGGATTGGTCTAGTAAAGGGCATCTAGTGGTTGGGGTCTACTACAGGCCACCTGATCAGGCGAACCTGTTGACGAGACCTTCTTGCCTCACCTGCAGGATGTGTCGCACTTGCAGGCTCTTGTCCTGATGGGGGATTTCAGTCACCTGGATATCTACTGAAATAGTGGCGCAGCGGGTGGCAGACAATCCAGGAGATCCCTGGAGTCTGTTGAGGATAACTTCCTGGTCCAGGTACTAAATGGACCGACCCAAGGTGAAGCCTTACTGGACCTGTAGTTCACCAATGCGGAGAAGAGCATTAGAGAGGTTAAGATTGGAAGCAGCATGGGCTGTGGTGATCATGCCCTGGTGGAGTTTGTGATCTGGAGAAATGCAGGCCTGGCAAAAAGCAGAGTCAGGACCCTGAACTTCAGGAGAGCAAAATTCCAGCTGCTCAAGGAATTGCTGGATGGGATCTCCTGGAAAACTGTCCTTAAGGGCATAGGAACAGAACAGAGCTGGCAGCTCTTTAAGGACACCCTTCTATGAGTGCAAGAGCTCTCCATCCCCTAGCAGAAGAAATTGAGCAGAGAAGACAGGTGACCAGCATGACTGAGCAAGAACCTGCAGCTTAAACTGAAGGAAAAGAGGGAAATGTACAGGAAGTGTAAACAGTGTTGTGTAACCTGGGAAGAATATACGGATGTTGCCCACATGTGTAGAGATAAGATCAGGAAAGCCAAGGCACAGATCGAGCTGTGTTGCCCCTTGGCAAGGGATGTGAAAAATAACAAGAAAGGGTTCTACAGGAGGAGGCAGACCAAGGAGAGTGTTCCCCCTCTGATAAATGAGGATGGAGAACTGGCTTCCTCAGACATGGAAAAAGCTGAGGTGCTCAATAAGTGCTTTGTCTCAGTCTTCACTGGAGGTCAGGCTCCACATGTCTGCCAGGATCCTGAATCTCTGGGTAACAGTGAGAGGAGTGGATTCTGTCCCACTGTAACAGTGGAACAAGTCTGAGACCTCCTCATGAAACTGAATGTATGTAAGTCCATGAGGCCAGATGACATGCATCTCAGGGCTCTGAGAGAGATGACTGATGTGGTGGCTGAGCCTCTCTTTATCATATTTGAAAAGTCATGGCTGTCGGATGAAATCCCCGGTGACTGAAAAAAGAGAAACATTACTCCCATTTTTAAGGAAGGGAGAAAGGATGACCTGGGGATCTACAGACTGATGAACCTCACCTCACTGCCTGGGAAGATCATGGAGCAGATCATCCTGGTTATCATGTTAAGGCACATACGAGACAAAGAGGTGATCCAAGACAGCCAGCATGGCTGCACCAAGGGCATATCTTGCCTGACCAATCTGGTGGTCTTCTATGATGGAGTGATGGCATCAGTGGATAGGGGAAGGGCGACAAATGTCATTCACCTGAACTTCTGCAAAGCCTTTGACATGGTCCCTCACCACATCCTTCTCTC